>VDFB02000017.1:466158427-466235639 GCA_007258455.2 Sequoia sempervirens | reverse complement strand
ATTAGAAGGGGGGGTTCATTAGAAGGGGGGTGGTTCATTCGAACCCCCTTCATTAGAAGGGGTAAACCATTTTAAAAATTTTGATGAGCATTTCTAATTTTTCTTCATTCAAAAAATTGTAACCCACTATTGTGGGTTTACCCACCTCCCAATGCCAATGGAGTGAGAAAAACATACACGCAGGTAATAGCGTAAAGAGTTTAACTAATGAATTGTACTAAATAGATTTGTGTATTTTATATTCATATCATTGATTACATTGCATTGCACATATTTCAAACTCAAAGAATTACTTCACATTCCATAACTAATAACTAGATGTTGATAGATGAAAAAAAATTCAACTACAATATAGTTGTTTAGAAAGTCAACATAAGCAATAATGCAATTACTTCACATAGCATAAGTAAAAACTAGGAGCAACTACCAATTGCATTTGTTTGTCACAACATTCCATGAGACCACTTTTTACTGAGGAATATTTTCAAAAAATTCACTGTCTTTTCTATGCTATGGATGCTTGGAAGAAATATATGAAAGAATAATAGTAAGGAATAGCATAGACAAGGCAATGATTTTTTTGAAAAAATGCCTCAAAGAAATGTAGTCTCATGGTGATGTCCATCACCATGAGACCCAATTTCTTTGAGGAATTTTTTCAAATAAATCACCACCTTTTCTATGCTACCACATTTTCCATACATGTCTACCAAAGCATTTTATCAAACAATTCACTTCCTTGTTGCTATGGCTAAAACCCTGAAAAGGTGCTTTCCAACAAACTATGAATTCTTGGAAAAAAATATATCAAACAATAATAGTAGGAAATAGCACAGAAAAGGCAATGAGTAGTTTGAAAAAATGCCTCAAAGAAATGTGGTCGCATGGTGATGGAATGCCATTCCATCACCATGCGACCACATTTCCTAGAGGCATTTTTTCAAATAGCTCACCGCCTTTTCTATGCTACCACATTTTCCATACATGTCTACCAAAGCATTTATCAAACAATTCATTTCCTTGCTTCTATGGTTAAAAGCCTAAAAATTTGCTTTCCAACAAACTATGGATGCTTGGAAAAAATCTATCAAAGCATAATAGTAAGCAATAGCATAGAAAAGGCAATGAGTAGTTTGAAAAAATGCCTGAAAGAAATGTGGTATGATGGTGATGGAATGCCATTTCATCACCATCAGACCACATTTCCTTGAGGCATTTTTTCAAACATCTCACCACCTTTTGTATGATACCGCATTTTCCATACATGTTTACCAAAGCATTTAATCAATCTACTCACTTCCTTGCTACAATGACTAAAATCCTAAATTAGGTGCTTTCCAAAAAACTTCAGATGCTTGGAAAAAAATCTATCAAAGCATACTAGTAAGCAATAACATAGAAAAGGGAATGAAAAAATTCCTCGAAGAAATGTGGTCTTGTGGTGATGGAATGCCACTCCATCACCATGATACCACATTTCTTTAAGGTATTTTTTTAAACAGTTCACCACCTTTTCTATGCTACCACATTTTCCATACATGTCTACCAAAGCATTTTATCAAACTACTTGAACTTTTTGTTGTGGCTAAAAGCCTAAAAAAGGTGCTTTCCAACAAACTATGGATGCTTGGAAAAAATATATCAAAGCATAATAGTAAGCAATAGCATAGAAAAGTCAGTGAGTAGTTTGAAAAAATGCCTCAAAGAAATGTAGTCTCATGGCAATGGAATGCCATTCCATCACCATAAGACCACATTTCTTTGAGGTATTTTTTCAAACATATCATTTCCTTTTCTATGCTACCAAATTTTGCATGTATTTCTACCAAAGCATTTTATCAAACTACTCACTTCCTTGCTTCTATGGATAAAAGCCTAAAATAGGTGTTCTAAAAAACTATGGATGTTTGGAAAAAATCTATCAAAGCATAGTAGTAAGCAACATCATAGTCAAGGAAGTGAGTAGTTTGAAAAAATTCCTTGAAGAAATGTGGTCTCATGGCGATGGAATGCCATTCCATCACCATGACACCACATTTCTTTGGGGAAATTTTTCAAACAACTCATTTCCTGAAGAATAGAAACCAACCCTTTAGCCAAAATTCCCCTCCAAATTATTTTCAAGGTCCTCATCCTCATCCTCAATTTACCAATTCATGGAACCTTCCACCTTTTATCCCACTTGTTCATGTCTTGACCCCTCCCTCTTCATGTCATGTTTCCCCTCCATCTCATAACTAAGACCATACTATACCATCCACCCCATCCTAGCATAATACCATTGAGAAGGCAATTAATTGTCTGAAAAAATGCCTCAAATAAATGCAGTCTCATGGTGATGGAATGCCATGACACATTTGTTTGTAATGGCATTCCATTACCATTAGACCACATTTCTTCAAGGCTTTTTTTTAAACATTTCACTGCCTTCTCTATGCTACCATAGTTATCGTGCATGCCTATCAAAGCATTTTACCAAACAGTTCACCGCCTTGCTGCTATGGATAAAAGCCTAAAAATAGGTTCTTTCAAACAAGCTATGGATAGGGAAAATAGTAAGCATGATAGTCAGAAATATATAGTTTAATAAGTACTTAAAATTTTGTTTATTATCTCATAAATTATAAGTCATGACATGCATCACTATTGTAGTTTCTGTGATTGAATAATTTTTTGTTTTAGTTTTAGATGTTTAAAGTGGATACACCTCCACATGTTCATAGGGAAATGGAGGCTAGTGTTTCTTCTGCTATAGAATCCTCGATGCCTCTCACAGAGGTATGAGGAAGATTACTAAATTTTAATTTGCATTCATTGTTATAGTTGTTAGTTAGTGAAAAATCAAACCATTAATGATTCTTAGTTTATTTTCTCTATGAATGGTTTCTACGAGGCTTCAACATGCCACAACATGGGCATGAGAATATTTACCTCAAGGAGAGAGATTGTCTACTAGCGATAAGTGATTATTTTGTTAAATATATCATTATTTATAATGTAATTTCTATATATTAATGTCTTTACTTGTTATTGTAACAAATACAGCTTGACCATGAACTAAACCCTAGGAGGAGCACAAAAGCAATCCTCAACCTAAGAACAAACGAGTGATAGACTTATCTCCATCTAGTTGACAAGCAAAGGGAAAGAATTTATTTCAAGAGCATGGAGAGCAATGAATTTTGATTCCAAAGCCCTTTTTTGTATGCCTATATGGCATTTTTGTACATATTTTGTATTGGATATATATATATATTAGACTATAGGAATCAAGTAACACAAGCCCCTATAAACTGCATTGTGCTTGGTAAAAATTTTAACATGACTGGCGGCATTGGTGCGACAAGCCCTCTAGTACCATGGGGGTGGGGAGACTAGACCTCATAACCAACCTCCTGCAACAAGAAATATTTAGCCAACCGAGCTAGGGCCTCCACCCCTATATTGGATATATTTGACATTGTATGCCTATATGGCATTCTCGTAAGCCTATAATGCTATTTTGTATATATTTTATACTTATATTGACATATATTGATGTATGCCTTCATGGCTATTTGGTTAATACAAATATTTCTTATCGATGGTGTCCATATTTGCATTATAAATCCATAGTTCAATAGAAATGAATTATGTGTATTCAAGTGTATTCGTTAAAAATTACGTGTATACTTTGTGACTTATGTGTATTCCAATGTATACTTTGCGACTTACATGTTTTCATATGTATACCTTGTATTCATGCATATACTTTATATTAATGTATTCTTGTGTATACTTCAAGGCTTACGTGTATTTGATTACTTGTGCTTATTCACATGTATGCTTGACTTATTCACATGTATACTTATTAATTTGTTAGCCCTAGCATTGATCATTATTGTCCTTCATGGTTTTTTAGAATATTTATTAATTGATGCTAAACAACTTTATTAGTTGATGCTAAACAATTTCAATATTTCTAGGAATACTAGTAGAGTTATAAATTACAAAATTGCACAAATTGAAAAGAAAATATTAACTATAAATAAATGCATCAATTATTAACTTGATAATTGATTAAGAACGAGTATAGTATATATATCAAGGGATGAGCCTTATACAATGGCAATTTCCAACTAGAAAATAGGCAAAGCATTCCCAATACTTTGAAAGTAGTGATCCACCTAAAATTACAATGGGAGATAAGGAAAATGAACCCTCATAGGAATAATTGAATAAAGAATTGTTCACCCTTCACAGCTTGGTGAAACCATTCCCAAACTTAGAAGATCTTAAAGATAAAGAAGAATTATGATCTATATAATATAGAATTAGTACCCACTTTGATGACTACAAAATTTTCAACCATGGGCTTATCATGCTTTTTCAAATTTGGTAAGAAGGCTTATTTAAGATCCTTAAGCAATGTATTTCCTAATGCTCCCTTTTTCTTACATATCTCAATTCAATTTAATTCAAAGAGTTCCATAAAATGCTTTATCTAAACGCAAAAAATGTGTTTTCAATTGGTATTCCATGAGATGTTTCATAAAAATATTCCAGTATATTTAATCTTTTGATTGGAAAAGCTCAATTAAGTAAAGGATACATAATCTTCACAACACTTGCAAAATATAATATTCATAGTAGATGAAGAGTAGTTAACTTCTTGACACATTATCATACAAACATTTATCTTGAATAGTCTTTAAACATTTTCACAACATAATCCTCATAGTACAGAATGAATTGTTATGTTCTTGATCCATCACCATATAAACACATTGAAAGATGTATACGTCAACTTTTTGCAATATTATTTCCTGAATAGGAAATGGACTTGGGAGAAAGCTTTATAATTCATAATACAAATAAGAAATGGACTTGGGTGAAATCTTTATTTATCACACCAAATAATAAATGTACATGAGAGCATCACTTGTTTCTCTTAGACTCCAATTTTCAATCATAGAAAATCATTTCAAATGAAAATGACAAAATGCTTCACAACAAAAGTTGTTAATTGAGGAAAAAATAAAAAAATTCCAATTTCCACCATTGTACGCATTTACAATTGGCTATATATTGTTTTGGAAAACTTAGACTTCTCAACTGTCATGTGAATGTTTCTCTTTTCAATTATTTTGCATGCCATTGTAAGGGATTGAGCTAGTTGAACATAGCTCAAAGTGATTCAGTGTGTTTGGGTGTGAAATAGGGCCATGCCTAGCATAAACGTACCTATCGAGAAGTGTTGGAATAGTTCATTTGGTCACACAAGTTGTAGAATGAAAGTTGCACCACTTTGCAAATTTACACTAATTGCATTTGACACTTTTTCCATCACATGAAAATTGGACACCACGGGAAAATGAATTTGAGATAAAAAAAAATTGAGAGAGGTTATTGTAGATGATCCCAACGTGATCCTGTAGGCTCAAACAAAGAGTTTGTAAGCATCATGATTTCTAAGTAATATCCCATCAAATATTGTAGCCATTTTGCATTTTGGACCCTTAAGGGATTGAGTCGGTTGAACGTAGCTCAGAGTGATTCAACATCGTTGGGTGAACAAGAGGACCATGCCTAGCATAAACGTACCCATCTAGATGTGTTAGAATAGTCTATTTGGTCACACGAGTTGCACAATGAAATTTCCACTACTTTGCAACTTTACATTGCTTGCATTTGACACTTTTTCCATCAAGTGAAAACTAGACACCACAGGAAAATGACTCCAATATAACAAAAACCAAGAGAGGTTATTGTAGAGGGGCCCAACACAATCTCATATGCTTAGACGAAGACTTCCTAAAAACCATAGTTTTTGAGTAATTTCTCATAAAAGATTGCAACCATTTTGCACTTTGGACCCTTCAGGGATCAAGTCAGTTGAATGTAGCTCGAAGTGATTCAGCATGTTTGGGTGTAATGCCCTGTCTTAATAACCTAAGAATGTTGCAATTGTGTATAAAAGTGTAATAATTTTTTTTTTTAAAGTTTAATTATTAAGTTAATTAGTTGCATACATTCATTAAGCTATGCGACGTAACACTACTTTGAGTTTCCATAAGTGACTTAAGTATTTTGCATTGCACATAATAAATAATAACATAAAAATAAACATTGTATTTCATTTAATACTCCATTCAAGATAATATAAAGTACAAACATGTTTCCATACATTGCATTTGATAGAATATACAATACTCATCCATCTGATGAGATAGTTCAAATAATAATTACAAGTTACTTTTACATTGTTCACCTCATATACAATAGAGGGTTGTTTTCAAATACAAGATTTACAATATACAATGATGAAATACACATAAATTTTCAAGTGCGAGCTCTCCATCCATGAAGCTCTCAATGCCATGATCAAACTAAGGACCCAATGGAGTAAGGTGCACGTTCCACCCAACCATGTGGTACCCGTAGGTCCACCCCCCGTGCTAGGAGATAGTAATAAGGTTACCTAGACCTAATCTACTAACCCTAGACACTAGTACATAACAAACTAATGGTTACATTGCTTCAAATTTTTAGACAATTGAAAGTACTACATACACAAGGTTAACTGTTACTTTAGGTGGAGTGTCATCACAATATTGCAAAGGTTACCCTGGTGTTTCTTCCTAGGTTTCGGCCCCCAACATTGGGTTACCCCGGTAAACTCTTATGAAACCCAGCCCCAATGCAAATCATTATGGAATCGAATGTCTTTTGAAGAACAAGACACCGATTTGCCATTCCAGGCCTTCTCATCTTATTCTCAAGACTGAAGTAGCTCAAGAGTCAATAAGTGAAGCATAACATCTTGTTAAGAGTTTTAATCTAACTACTGTGTTCTTAGTTGTCACTGAATTAGTAACTCTTTGTAAGTTACCCTGAGACCACTTTGTGTGTCGGCCCTTACAAAAAGCCACTCCCCTAAACATAACATGGATTTCTAAGTTTTCCTGACTAGGGTTTACAAAGTGCATAAATTATATCGCATATTAACAATTTGACCCACAACGTTATCAAAACACCATATTCAGTCACATGCACAATCCAAGTCAACTCAAGAAATACATTTGAATAATAATACTCCCTTTCTTTACTATTCATTTTGGAAGACTTTTTCAACTAAGACTTTCCCAATTTGCCCAAAAGAACATATCTAAAAGTAAATCAAGAAAAATATATAACTTATATTCGGATATGTTAAATCCAGACAAACAATAATATACGCTCAAAATAAATCAATTAAAACATAATTTCGTTCATGCATTTTAAAAAAAATGTCTCCTTACTTAAATGCATATTTTAACAGCAAATTTCTATTTCTATCCTTCTTATACTTAACAACAATATTCAATACATTTAAATAAATTTACACAATCAAATTTTAAATCATATTTATCTAAATGTAAATATATATATATATATATATAAATATAAATTTACACCTGATTTAGGACTATTCCACATTAATACATTAATCAAACTATGTATTTAAAACATTTTAATCAAACACATATATATATATAATATTATAATTAATATATATCATACATATATATTACATTTAATATACAAATGTAGAACAAAAAAGTAAAATTAATAATAATTAAAAAGAAACTATTTTTTTTAAAGTTTCAAATAAAACATATTTTTATACAGGGCTCGGCTCCCTCACAGCCGAAACCCTCGTGGGAGGGCTCGGCCGTGGCGGCAGCGTCGGCGCTGCCTATGAAGGCAGCGCCGAGCGCTGCCCTCACAGCCGGCTCCCTGCGGGGGTCGGCCGTGGGGTAAGCCCTCAGCCCCTCTCCATAAACAAAAACTAACATTTAATAAATTTATTCCATAAAAATTATGGAATTTCCTTCCGTGAATAACGAAATCCGAATAATTCATTTCTAAATGTTAAATACTATGCATGTTTGATGAAAATCCGTACACGGATTTCACTGGTTTAGAAAGGAATTTTAATGAAAAATCTTCATATACAATAAACAAATATATATATATATACTGATTTTAAAACAGTAAATAAATTACTGTGAATTCTATATTGTGATTATGCAAATAGTTTCACAGGGTATATTTTCTTTTCTACAGAATAAAATTAAGAAATTTGTACATTTAAACAAATATTCCTCAAAAACTATCAACTAAAATCACAGCAGATTCATATCTAAAAAAAATATCAAAATTTATTTTTGCAATACCCTTAACAATTTTCAACAGGAAACTACATTTAAAAATTCTTTAAAAATTTCTTTCTTGTGCCGTTTGAAGATTTTCTACAATTTAATCAAGTTTTACAAAATTCCTGAGATAAATACTAGAAAACACAAACAAATCTTTTCTCTAACTTTTATGGAAAGAAACAAACAAAACAATAAAAATACCTGTAATATGATAATTGCCTGTAGGAGAAATCCTCTTGGCTATAGCGTACAATTCCCAAAAGCTACTTCAAAGGAAATCCCAAATCCAAGAAAGCTTTAACTAACCACCAAGATCCTCCAAGGGATCTTCTAGAAATATACAGTATTATCCAAAGTAACATAAACAAAGAAATTATGCCAAGCTCAGATATTTTTCCGTAAAGAAAATTGAACAACCTCTGTGATTTCCCCAGATCCAATATTACCTCCGTAACAAATTTCCTCAACAAAAATAATAATTGCACTCGCACACATGTCGAGAAGTGGTTGCAAAATATCTTCTCCACCACTTCTCGGCAATCTTGCCAATTTCCCATTGCATGCAAATAATTATTTAATTTAAATTTACATCCAATATTCAAACCACATGCATTTATTTTAATTTAATTTTCTAATTTTCAAATACAAAAATAATTTACAACTCAAATGCCATTTCCAAAAATAATATTTAATTTTCAAATAAACTATTTACACACTTAATAATTTAATTTAATTAATTTATTTATTTAATTAAATAAGTTTAATCTTTTAAGATCAAACCATTTAACCAAATAAGCTAACTAATTAATTAAATAACATATAACTAATTTCTTTCAATATTTAAAAATTAATTTAAATAACAATAATTTAAAGCACAATAAATTGTCATTAAATATTAACCAAATTTACCTTTCAACCAGTTTATCCAAACAGAAGAATGCAAAACAATCCTATGACTCTAAACTAAAACAGACGATGTACTAAGACCGGGATTATAGATTAGACTAGGGTAAACCAAACTACTATCTCCCGATCAACATATCCATTGAGTCTTGACACGCTCAGACCTGAGTATCTAGGTGGAGTCGGTGTCATGTACCTGCAATTCCTGCAACCAAGAAATATAACATGCATATATATATATATCATTGTACAGGCACACCGTGCGGAGAAAATCATAGATATCACAGGGCACTCACAAGCGAGTGATGCGATTCCATTCTCCACACCAATACACGTCACATCAGACTGACGAAATAAATAGTTGTTAGTCCATCATAAACATGTACATAGCAATAATCAACTGAAAGTAAACATCTATGCTATCTCAAAGCATGTCTAAAATCAGAAATCACCATACAATGTCTCATCATGTCACAGAATAAATCCACTGTCGCTCAAAACCAGCGATCAAAATATCCAAACAAAGCATCATAGTCTAACAGTGTGAAAACATAACAACAGAAAGCATAAGCATAAACGGAGGGGTACTACATTGGGTGAGAAAGAGGACCATACCTAGCATAAACGTACCAATCTAGATGTGTTGAAATAGTGTGTTTGGTCACATGAGGAACAAAATTTGCACCACTTTGCCACTTTACACTACTTGCACTTGACACTTTTCCATCAGGTGAAAATTGGACACCATGGGAAAATGACTCTGAAATAACAAAAAATGAGAGAGGTTAATGTAGAGGGGCCCAACATGATCTTGTAGGCTCAGATGTAGATTTCATAAGCATAATGGTTTCTGAATAATAGCCTATCAAAGATTGCAACCATTTTGTAATTTAGACCCTAAAAGGATCGCGTTGGTTGAACATAGCTTCGAGTGATTTAGTGTGTTTGGGTGTGAAAGATGACCATTCCTAACATAAAAATACCCATCCAGACACATTAGAATAGTTCATTTGGCCACATGAGTTGTAGAACAAAAGTTGCACTACTTTGCAACTTTACACTACTTGTATTTAACACTTTTCCCATTAAGTGAAAACTAGACACCATGGGAAAATGACTCTGAGATAAAAAATAAAATTGAGAGAGGTTATTGTAGAGGGGCGCAATGTGATCTTGTAGGCTCAAATAGATAATTCATAAGCACCACGGTTTCTGAGTAATAGCCTGTCAAAGATTGCATCCATTTTGCACTTTAGAACCTTAACGGATAAAGTCGGTTGAACGTAGCTTAGAGTGGTTCATTGTGTTTGGATACAATAGAGTACCATTCCAAGCATAAATATACCCATCTAGATGTGTTATAATGGTTTGTTTGGTCGCATTAGTTGCAAAACGAAAGTTGCACCACCTTGCAACTTTACACTGCTTACATTTGACACTTTTTTGATCAAGTGAAAATTGGACACCATGGGAAAATGACTTTGAGATAAGAAAAAATGAGAGAGATTATTACAGAGGGGCCCAACATGATCTTGAGTGACTAAATGCAAGATTAGATGTGCAAAATGATTAAAAAAGATGGCTAAATGATGGCAAAGGATTGAGAATGTAAATTGGCAGCATGTAGTTATGAAAATCCAAAAGGTGTTGAAAATGCCCTTAAGGAGGGGGTATTTATAGGAGAATTTGAATTCTCTAGAGAATTCAATGGTCAAGATGCATCCAACAAGGCCAAGATGAAGGGCTATGGTGGGTTGAGAACCCACAAGCCCTCACATCTTGACATGTGGAGGGTGAAGTGGCCAAGGGGATATGAGGTGTAAGTGAGGTGTCAAGAAGGTACATGAGGCGGAGGAAGGACATGCACCTTGGGGAGTGAGGAGATTTCCTCAAAAAGGGATTCCTTGTCCCCAAGTGGGAGTGAAAGGGACATTTGAGAAATTTTGGAATTCCTCAAAAATCTACATGGGAAAAGGAAAGGTGGTTGGGGATATAAATGTGAATTAAAAATTCGCATTCCTAGGATGATCTAAAGGATAAAAGGTGGGCTCCAAAAAGGTGGGACTTGGTCACATGTGAAGATTGTGACAAGTCTAAGGTTCTAGAAGCCTTGGAAGAATGGAATGCCCCAATGACTAAGCTGAATGAATGGAAAAATGGTAAGAGGGTATGCCCCCTCGAGAGGGTGATCGGAGAGGAAAAAAGGGGGTCCCCGGGCGATGTCTTGATAGAAAAAAAAAAAGGACACCATTGGATAGAGCTCGGAAAACTAAGCAATTTTGGTTTTTGAACAGAGGTGATCCGACGCACGGTTTACAAATGGCAGCCTCCGGAAGTGTGGGATTAGTTGGAGGAATAAAAAGTTAAATGAAAGGTAAAAAATACCTTTTGGGAGAAGGGGTTAAAAAGGTAATTTTAAAAATTACCTTGGTCATTTTCACTGTAGCAGTTGAGAGGAGGAGAGTAGAGTGGTGAAGACGGACGAGGAGAGACAATGCCGACAGACAATGACACCGCGATTGTGTACCGGGCGGATGGGGTTCGTGCAATGTACAGCGGGGTGCAGGCAGACATCATGTGAGTAGCAATAAAAACCCTCATATTTAATTTATGCACTTTTTACGTAAAAAAATAAAATTTGAAAATGTGGGTTTTATCGGGGAGAAAAATTAGAAAAATGGGTCTAAATTAGTTTTTTTTTTAAAAGGGGAAATTGAGGAGAAAACTGGGGGTCCAAACTGGCTTGGGTGTAGCCGCCTAATCCGGCGCCCAGCGCGTCATTCGCCCAGGAAGTGTCCGCCTGTGGTGAGTTGGGACGTGGCCGCCCGACTCATCGGGCGCCTGTGGGGCCATGGTCGCTTGGGGTGGTCCCACGGACGAGGCGGGTGCGACCACGGGCGTGGCCGCCGTTTGGGCGGTCCTCTTCCCGCCACGACGGGCGTGGCCGCGCTCGGGGGCCATCTTCCGCAATGGTGCACGCCGGCTGGGGCCGCCCCACCCTGGCCGCACCACTTTGGGGCACGGCCACACGGCCGGGGCGGTCCCACCCGGCAGGCGTAAGCCACCCCGCCGGGTGGTGCCACCGGGCGGACCGGCAAGCCGCCATGGGGCGAGCCGGCTTTGCCGGCGAGCCGCCTCACTGGTGGAGCCGCCTCGGGCAATGGGCGAGCCGCCGTGGGCGACGGATCACCCGCTACAACCGGTGGTCGCCGACGGGGAAAACTAACCCTGGGGGGAAGGGCAAAGGGGGGAAAAGCAAGAAGTAAGAAAAAAAAAAAAAATGGACTAATGGTAAAGTGTTCATGTATGCAGAGTTTTGAGCGATTACGAGTGCATGAGTGACGGTCCGAGGTGATGATGGTGACAATAGCAGTGATGAACAAGGAGGATTAGGCAGCATTGGATCACGCATGTTTAGGGCATTGTGTTCAGTTTCCAGTGGTTAAAGCACATCCGGCGATGTTGAAAGCATTGATAGAGATATGGAGCTCAGAGACGTCGACATTTCATCTCCCTATAGGAGAGATGACTGTGACGTTGGAGGATGTGTGGCGAATCCTGAGGCTGCCGATTGCTGGCCGGTTAGTTAGCGAGGTGATGTCCACAGGGGCGGAGTTACATGAGACCTTGAGAGTTTTGTTTGGTCATGTGAGGCTGCCTCTGGTGAAGGGGCAGTTGGATTTGGACGGGTGTTTGGAGGTAGGGGTGCCAGCTTTACCATTATTCCTATGTGGGCTGATTAGTGGGATACTACTACCAGATCGAAGCAGACGGTTATGTAACCTACGCTATATGGAGGTGATCCACCACATTGTCGAGTGGCGAGGGGGACCGTTTTCGTGGGGTTCATGTGTATTGGCACAGTTGTAAAGAGATATGCACGGGATTTACTATCGGGAGATATCGAGTGTGACACATGTGACACTACTACAGATTTGGGCATGGGAGCATATTGCCGTGACTAGACCAATAGTGGTGAGGGGGGGGGACAGTGGATGACCGTGAGCCCGTGGCTTGGGAGTATGGGGAGGAGAGAGGGTGGGTTTTCCGCTATGAGATGCAGGGGGAGATGGAGGTGTGGAGGAGAGCATTTGATGATCTGTGTGCAAGAGACATAGAGTGGCGGCCATATAGGGCGCAGCAGTTCAGGGGATGAATGGACACGAGAAGTCATGAGGGGTATTTTCTGAGCCGATGTTTTATTATTGGTACTCTACCGCTCATAGTAGAGTCTCATCGACCAGACAGAGTGCTGAGACAGTTTGGGGTGATACAGGATATTCCAACGGTGCCTATCCTGTTTCGACGGTATAGTAGAGAGCTACCATGGGGAGGCTGCATATCACCAGCGACAGCCAGGGCGTCATGGATAGCAGTAGGACAGGCGGCTTATCCGGGGAGGGTAGGAGGAGAGCAGGTGTCAGTGGTGACCGAGCGATATCGGAGGTGGTTTCAAAACAGGTTATGGGAGAGGATTACGCCTGTTCAGCTTATGTTGAGGGTAGCAGGTGCCGGACCAGCGGAGGAGCAGAGACCACAGAGGGAGAGGAGAGGAGGGGAGCAGCAGCGACGAGAGGTGGCAGTGGTAGACGAGGGGGGATAGGAGGAGCCGGAGGGGGATAAGAGAGAGCAGGAGAGAGCAGGGAGGAGGAGGAGACAACAGAGAGGGGCCCAAGAGCAGAGGGAGCCCAGGGGGAGCAGAGGGTGGAGGAGGTGATGGATGTAGATGATGTGGAGGATGTGGAGGTGGTAGGTGCGAGGGATGCTACAGAGGAGGGGAGGAGACAATTCGTGGTAGGACGTCATGGCCAGCCACAACGGTTGCAGATTTGGCCGACTGTAGAGAGTCAGGAGGCTGAGAGGGGAGGGGAGGTCGCCACAAGGTCGATATGTGGTTGAGAGACAGGGAGAGGCAAGACGATTCCGGGTTCGCCAAGTTGTGGAGGACCGTGAGGAGGGACAGGAGCAGGGATAGGGTCAAGCAGGTGGGGAGGATGAGAGAGCTGTGGTTAGGGAGGAGGATGTGATGGATGTGGATAGAGATGTGGCAGAGGAGGATGCTGCGGTAGTAGATGCATTAGCGTTAGTTCTGTATGTACCAGAGGATCCCATTGTGCAGGCGAGGGGAGCAGAGGTGAGAGTATAGATGGCGGAGCGGAGAGTGAGGGCTCTTGAGGCTGAGTTAGCCAGAGTACAGCGAGAGTCACTGATAGATTATGACACCATTACTTTCCAGCTAGGGGGAGCGGTGAGGGAGAGAGACAGGGCATAGTCAGAGGTGCAGAGGATACAGGGTGAGTTGAATAGTATGACATGGGACCGCGACAGATTTGCAGGTAGAGGTCGTGGTTTTACAGGCTAGGGGGAGCCCGAGGAGAGGATGGAGCAGGGAGCTGAGCAGGGGACATGAGGTACTAGTCAGCAGTTAGGAGATCTCCAGTGAGACTGGGACGAGCTTCAGGACAGGGTACATTGCCTTTGAGCAGACCGTTGGAGATATGGGGCTGATACAGGAGATGAAGGTTGTGGCAGTAGAGTAGACACAGATTATGCGGGCTAAGAGGGACGCAGCACAGGCACAGGTACAGGTGATGGAGGCAGAGCGGGATGCGGCACAGGCGCTTATTCAGGGTGAGAGGGCAGTAGCAGAGGCGGAGATATAGACATTGCAGAGAGGCAGAGATGACGCGGTAGCAGAGGTAGCGACTCTCCGGAGAGAGAGGGATTTGGCAGAGTTGTGGGCACAGGCTCTCCAGAGGGATAGAGATGTAGCAGTGACTCGGGCACAGGGGGCTAAGAGGGAGAGAGATGCAATAGAGATACGGATGTAGACCCTACAGGCAGGAGGGATGCCGCGATGGCTCATGTTCTGACAGGTCAGGGTGAGGATGGGATGTCAGGAGCAGATGTGCAGATTGTGGAGAGAAAGAGGGATGCAGCGGTGGCACGGGCAGCGGCTGCAGAGGAGATGAGGGATAGATTACAGGCAGAGCTGGCATAGCATCGGTTAGCTCAGGAGGCTTGGGAGCAGGAGAGGAGAGCCATCACCAAGGATCGAGACAAGTATCGACATGAGCGGAATTCTGCTTGGGTCCAGGTTGTAGAGAGAGAGGATAGCATGAGAGAGGCAGGTTTTTGGATGGCTGCATATTATGATGCAGTTCCTGATCCGGCACAGCAGAGATTTCGTTATACTAGGCAGACACCTCAGATGCCAGCGCCATCTCAGTCATTGGGGACACAGACACGTGGTTACAGTGATTCACCAGGTGTTTCACCAGGCAAAGGAGCAGGACCTGAGTCTCCACAGAGATCAGATGTGGGGAGTTCATTTGGGAGGTGACAGGCTACTGAGTTTTTGACAGATGTAGGGTGGAGTGTGTAGGATTTATTGATAGAGATCAAAGATATTCCATATCTCTGAATTTTTTTATTTTATCATGCGATGTATGATGGACATGTGACAGATATTATATTATTTTGATATGAGACAGTTCTTATTGACACCATGTAGTATGTTTCCTTTTATGATGGGTGATTATATGCATGCGTATATGGTATTACATGTTTATGTGGATGGATGCATTGGTTTATTTATGCTCATGTGTTGGTTTTATTGAGATGTTCACATGGATGATTGGAATATGAATAATTTTATATGAATAACCATGCTTATGTTTATTTATGCTTATGCGTTGATTTATTGAAATGTTCATGTGGATGATTGGATATATGTACTTATGGAATATGAATAGTTTTATTGATGCATGGTGATATGTTATTTGTACCTATGGGATCTATGATGATTTATATATATGGGTGCCTAGTGGACGTATTTGTCATGTATTTATATGTGTATGATGGATTTTGTATGAATATTTTATGTATGCAAGATGTGATGTATCATGCGTCTAACACTTTGTGATGCAGGTGGCGAAGTATGTATGGACCTAACATGTGGTGATGCAGGTGATGATGGATAGATGGACTTAACAGGTGGTGATGCAGGTGATGATGGATATATGGACCTAACACGTAGTGCAGGTGACGATGGATATATGGAATAGTACTTTTGTAATTTTAGAGGAAATAACACACAGCCATAAGTGCCAATAAGAACTGACATGATAATGGGAGGTGGGTATGTGGTGATTGTGAAGATGGATGTCATTTGGCATCTGTCAAAAGTATCAGTATCCTGAGAAGAATGGAAAAGAATGGGGGAAAGTATTTGCAAACCAAAACCATAGGGTGAGTGTTAATGCAATGATTATGAAAATGCAATCCTAATTCAATTTGCCATCTTTAGAGCACTGGTTTTTGCTATAGCATAAGACACGATACACCAAGGTATGGAGGACCGAGGTAAATTAGTGTCTAATGCATGAGACAAACATGCCAGACAAGAAGGCTATCCCAATACCCCAAAGTCACGAAGACCTTGTTCGGGTCCGGTATTGAGATAACCATAAGCACAAAAAGATGCCCCAACATAACACAAGACCTCGAGGATCATGGTGGGTACTACGTGGGACAACCAAGAAAACACAACAAAAGAAAAGATCAAGATATGCCCCTATATAAACCAATCAAAACACGCCATAATATGATAGATTATGGCGGCCTTAACAAGTGATTATAGGGAGCTCAAATGATAAACAAAAACCAAAAGCATCAAAAGATCGCAATCAATTTCGAATGTCCATTTCCATAGGATCGAGGGGATAGATGGAATTGATGAGGTCTATTAGGAAGGATGTATCCTGATGAGACCTATGATGGATACTAAGCGAAAAGATCGATATGATATAGGATATTCAAAATTGATTAGATTCATTGGTACAAATGGGTCTTGTTTGTTAAGGACTAGCTAGATAAAGGCATAGCTTGATGACACAACACAAGGGAGACAAGACACAACCTAAAGACCTAGGGGCTCGGGGGCCGATCATAGATTAGCCTTGCCTACGTGAAAGCGCAGAGCCCTCGTACTTCATGAAAAAGATCATGGATAAAGCGGAAAGAAGACAATGGTGACGGATGATGAAGGACACAAAACACGACAGACAAATGCCCCGGGGGAGGATCAGATGACCAACCTTGCCTACGTGAAAGCGCAAGGGCAATGTAGTTCGATAAAAAGACCATGGATAAAAGCGAAAAGGGACTAGTGAAGATGAATTGATTGAGGATCAAAATAAGTTGATCCAAAAATGCCCTGGGGGCAGATTGAATGATCGGCCTTGCCTACGTGATAGCGTAGGGGCAACGTAGTTCATCAAGGGATGAAAGCGACAAGACCTAGGTGGAGACCAACACGATGGATGATCTTACATGACGACACGGACCGACCGACAAAGGGAAAGAAAGACATAAGCTCAAAGTGGGATATAAAAAAGCTCAGGATGAGGGATAGGTAAGGTGGGTCATCCAGTGCTCAAATCATAAATACCAAGTGGCCTAGGCTGAGGTGGGCGAGGATGATAGTGCGGATGAAAGCACAAAATAACTAGGACGTCAGGTAGATCATGATTAAGCCCTCTATGGATGACGCCCATTGCCAGGTTTTCACCATCCATACTTATCCAAGGCGCCACCAAGAGGTGGTTTTCACCATAGGACGGATTTATTTCTCTTGACTATTTTTGATTTTTTTTTTGATTTTTTCTTTAATACTTTTTTTGATTTTTTTTTTATTTTTTCAGATTTTTTGATTTTTTGACTTTTTTGATAGGGTAGATCAAGCGGACCTAAGCGTAGAACCTTTTCAGATGGAGAATATTGACAGGTTCATCAAGGGGATCTCCTTCCAAAGTAGTCAACCTGTAGGCTCCAGATCCATATTTGGCAGTTATGATATACGGCCCTAGCCAGTTTGCCTCAAATTTTCCTTTTTTGTCACGGTCCGGTTGAGTGCGTTGGTTTTCTTTGAGGACAAGCTCACCAACCTGGAATTGTCTAGGGCGGACCTTTTTATTGTAATGACGCTTGAGGCGATTTTGGTATGCTTGTAAGTGGTCATAGGCTCTTACTCTCCGTTCATCCAGTAACTCGAGCTGTGCAAGCCATGCAACGCGAGCATCTTCTTCGCTGATAAGGTTCTTCAAAGAAATTCTCAATGAGGGGAGCTCAACTTCGATTGGAAAGATAGCTTCAGCACCGTATACTAAAGAGTAAGGGGTGGCGCCTGTTGGGGTGCGGATGGATGTGCGGTATGCCCAGAGGGCGGGATGAATATGGAGGTGCCAATCTCGTCCAATGTTATTGACAACCTTTTTGAGGATGTGGATGAGGGTTTTGTTGGTTGCTTCTGCCTGATTATTACCCTGAGGGTAATAAGGTGTCGACCAACGATGCTGGATATGGAAGGTGTCGCAGAGGTGTTTCATGGCTTGGTTTTTAAACGGCTTTCTGTTATCAGAAATGATGGTGGATGGGATACCATATTTGCAGAGAATATGGTAGAGGATGAACTTGGAAATCTGAGTATCAATAATTTGTGAGAGTGGCATTGCTTCCACCCATTTGGTGAAGTACTCAGTTGTAGTGATGATGAATGTATGGCCGTCGGATGATGGTGGGTAAATCTTGCCAATCAAGTCGAAACCCCATTGAGAAAACAGCCACGGTGCTAGGAGAGGCTGAAGATCTTGTACTGGAGCGTGGATCAAATCCGCATGTTGTTGGCATGGAAGGCATTTCTTCACAAATGTGCAAGCATCGTGTTCCAGTGTAGGCCAATAATATCTAGCCCGTAAGATCCGTTTGGCTAGAGCCATACCATTTGAGTGAGCCCCACAAATACCACCATGTACTTCCGTTAATACCGTTTGGGCCTCGATCTCATTCAGACATCTCAGGAGGATTCCATCATACCCGCGACGATAAAGCGTATCACCAACAATAATGTATCAGGACGAATGATGGATAAAGGATTTACGTTGGTTGCATGTAAGTTCTGGGGGTATGATATTATTACGGAGGTAAGTGTATATGTCTTGGTACCACGGGGAGGCGGGACCTACAATGTCGTACACCATGTCAGTCTCAGGAACATCATATGCAGGGATTAAGAGTTGTTCGACAAGAAACTCACACTCTGTTGGATCCTTGGGCATGTCAATCAAAGAACCAATAGTGGCCATAGCATCTGCTGCTTTATTCTGTACCCGCGGGATTTGGTCAAACTGTATGGAGGTGAAATATTTCTTGAAATCATCCACCATACATTTATAAGGTAACAATTTATCATCTTTTGTGAGGAATTCATTATTAACTTGTCTAATAACCAGCAAAGAATCACCAAAGACTTTCAAATGGGTTATGTGCCACTGATTTGCAATTCTGAGGCCTGTGAGGAGAGCTTCGTATTCTGCCATATTGTTGGTACATGGAAAGGCTATCCTAAATGATTTTGGGATATAGTCACCTTGAGGGGTAACTAATAAAATTCCTGCCCCAGATCCACTATGAGTGTATGAGCCATCAAAATATAACGTCCAAGTTGGTGCTTCTGTCACTGTGTAGATTTCTTCATCCGGGAATTCAGTGTCTAGTGGGTAGGCATCTACTAATGGTGCTTCAGCCAATTGATCAGCAATAACCTGTCCTTTGATAGCTTTTCGCTTTACATACTCTATGTCAAATTCACTGAGGAGCATGACCCATTTGGCCATGCGGCCAGTCAAAGTGGTTCTAGATAACAGATACTTCAAGGGATCAATTTTAGCGATTAATTTGACCGGATGACTGAGCATGTAATGATAGAGTTTCTGCGTGCTGAAAACCAGTGCTAGGCAAGCTTTTTCCATAGGGGAGTAATTTAACTCATAGCCAACTAGTGTTTGGCTATGTAGTAGATTTCCCTCTCTTTGAGTGACTCATCATGTTGCGCCAATAATGCCCCCAGTGCGACTGAGGTAGCAGAGATATAAAGCAGGAGGGGTTTTCCTAGAATAGGTGGCATCAGAATTGGTGGATGAGCTAAATATTCCTTAATTTTATCAAAACCCATTTGACACTGTGGGGTCCATCGGAAGGTGGAATCTTTCTTCAAAAGATGGGTAAATGGCTGACATTTATCTGTGAGCTGGGCTATGAACCGACGGATGGACTGCATCTTTCCCTGGAGGCTTCTTAACTGCTTTAGATTGCGTGGAGGTGGCATGTCCAGAATAGCCTTTACCTTGGCGGGATCAACTTCAATACCTCTGCGAGAGACTATGAAACCCAACAACTTCCCTGACGTGACCCCAAAGACACACTTTTTCGATTTACCGCAACTTATAATGCTCTCTAACCGTCAAATATCTTTTTCAGGATGGCAAGATGTTCTGCTCGTGTTCGGATTTCCCAAGTAGGTCGCCAACATAGTCTTCCATGATGATATGGATGAGGTCATGGAAGATAACCGGCCATGGCTCTCTACGTTGCCCCCATTTTTTGAGGCCAAAGGGCATAACATTGTAGCAGAAAGTGCCCCAAGGAGTTGTGAAGGCGGTTTTGTGTTGATCTTCAGGTGCAATCCGAATCTGGTTATAACCAGAGAAGCCATCCATAAGGGATAACATCTCGTGTCCTGCTGTTAGGTCGACCAACATGTCAATGTTAGGAAGAGGGAAATCATCTTTTGGGCAGGCTTTGTTAAGATCTCTGAAATCCGTGCAGACCCGAATGTCTCTATTTGGTTTGGCCACGGGGACTATATTGGAGATCCATTCGGAGTAGTCAATTGGTCTGATAAAACCCGCCTCCAGTAACTTCTCCAATTCCTTTTTGACTAACAACGCGACTTGCGGGTGCATCTTGCAGAGTTTTTGCTTGACAAGTTTGGCGTCTGGGCGAATGTCTAAGTGATGAACCACTAAAGCAGGGTCTAAGCCTGGCATGTCTGAGTATGACCAGGCAAAGTTGATGATTCCTTCTTGGAGTAGCTGCACAAAGACCGGATACTCTTGTTCGGAGAGTGACTTGGCTACATAGGTGATCTTCGGACTTTCATCAGTTCCCAAATTAACTTCTTGCATCTCTTCAATCAAAATAGATGATCTGGCAGATAGTTGAGTTCCCATAAGGGGAAGATGAACATCTCCATCTTCCAGCGCCTCTTTGAGGTTTTCGCCTTCAGATGCGTCCTTTATTTTTACTTTTTCCAGGTCAGGAAGTGCCTCAGGGAGGTTTTCACTAGATAACCACTTTTTATTTTTCTTATTTTTATTTTTGCGACTGGAGTGTTCATCCTCCCCCAATCCCATAAGGTTGACATACGTTTCCGTAGACATACTAACAGGTGTGGTATTATGTAGGTCCCAATCGATGAGTTTAGGGTGACGAAGGGATAGGCTAATGGTGCAAATGGATAGGCATTCAAACATGGATGATAAGTCAGTGTGATCGACATCATCGTATGCATGTATGATGGATTCCTCCTCGGGTATGTCTGCCAATGAGCCCTCATCCATGGTGATACTATTGGAAGTATTAGATGATGTTGCAGGGCCTTTCTGTTTTTTGTCATACCCAATGCCTACTTTCTTTGGTAACTGTGGTGTATCAATGGGTTGCAACCGCCCTTGTTCCTCCTTACCTAGGCCTCTACCTTGATAGTTATGTTTTTCCACGAACTTTGTTGGGCAAGGATACTTTTCCTGAAAATATTTCTTTAGAGGAGTTTCTGGTTCGGGCTCTTCTCGGTAAACCCATTGGCTTATGTCTTCCTCCGGTGCATCAATCTTGACACTCGGAGATCTAAAAGTGGTAGTAGGAATGTTTTTACCACTGAAGGTGATGATCTTGTCTTCCTTTTGTGTAGCACGTGAAGGTTGACCGTACTCGTGTGGTGACGGTGGCATGGTGGCTACATTGAGAGCCGTATGCATTTCATATTCGCCACACCCTTTGTCAATGATCTGGACTTTGGTGACCGAAGGATTAGTGGTGGAGGATGGAGTGGTTATCACGGCAGATGGTGGATTAGAGGATGATGACTGGGATGCCCCCATTTCAACCCCAGGATAATAATGTAAGTGGGGAAAAGATGCTTCTAAAGTGCGGCAGTATTCGAATGGTTGGGGGTCGGCATAGATGGTGACCTCTTGTCCGTTGACTGGGAATTTGAGGCATTGATGGTATGTGGAGGGGATGACTTGCATAGCATGGAGCCATGGGCGGCCAAGGAGGAGATTATACGGTAAGTCCAGATCAAGGACATGACAGGTAGTATATTGGAGCACAGGTCCCACTTGGATAGGAAGACTGATGATTCCTTCTAAATTTCTCTCTGCATTGTCATAAGCTTTGATTGTAATGATCTGGTTGCTTAAGTCTGCTTGAGTACACCCTACCTATTTTATGAATTTTCTTAGTACATAAATTGAGAGCAGAGCCATTATCTACCAAGACCCTTTTTATTTTATGGCGTGCAACTATGACTTCGATGTGTAAAGGGCGATTATGATTGACATCGATGTTTGGCATATCATTTTGGCTAAAGTGGAGGTGATGAGACAAAGCTAAGTGTCCTACCAAAGCTTGGAATTGTGTGGGATCGATGTCATTTGGCACATGGGTTTCCTGCAAGGCTCTATTGAGGATTTCTTGATGTACCGGGGAAGACTTAAGCAAATCCAAAATGGATATATGAGCCGGGGTCTTCCTTAGATGATCAAGGATGTTGTATTGAGATTTTACAGGAGTCGGTTGGGTGGGTACAAAGGCTGCTGGGATGGTGATGCGAGCTCGTCGTGTAGTCACAGCACATTGAGGGTCTTTGGCTTTAACGTGTATCATGGATACTCGGGGTTCCACCTGCTCAATGTAATGAATAACACCTTCATAATTGAAGGGCGCATTCTTGTAATTCACATTATTTGTGCTATTGTTTTGGGGATTACTGTTGGAGGTGCTAGGGCCTTGACTATGGTTTGGGAAGGCGTTTTGATAGATTTGTAGTTGAACATTGGACGACAAAGGTTGACTAGGGTCAACCTTGATATCTCCTCGATCAATGAGATCTTGGACATAATTTTTTAAACCCTGACACTTATTCAAAGAGTGTCCCTTGATTTTATGAAAGTCACAATACTCATTTTCTTTAAACCATGCCGGCTTGGGTTTGGACTCATCAAATGGCTTGGTGACAGGGTATGTGATGGGGTAATTGATTTGTAGCAATTTATTGAAAACAACACTCAGGGGTTCACCCAATTGGGCGTATTGACATTTGGTGTTCCCCTGACTTTTTTGGTTTGACTGTTGAGGGGGACGAGGTGCCCCCTGTGGTACAGATATGGCGTTGGGTATAGACTGCTGTTGCTTTTGGGATGCATTAACCACTTGGACATGTTTGGTGTCTGTCACACCGTCATTCACCGCATTCTTGTTCTTGTTCTAGAATCGTGGTTTATCTCCAAATGACCTTTCTTTATCATGATTGTGTATTTTGATGTGACCTTTGGCAATAAGGGCACGTTCAAGGATGGGTCCCTTTTCCACTATCTTGGCGAAAGTGGTGACACAATGTAATCTAAAATTGTGGGCCATGTCAGGATGAGAATTTTCCACGAAAAGGGTGACCATGTCTTTTTCTTTCAGATGATTTTTCATTCGACTTGCTAATGCACGCCACCGTTGGAGGTAGCTGGTAAAGGTTTCTCCATCACGTTGTTTCTCTTTTAGGAGATCTAAGGTGTTTGTATCCTTCTGCAAATTGAAAGAGAAGTAGGATACAAACTTTTCTGATAAGTCTACAAAAGTTTTTATGGACCCCTTTTCGAGAGTCATGAACCAATCTAAGGCGTGGCTTGCTAGGCTTCATGGGAACAGGCGCAAGAGATAGTTATCACTGTACATGACTTCTTGACACTGGGAATAAAACTCCTGCAAGTGAGCCTTTGGGTCTTTGTCTCCCTTGTATTTGTCAAATTTTGGTATCTCGAAATGTTTAGGAAATGGGATCAATGAGATGGAGGGATCAAACGGATATGGGCATATATCTTCAAATTTGAATGATTGTTTTGTAGTCCCGGCTTGAAGATCCTTAAGTGAAGCTTTGATTTCCAACAAATCCGAGCTAGATGGGGGTGGGTTGGGGGCTTATTGATGATAGGATGATAAAGAATCCCATTGATAGGGTGTCAGATTATTGAAATACAGGTTTGGATGACTGGATGATGACATGGCTTATTGGTAGGACGGGGGATTTTGTTGATACGGGGGTTGTTGTTGTGGGGCATAATATGGATTTGTTTGGTAAAATTGTGGGGTAGGTTGTTGAGGAACTTGGATGGGACGTTGCGTGTTGGTTTGTTGGTATTGAGGGTATTGTTGTGATTTTTGGGAGGTTGTATAAAGAAGTTGTTGGGGAAATTGTTGTTGGTTGTGATAGTAGTAGTGTTGGGGAGGTTGTTGTTGTGATGTCAAGTGTTGTATGGGTTGAGGTCAGATATTGTGTTGTGGTTGAGCTTTTGGATGCAAAAGGGATGGGAGAAAGGGAGATATGGTTTGGGCAATAGATTGAGATGGATTGCCTTGTGATTGGTAGGATGGTTGTTGTGAAGAGGCCAAGGTATTGTGTATAGGTTGTTGCAGATGAGATGGCGGAGGTAGTGTAGAAGTGTTTTGTAAAGGGGGTTGTTGGGTACCGCTCGGAATGTTCAGCTGGGGTGTGCTTTGTGGAGGTAATTGAGGCGGAATGGTAGATTTGTGAACCTATTGAGGTGGTATATTGGTGGTCCCAGGAGGTGGAAGCGATGTGGCAAAGGGGGCGCCCCCAATGTTGACTGGAGGTTGGTTGGAAGGGGGGGTTGTTAACGTTAATGGAGGAGGTTGCGGAACACTTTGTGGCATACCGTAGGCAAAAGGATTATTGGGATCAGGCACTTGAGGTCCTCCCATAGCTGAGGTCGAAGCGTGTGGGGGATAATTAACCTGATAAAGAATGGCATTGCCAAATCTAGGTTGATGCCAACCCTCGACTGGAGGAACATTGGAGAAGTATGAACCTTCAGGTGCATTTTGTGAACCTTGGAGCATGTTAGATGGGGCACCCCTATATTTGGACAAGTCAACATTGGAGGGGGGTTTAACACCCTTCTCAATTAGGTGGGCCAAGATTTCTTCCCCATGTTTCTCAAGCAAACGGTCAGTCATTTGTACATTGGCAGGATTATTAAAATGTTCCTCAAGTGTGAGTTTAGGTTGATTAACCATACTCTCTTCACCATGTGGCGAGTTATTTTGATTCTCAGTGTTAGAATGTGATGAAGTACCATTATGGGGATCATGAGGGATGTTGGTACCCTTGTTAGGATCTGATGAGATGTTAATTATGTTTTTGGGATCTTGAGGGTTGTTTGATTGGGCATTCTGAGCTTGACGATCGGCCATTTTCTTTGCTTGTGAACGAGTCTGAACGGGCATACAAATGCGGGATGAGTAGATTAATGCTTTTGTCAAATGATTTGATTGTGATTGGATGAGGTGTGATTTGGATGGGGTTTGGATTTGGATCAGATTTTGTTGGGATATATTGGATCGGATCGGATTTCGATTGGATCAAATTTTGATTGGATTGGATTTTGATTGGATTGGATTTCAATTGGATTGGATTGGATTGGATTGGATTTGGATTAGATTGGATTGGATTTGGATTGGATTGGATTTGGATTGGATTAGATTTGGATTGGATTGGATTTGATTGGATTGGATTGGATTTGGATTCGATTCGATTCGATTGGATTGGATTTGATTGGATTAGACTTGGATTAGATTGGATTCGATTGGATAGATTTAGACTATTGGATGGGTATGGTTTGATGATGAAAGATGTGAGAGAGAGACCTTAAGCTTGATCACAGGAAGTTACCCTAAGTGACCCTAGAGCTTTGATTGATTAAGAGGATGATTACGGCACCGAATCCACCTTAAGATAGGAATGGATTGATTGGGCCGAGGATGATAACTTACAACACTGAATTCACCTCAAGATAGAAGCGAATTGATTGGGGTTGAAGTTAAAGACTAATAACCAACTTCAAGTGCTATAGTCAATTTGGGTAACCACTTTGTAATACAAGGTTAGGACGGTTTGGCTATGGGTGGTGTTTGGCGATGTGAATGGTAAAGTTGAGGGTATGGACTTTTGAATGGAAAATTAAGATGGAAAGGTGGATTAAAGATGATTGTGGAGAATGAATGGGGATTTATAATGGTTAACGAAGATTTGGAGTGATAGAATGGAGGTTTCAGGAGGCTTAGAGTGACAAAATGAAGGCTTAGGTTGATGGGATAATGGTTGGGAATGATTAAATGGTGATTTAGAGGCTAAATGGATCCAAATGGGGCAATTTCGGGTGTTCAGGAGGGCAAATCCGCCCCTCTGCAGCAAAGATCAGGGCATTGACAGCTTTCTGTAGTAAATTAGGGGAGCTGCTGCCTTTCTGCAGTAAAATTAGGGGCACTGCCGCCTTTCTGTAGTAAGACAAAGTTTGGTTTTGATGGCAATGGCTATGGCAAGGACGTAAAATGATAAAGTAAGGCCAAAGTATCAAAAATTTGACAGATTTTTCACAAGAAAACACTTTAAGCAAGCACAATCCTATGATTAATATTAAGGGTATGGCAAGGCAAAGTCTTAATCTAGGATGCACAAGGCTTCTAGGGAGTCCTTGATATACTCTCGGTACGTGAGGCACAACCGTGAACACCAACCGCTGGCGTGAGTCAGAACCCCAAATGAGATCTTGAAAGGCTCGGACCAACTCTTCCGTCTATCTAGGTATCACCCTAGCTTTGATGCTCTGCTAATTACGACGCCTGGATTGGGGTACAACTTTCGTTCTCCCCCTTTATATACCCCGCTGGTACGCATGGTTGGAATCGTCCCTTGGGGTGATGAAATCCCCAAGCAGGTCCCACTAAAAAGAAGACACTAACCATTTCCAACTACTCCCCAGGCTCACACGAAGTGCAAGGGGAAAGCGAAAATAAATTAATGCCCCCTTGGGTAACACAAGAACAAACAATCACAGCAAGCAATGCAGTTTACTCCCCCTAATTAGACTATGTTCCAAAACAACAAGGATAATTTTTTGCAGATCTGATCAAATAGATGGCCCTACAAACAAATGTTAATTGTCTTTTTCTTTGTTCTTGATCAAGTAAGCCCTAATATGCTGCAAAACGTTAGTGAAAAACAACAATATCCTTGCCAAAACAATGTTAGAGAGTTATCACGTGAAAACAGCAAAAAAACTAGAGCAAAAATGAAGCCAAAATGCCTATTTTACCTTCCAAACTGTGTTTTTTTGGGGCACTGCCGCCTTTCTGCAGTGAACAAGAGGGTGCTGCCGCCTTTCTGCAGTAAGGCAGAGGGTGCTTCCGCCTTTCTGCAGCAAAATGGGGGCACTGCCGCCTTTCTGCGGTAAGGCAGAGGGCGCTGCCGCCTTTCTGCAGTGAACAAAAAGGCGCTGCCGCCTTTTTGCAACAAACTTTGTTAGTTTTTAAGAAAAAGAGAACGTTGTGCCCCTCCCACTGCAAGAAAAGTGTTAGAGAAACCTTCTAAATATATCCCTAATTGCAGCAAACGTGTTAGGGAAAATAAAACTTTCAGATGTGGGGCGCTGTCGCCTTTCTGTAGTGACCAAGAGGGTGCTGCCACCTTTCTGCGGTAAGGCAGAGGGCGCTGCCGCCTTTCTGCAGCAAAATGGGGGTGCTGCCGCCTTTCTGCGGTAAAGCAGAGGGCGCTACCACCTTTCTGTGAGCTTTTCCTGCAAAATTCTTAATCAAAAGGGAGGTTAAATTCAAAAACCCGTTTGTGGGTCCCACCGGGCGTGCCAGAAATATGATCCTAAGATTTTTATCCTACTCTAATGTGAAAAATAACTAAGAAATGCAAATGATAAAAGACCAAGGACACCTCAAGATTAGCCAAAGGAGTGATATAACAAGAAGGAAAATGGACAAAACAAGACACAAACGATTTCACCTTCCTTGCTGTTGATGTCTCCTTGATTGGCCCTTGCTTGAGATGATTTTGTGTGCTCCTTAGATGATTGCTTGAGTGACTACATGCAAGATTAGATGTGCAAAATGATTAAAGGAGATGGCTAAATGATGGCAAAGGATTGAGAATGCAAATTGGCAGCATGTAGTTATGAAAATCCAAAAAGTGTTGAAAATGCCTTTGAGGAGGGGGTATTTATAGGAGAATTTGAATTCTCTAGAGAATTCAACGGTCAAGATGCATCCAACAAGGCCAAGATGAAGGGCTATGTGGGTTGAGAACCCACAAGCCCTCACATCTTGACATGTGGAGGGTGAAGTGGACAAGGAGATATGAGGTGTAAGTGAGGTGTCAAGAAGGTACATGAGGTGGAGGAAGGACATGCACCTTGGGGAGTGAGGAGATTTCCTCAAAAAGGGATTCCTTGTCCCCAAGTGGGAGTGAAAGGGACATTTGAGAAATTTTGGAATTCCTCAAAATCTACATGGGAAAAGGAAAGGTGGTTGGAGATATAAATGTGAATTAAAAATTCACATTCCTAGGATGATCTAGAGGATAAAAGGTGGGCTCCAAAAAGTGGGACTTGGTCACATGTGGAGATTGTGACAAGTCCAAGGTTCTAGAAGCCTTGGAAGAATGGAATGTGAATTAAAAATTCACATATAAAGGAGGGGAATCTAGGAAAAATAAATGTGAATTAAAAATTCACATGGGAAAGGGGGTCAATGCCAAAAGAAGGTAAATGTAAAGGTTGGCTAAAAAGTGGTGCTAAATCTAGCTAATGACCTTGGTTAAGGTTGTGCAAACATTGGATTAGGCTAATTAATGGAAGATTAGATGCAAGTGGCAAATGTAGGAGGATGTGACATTAATCTCTGATTAAGAGGATGCACATCATAATCATGAATTAATTAAATTAATTCAGATTAGGGCAAGGTTATGGAGGATGTGACAAGGAGAGAGAAAGTGAGGAATTTTAAATTGATTTTAAATCAAAAGGGTAAAAATGACTAAATTAAATAAATTAGCATATTTATTTAATTTAGAGAGGAATAGGGTGAAAGATAAAGTATTAATTATTAAGTTAAATACTTTACCGATATGAGACAAAAGGTGTAATATTAATTTAATAAATTAATATTAACACGATAGACAGAAAGACAATAAATTTAATCATATGGAAGTGATTAAATTTAGATGTCTACAGTAACTATTAATGGTTATTACACTCACTATATTAACAATATGATGTTTACAATAAAATGAGATTTAATTTGCAGTCCTAATTCTTATTTTTGTGCTACAATTGTCTGATATGCTTCATACATCATTCTAAAATGCAAGTGCTTGTACTTGTAGGCACAATGCTTTCTCAAAACTATCAAGTGGTAATACAAAATCATGAGAAAAAATAAAACTATATGAGTTCCAACACCCCACTTAAATAAAATATTGAATCAATGTGCCCTATTTTCATGCACACAAACACAACTTATAATATTCTCTCATAATAACCAAAAATACGATTCAAGGATGCCTTATGTACTCTATTCTCATAGATCCTTTACAATGTCTACATCATAGGTGCTCATGATGAGGTTAACTTCAAATGAATAACTTGAAATTCCCTCACTAAGCTTCACACATACTTTTATAATGGCTTAAAATTGGAATTAAGATTGATCTAGATCATCAAAATAAGGTTGTTGCATTATGTTTTTGGCTGAGATTCTCTTGGATGGCGCATAAATCAGCATTTTTTGCAAGGAGACACCAATCAATTTTTAGTAGTTTGCTTACAAATAGGAAAAGTAAAAGAAGAAAAAGAAAGATCATCCAAAATGGAAATTAAATTAAAATATATGGAAGGCACCTACAGACAACAAATCCACACCATTTGGTTCCAAGTCAGGAACAACAAGGCTTGAATCTTGATGCTTCCATTGAGGATAGGCATCCCAATCTCTCAACTTAGTCACTCCTACCCATAAATCTTCATTGTGAGTTCCAAGATACCTATTGCACACAACAACCTCTCATGAATAGAATAAATTGAAATTTGAGATGCTCTTATAATGTCTACATCATAGTTTCTCTTAATGAGGTTAACTTCAAATGAATAACTTGAAATTCCCTTGCTAAGCTTCACACACACTTTTATAATGGCTTAAAATTAGAATTGAGATTTTTCAAGATCATCAAAATACGCATGTTCCATTTCTTTTTTGGCTGAGATTCTCTTGGATGGATCATAAATCAACATTTTCTACAAGGAGACACCAATCAATTTTTCGTAGTTTACTTACAAATAGAAAAAGAATAAGAAGAAAAAGAAAGAGCATCCAAAATAGAAATGAAATGAAAATAGATGGAAGGCACTTACAAACAAAAAAATACAACATTTGGTTCGAAGTTGAGAACAACAAGACTTAAACCTTGATGCTTCCATTGAGGATAGGCATGCTAGTTTCTCAACTTAGTCACTCTTGGCCATACATCTTCATTGGGAGTTCCAAGATACCTATTGCACAAAACAATCTCTCATGAATATAACATGAATAGAATGTAAAAGAATATTACTTTCCAACCTTTATAGACCTAAATACAAGCACATTAGTGCATTCACGTTATGGTATGTTGATCATAAAAATACTAGATCAAAACTTCATTTTTCTTCTCTACCTTTATCACTACAAAATTGTGACCTACAAGCACATTAATGTAGGCTCACATTCTTGGAGATTATATTTATACCATCAATGACATAATCATTAATAATTGATAGCATTGATAATTATACGAGGAATATTTAGATGCTCCAAGAATCCCAATGTATGGAATACATTTTTTAGAGAAGATTGTAAATCCTATACCTTTTATACTATATATTAAATATTGGATTTGGATTAATATTAACATTATTAACAAAATTTTCAAACCATATTCTTTGTCATTAATTCACCAATTCATTTCCAAAATACTACAACAATAACAACAATGTCAAAGAGGTAAGTATTTTCAATTATTTTGTGTAAATTTGTATTAAATAGATAGATTCAAATAATATTTTGAGTGGAATTTGTTTAATTTTTAGAAGTTGAGTATGCACCACCAAATAATAAAAACCTTGATTTACCTCTTGATCAAAATCCTCTTGAAGAACAACCAAAACAAACCCCTCATTCAATACCTTGACATCCTCCAGGAACACAAGAAAACATAATGGGTCAAACAAAAAATAATAGAAAAGAACTTGAGGGAATAATTGCAAGGTTGACAGATCTAGTAGCAAAAAACTCCCATAGGTCCATCATCACCAAATAATTATAATTTAGTATGTATCACATTGTTGCAGCTTGATAATATTGATTGTCATTGATGTCAAAAGTGTTCTTAAGATTATATATGTTTTGGAGATTGTTAGTGTGCAGAGATATCCAATGGTGCAAGTCAACATTGTAGCACTATGGAAGGATATTAGTGATTTTGTTGTCTTAGTATGATGCAAAGGTGGGTACACATGTTTGATGTGATTTCAAGATGCCTATAATGATATTTTATCAATTTGGTGTACCACACTTAGTGACAAGTTGTAGAAGTTTTTCCTAAGGCTTTCATAGTATATACTCTATGGCAGAGACAATATTTTGGTTTGCATCCTTCAACAAAGAAATATTTAGTCTTGTGGTTCAAAATTTAAGCTCATGGAGATGTGAAGGTGTTATATACAAATTTTCATATCAATATACCTTTTGTAGTAAAGATAAAAGTGAAAGAGTTTAGTCTCTACTATGGTAGAGAAAAGTGGTTTAAAAGGCTTGTTGGAATGCTTCCCATTCCTCCATATGTGAATTTTTTTTCAAATGGTTTTGAGGACATACTTAATGGTGTTTAATGTATGCTAAATTGAAGTTTCAAGTGATTTGGTGCTCCACAAGTTCAGTCTTTTAAGTAACAGATTGATACAATTAGTTTCGGATGCTTAATATTCATCAGAACGATGGTAGAAAATTGTAAATATTAGTTGTATGAGTTTTTGTGGATACTCCAAATGTCTCATAAAGTCCAAGGTATGAACCACATGAAGATATTTCTTGTTTCTAGTACCAAACAAATGTTTCAAACCATTTTGTGAAGTTATGTTTTTGTTGAGGCTGACTAAGGTATGTTGATGGTGTATGCCACTAATTCAAGATTGGGTAGAGTTTATGGAGTTTTTAAGATTTTTTACAAGTCATGTTGACTCATTTGGGAGAAATGTAAATAATGGTTTCTCTTTTGTATTTTGCAAGTGTGTGGATGATTGAAATACGAAGATGTATAAGTGCATATCCAAAGCATGATAAGATCGACCTTATACCTAATGTGCAAAATTGATGACTATTAGTGGGTTGAAGCCATAAAGTCAATCATATTTCAGTTGTTTTCAATCAAGGAGTTGTAGCTTCCTTGGATTGTAGCCCTAAATCAAAGTTGTAACTATTTATCATTTGTGAGGTTGTATTTGAATAGTGGATCCAAGAAATATTCCTCGCCATGGTTTTTCCCCTATGGGGTTTTCCATATAAATATGGTGTCAACTATGTTCTTGTGTGGATTATTATCTTCTTTTTTGTTTTAATTAAGTAGGTGAATGCTTAATTAGTATAAATTAGATTCAAAAATTATTAATTGGGATTGAATTTTGAAGTATACTGACTCACCCCCTCTTAGTATTCCAATTTTTTCAACACATAGTGTCAGTGAGTGGGAAAATAAACAATTGGTCCAACAAGAGGGAAGACTTAAAATAATTTTATGGCAAAAAACTATCATATGAGCAAGTAAAACAAAAAAATGAAATATGACTTGTGTTCCCTATTCACCAACCCACAAACTAATGCACCCTTATATGCCACTTGAAGGAGGTTCCCTATCCATTGGTGCCAACACAAAGGGATAAGAAATAATTTTTAGGATGGGTGTCGGATGGTTTTTCACCATCCTCCATGCAATAACAATGAGTTACCAAAACAATTTTTGAGGAAAATATATTATTAGTTTGTACTCAATTAGCTCCCTAATTATTTTGATATGTGAGATTTCTAGGGTAGAGGTGGATACTTCAAACAAGATAGAGTGGAGGAACAACACGGCCAAAACCAAGAATCGAGACCCCTAGCTAGACCAAAGTTTGATCATATCACTATCCATTCCATTGTGAAGGAGGGTGTTGAGATGGAGACTTTAGAATCCATCAGCTTGTTGACTCAGACCCTTATACAACATAGTAGGCCTCTAGCACAAGGTGAGGTGAGTGAATCTTTTAGACCTTGATGTCCACCTTATTTATGTCAAGAATATGGGTCTCTTTGTGTATATGGGTATGAGGATGCATCTATAGAAGATCTTATGGTCATGAAAAATGATTTGTTGAATGAAACATATGGCATTAATAGTCAAGTAAATTTCAACAAGTTCAAATTCAATTTATTAAATTAAATTTTTAAATGTAATATTAACTAAATTGCTAGATTGATTATAATAAAATTTTAGGGTTAGAGTGTTCACCCTACATTTTTTGACCCTCCACCTACTGATTACATGTCAATGTTGAGTCCATGGGTATGTAACTAGTAAAATAATAATAAATATAGTACATTTGAACAGTTTAACATTATATGTAATCATATAATTGGCATTGGATGTTTAATAGGTTAATGTTGGGCCTTTGACATCAAAACCTACTAGTCAAGGTCATCATCCATTTTTCACTAAGGTAAGCTTGTCTATTTTCATCATTAAGGGTTTACAAAATAATGTTAGGTATATATTGTTAATTTAATAGTTTGCATCTTCTCTTAATTTTCCTTTATGCCTAGAGGATATTTGTTGCTCACTACCCTCACTTGTTTCATCTCACTTACAATTTCCTATTCTAGTGCAAGAGCACACGGGCAGATAGGCAATCAACACCAACCTAAAAAATTGTTTGATTTGTTTTCAATTTTGGTTTATTTTTGTTTGGTTTTCTCTCTAGATTCCTAAACCTCTTAAATTATTCTTCACTGACACTTGAAGAGATGTATCATGAAATATAATTGTTAAATCATAGTATAAGCAACCATCAAATGTTGTTGTATGCGAAGTATGAAATCATAAACTGAGTACATGTATGCAGAGTTTTTGTCAAATGTTCTACCTTGTTCACATATGAAATATGGAGACTTGGACCAGCACTTGAACCATTTAATTAAGGACATTTAATTTTTGAAGTTCATTTCTTTCAAAGTTTTCACCTTCGTAGAGAAGAGTCTTAAAATATTGAATTAATGTTTAATGTTCCTTATCATGAAGATGGAATTGAGAAAACTCAAGGTAAGCTACAAGCTTTGGAGAGATCAATAGACATTTGAAAGGTCGATCTTCAAAGAAATGATGGGCCATGTAAAAGTAAAATGCATCTTCAAGTCTCTAGAGTAGCCAAGAAGAGAATGGAAAGGGTGCATGAGTCTTTAGAGGCTTATACAGAATTAAAGTTTATTTCAAGAAGAAAGGAAATATTAAGGGATGAAGCTAGTGGGAGGTCATGGGTGTAAAGGAGGTATTTTTTTATTTAAATCAAAACAAAGTAAAAGAAAAATGGTGCGATGCATGAACAAGCTTCATGTAGGAGAGATTAAAAATGCAAAGAAGTGGAAACAACAAGGGAATGGGTCTATGGAACATAATAAATACTTTGATATGCATTGAGAGAGAAGGCAGGGGGCACACTAGGGGAAACAAATGTATGAGGTGTAGCCTTAACATACAAGTTGCAAAAGTAATGGGTGAATGGAAACATTAAAAGGGAAGACTCATATGCCAAGAAGAAATTAGTCAAAGAAGCTTGACACATAAGTTTGAGTGTAGCAACCAAGGAAAATGCATTGGATTTAGAGAAGCTTAGCCAAAAGAGAATTTTGAATTGGCTATAATGTGCAAAAAAGAAGGAAAATACACTTTTGAATTGAGAATAAGTCATGAGGAAAGACCGTAGAAAGCATCAACTGGAATAAAAGGTACAATGGCATGTGAGAAGTGTGCAGGGTCCTGTGAAGTCAAGAGAAGATTGTGGATGGCATTGAAACAAAGACAGGAGAGAGCATTATAGGGTAATCATATAAATGAGTGTTGTTGATATGAAAAAATTTTTGTAAAGAGAGAGAGAGAGGGGTCATTTGAAGACCAAGTATGATTTCAAAGTGCGTGATATATTTAATATATAGAATCCATTACATTTGCTGCAGTATTATTTTGAGTTGGTGAACAACATTGCCCATATAATGTATATTTTATTTTTGTAAGATTAGAGTGGTGTTTTGATAGAGAGGAGTACCCTCCTACATCAATTGGTATTAGAGTGGGTAGTCCTGAGAGTGGAGAGGATCCACTAGGACTTGTGAGAGTTGTGTGAGAAAATCGCCGATGGGGAGTTATTCCACACTTAGTGGAAAGTGTGTGAAGCAGTTGTGAAGAAGCTCGTGAGAGCTGTTGCAGGTCTGTGAGGAATCTTGGCAGTGAGAGAAGGATCTTGAAGCTACATTGGAATTTGTTTGAAGAGTGAGTGATTTTAGTAGGAAAAATGGGTTGGGTTATGAAGAGACCTGTGCAGATACTATTTTGGGAGCAATATTGAGATAAAGTGGAGGATGAGATGATTGAAAATATGGGACAGATAGTTTGTGAAGAAGTAAGAAAAAATAAGGTGGGGCTCGAGGACTTGTGTGAAGAATTGAAGAAGATGGTTCAAGGAAAAGTAGAAAAGATGGTTGGAAAGAGTGAGAGGAAAATGGTGAAGAGTAGTGAGAAGGAGAAGGTTCTCTTCAAATAGGATATCGAGAAGAAGAATAAGGATAGCAGCCCAAGATGAAAAGAAAAAGATGTAGCCCCTACTAATGAAGAATTTTCAATAGAGAAATGCAATGAGGAAGGCGTGAAGAGAGAAAAAGAAAAGACAGAGGTGACCTTTGAAGAGGTCACAATGATAGAATATGATGAGACTGAAGCAGAATTGAATGTTAAGCTTGTTGATGCAATGAACAAAGAAGATCAAGAAGTTGTAGTTGACAAGGAGGTGAAGATGTCGCAGTGAAGTTTGAAAATGCAGTTGTGAAGGAGAATGAGGTAAATGAAATTTATTATGTTACTTTGGTTTTAGATCAAAAGATAGAAGAAGAGATGGATAGAAAACTAGAATGTGTAGTAGATGTTGCAGATGGTGTGTGGTTGTGTGTAGAGTTGTTTGAAGATGTTGCAAGTTTTTTTTGGTGGAGGTAGATGGTTAGAGGTGGGTTTGAACCCATAGAGAAAGAGAGGAGTGTAGGAAGCATTTGGCAGAGGAGGTAGGGCTTTGGTGGACATGAGTCCATGAGGGAAAAGAAGAAGAGGGTGCAGTGTTGTTGGAGGATGGTGGTGCATGTTCCGACATGATGCTGGAAAAGGAAAAACAAAAATTGAATTTTTAGCTCTTGGAAAGTGAAGGAGTTTGCTACAAGCTGATGGAAACCTGAAAGAGTATTACAACTACTCAACTCCACCACTATGAGCCTGTGCTCATAATCTTTCTACCTGGCGTGTCTGGTGTAGAAGCACACAGGAAGACAAGCAATCGACACCAACCAAAAACATTGTTTGATTTGTTTTCAATTTTGGTTTATTTTGGTTTGGCTTTCTCTCTATGCCTAAACCTCTTAAATTATTCTTCACTAACACTCAAAGAGATGTCTCATGAAATATAATGGTTAAATCTTAGTATGAGTAGCCATTGAATGTTGTATGTGAAGTATGAAATCATATACTAAGTACATGTATGAAGAGTTTTTGTCAAATGTTCTACCTTGGTGACATATGTAATATGGAGACTTGGATCATCACTTGAACCATTTAATTAAGGACATTTAATTTTTGAAGTTCATTTCTTTCAAAATTTTCACCTTCACAGGACATAAAAGAGTCTTAAAATCTTGAATTAATGTTTAATGTTCCTTATCATGAAGAGGGAATTGAGAAAAATCAAGGTAAGTTGTGAGCTTCAGAGAGATCTATAGAAATTTGAAAGGCCGATGAACTCAAAGAAATGATGGGACATGTAAAAGTAAAACACATCTTCAAGTCACTAGAGCAACCAAGAAGAGAATGGAAAGGGCGCATGAGTCTTCAACGGCTTTAAACTGAATTAAATTTTGTTTCAAGAACAAAGGAAAGATCAAGGGGCAAAGCTAGTGGGAGGTCACAGGTGTAAAGGAGGTATTTGTTTTGATTTAAATGAAAAGAAAGTAAAAGAAAAATGGCATGCTATATGAACAAGCTTCATGTAGGAGAGATTAAAAATACAAAGAAGTGAAAGGGACAACAAGAGCACAGGTCTATAGAACATAATAAAGACTTTGATATGCATTGAGAGAGAAGGTAGGGGGCACATCAGGGGAAAGAAATGTATTAGGAGTAACCTTAACATACAAGGAGCAACAGTAATGGGTGAATTGCAACATTAAAAGGGGAGGTCCTGATAATGCCAAGAAGAAATCCATTAAAGAAGCTTGACACATAAGTTTGAGCGCAACAATTGAGGAAAGTGCATTGCATTTAGAGAAGCTTAGCCAAAAGAGAGGCTTGAATTGGCTATAATGTGCAATAGAGAAGGGAAATGCACTTTTCAGTAGAGAATCAATCATGAGGAAAGACTGGTATAGAAAGCATCGAGTGCAATACAAGGTACAGTGGTATGTGAGAAGTGCACAAAGTCCTGTAAAGTCAATAGAAGATCGTGGATGGCATTGAAACAAAGAGAAGAGAGAACATTATAGGGTAAGCATATAAATAAGTGAGTGTTGTTAATATGAAAATCTTGTGTAAAGAGAGAGAGAGAGAGAGAGGTCATTTGAAGACCATGTATGATTTAAAAGTGTGTGATAGATTTAATAAATAGAATCCATTATATTTGTTGCAATATTGTTTTGAGTTGGGGCAGAGCATTTCCCATATTATGTATATCTATTTTTTGTAAGATTGGAGTGGTGTTTTGCCAGAGAGGAGTACCCTCCTGCATCAATTGGTATTAGAGTGGGTATTCATGAGAGTGGAGAGGATCCACTAGGACCTGTGAGTGTTGTGTGAGTAGATCGTCAATGCGAAGGTAGTTCACACTTAGTGAAAATTATGTGAATCGGTTGTGAAGAAGCTCATGAGGGTTGTTGTAGGTGTGTGAGGAATCCTGGCAGCAAGAAAAGGAGCTTGAAGCCGCGATGGAATATGTTTGTAGAGTGAGTGATTACAGCAGGGAAAATGGGTTGGGTTGTGAAGAGATCCGTGTGGATACTGTTTTGGGAGTAGTATTGAGATAAAGTGGAGGATGAGATGATTGAAAAGATGGGACAAATAATTTGTGAAGAAGTAAGAAAGAATGAGGTAAGGCTCAAGAAATTGTGTGAAGCATTAAAGAAGATGGTTTGAGGAAAAGAAAAAAAGAATGTTGGAAAGGGTGAGAGGAAAATGGTGAAGAGCAGTGAGAAGAAGAAGGTTCTCTTGAAAGAGGATAGAGAGAATAAGAATAAGGACAACAGCCCGAGATGGAAAGAAGAAGATGTAGCCCCTACCGATGAAGAATTTGTAGTAGAGAAATTCCATGAGGAAGGCATGAAAGAAAAAAAAAGACAGATGTGATTAGTGAAGAGGTCGTAGTGATAGAAGATGGAGAGATTGAAGTGGAATGGAATGCAAAGCTCGTTGATGTAGTGAAGAAAGAAGAGCAAGAAGTTGTAGTTGACAAGGAGGTGGGAGATGTCACAGTGAAGTTTGAAGTTGCAATTGCAAAGGAAAATGAGGTAAATAAAATTTATGATGTTACTTTGGTTTTAGATGAAAATTTAGAAGAAGAGATGGATAGAAAACAAGAACGTGTATTAGATTTTGCAGATGGTGTGTGGTTCTATGTAGAGTTGGTTGAAGATGTTGCAGGTTGTGTTTTGGTGGAGGTGGACGATTAGAGGTGGGTTTGAACTGAAGGAGAAAGAGAGGAGTGTAGGAAGCATTTGGTGGAGGAGGTCAAGATTTGGTGCACATGATTCCATGAGGTAAAATAAGAAGAGGGTGTAGTGTTGTTGGAGGATGGTGGCGCATGTTTCGGCACAATGCTCGAAAAGGCAAAAGAAAATTTGAATTTTCAGCACTTGGAAAGTGAATGAGTTCACTGTAGGTTGATGGAATCCTGAAAGAGTAGTACAACTACTCAACTCCACCATTCTAAGCCTATACTCACAATATTTCTACCCAATGTGTATGGTGCAGGAGCACATAGGCGGACAAGCAATCGACACCAACCAAAACCATTGTTTGATTTTTTTCAATTTTGGTTTATTTTGGTTTGGTTTTCTCTCTGTTCCTAAACCTCTTAAATTCTTCTTCACTGACACTTGAAGATATGTCTCATGAAATATAATGGTTAAATCTTAGTATGATTAGCCATCAAATATTGTTGTATGTGAAGTATGAAAGCATATACTAAGTACATGTATGCATATTTTTTGTCAAATGTTCTACCTTGGTCACATATGTAATATGGATACTTGGACCAACACTTGAACCATTTAATTAAAGACATTTAATTTTTGAAGTTCATTTATTTCAAATTTTTCACCTTCAAAGGACAACGAAGAGTCTTAAAATCTTGAATTAATGTTTATTGTTCCTTATCATGAAGAGGGAATTGAGAAAACTCAATGTAAGATGCAAGCTTTGGAGATATCAATATACATTTGAAAGGTTGTTGTTCAAAGAATTGATGGTCCATGTAGAAGTAAAACACATCTTTAAGTCTCTAGAGCATCCAAGAAGAGAATGGAAAGGGTGCATGAGTCTTCAGAGGCTTTAAACCGAATTAAATTTTGTTTCAAGAACAAAGAAAAGATCAAGGGACGAAGCTAGTGGGAGGTCACAAGTGTAAAGGAGGTATTTGTTTCAATTTAAATTAAAAGAAATTAAAAGAAAAATGGCACAATATATGAACAGGCTTCATGTAGGAGAGATTAAAAATGCAAAGTGGAAGGGACAACAAGGGAAAGGGTCTATGGAACATAATAAAGACTTTGATATGAATTGAGAGAGAAGGCGGGAGGTGCATCAGGGGAAAGAAATGTATGAGGCATATCCTTAACATACAAGGTGCAACAGTAATGGGTGAAGTGTAACATTAAAAGGGAAGACCAATATGCCAAGAATAACTTAGTCAAAGAAGCTTGACACATAAGTTTGAGTGCATCAACTAAGGAAATTGCATTGCATTTAGAGAAGCTTACCCAAAAGAGAGGCTTGATTTGGCTATAATGTGCAATAGAGAAGGGAAATGCAAGTTTGTGAGCTAAGAATTGGTCATGAGGAAAGATGATAGAAAGTATCGAGTGGAATACAAGGTACAGTGGCATTTGACAAGTGCACAAAGTCCTATGAAGTCAAGATAAGATCGTGGATGGTATTGAAACAAAGACATGAGAGAACATTATAGGGTAAGCATGTAAAAATAAGTTTGTGTTGTTGATATGAAAAATGTTGTGTAAAGAGAGAGAGAGGTCATTTGAAGACTATGTATGATTTCAAAGTGTGTGATTGATTTAATAAATAGAATCCATTATATTTTCTACAATATTATTTTGAGTTGGGGCAGAGCATTGCCCATATAATATATATTTGATTTTTGTAAGATTGGAGTGGTGTTTCAGTAGAGAGGAGTACCCTCCTACATCATACTCACTCTCTATTGTTGTATAAACCTACAACATTTTTGTTGTATTTACTTGTAGCATCTCTTGTACAACTCCCTAGTTATTCCCTTTCACTATGTCCATTGATATAATCTATTCACTATCTTATTGTTACTTCCACTAGTACCATCTCTAAAACTATTCTAGCTCCACATGTAGCTTCATGCATTTATCCATACTTTATTAAATATACTTGTAACCTCTTCAATGTGTCATTATCAATATGCTCCTTTGTTGCATTCAAGTTTACCACCGTAGTTACAACTATTTTTTTCTCCTTGGGAATTCTCTCATACATTTAGTAACCTTTTCATCAAGTATATATCTTCCTTGGTTTTTACCAACAACCTTCAATATCTTCTCTATTAATACCTATTCCACATACTCCTCCATAGATTCACTACTCCACTCTTTCTTGTGGAGAATCTCTTCAACCTTCAGTGACCACACCTACCCCTCCATGCCTTATTCTTAGTGCACCATAGCTTATGTTCTTTGTTTCAATCCTATTGATTTCTCAAACTTTGCATGGTTTTCACACTCATTTTTACTTTATATCTCTCATAACTTCTCCCTTTAATTATCCTTCTCTAAAATATCCACACACTAAATACTTATGAATCCTCTATATTATGTGTTTTACATTGCATTTTTCTTGTTGCTTATCACTCCAACTCGGTGGCCTTCTTCTCTATCATCAATTATATCTTGTATTTTCATATTCTCTTCTCTCTCTTGAAAAATTCTTCTCTTTCGCACCTTCTCCTTTACATAAACATAGTTTATCTACCTACAACTTCAAAAATTCCTTACACACCTTTTATATCAAACCTTCATTTCTTTACACAGAAATTTCTTCTCAAATGTCACCCAATTATCTGAATGTTCAAACTCACAAGACATATCCTTTCTTGTTGTTCCAAAATTACTGCATTAAATTCTCTACATAATAAAATGTCCCTCAAATATGGTATTGTCCTTCTCCTACATGGTTGATCCTCCATTAATGTTGTTAGAGGTATAAATAGCCTTTGTATAAATTCTTAACATTGTCTGAGTTTTTAGATGGTGCCATTAGTTGATATGAGCCTCTTGCTATTTGTACCAAAATGGAGCATGGTTTTGATGTAGCAATATTATATTTCATGCCTTTGATAGAGGTATGAACTGGATTAATAAATTTTATGTTATATTTTTTGTTTTATCTATCTACTAGTGAAAATTTGAATGATATTCATATGTAATTTACTTTGTATATTGATGCTTTCCATAGGGCTTTGCCACACCATATCATAAAAAATTCCCTTGTTATGAATGAAGAGAGGAAAAATATGATTCAAAGTGATTATTCTATTATATGCCACTCTATAATTTGATTTTTATATATTAATGTGTATAATTTTTATTGTATTAAGTGGTGGTCCAAGAAATTTTGGAGAGGAGTTCGAGTGATCAGATTCAAAATAAACCATCATCACATACATCTCCATCCACTCAAAATTTAAAGGTGACTCACAATCTCTTTCCTTCCTCTAGAGGGAAGTGACTCCATTAGGGACCTTTTTTGTATGCCTATATGGTATTTGGACATATATTTTGTAGTAAAAATATGTGACATTATATGACTATATGCCTTTCTTGTACATATATTTTACTTTGATCAACATATAACCATGTATGCCTATATGGTTTTTGGTTAATTTAAATTTGTTTTACTAATACTCTCCATATTTTCTGTAAATGATTAATTGAATAATTGAATAAATACACAAGTAAAATGGATATCTTTCAGTTGGAGTAATTGAATAAATTCCCTATTATTTATTATTTAATATGTTTCAATGAATTTTATTATAGTTTAGCTCTTAGTCACTTTCTTCATAGTCTAGAGAAAATAAAATTAGAAATGGAATCAAGAAGTGGGGATGTCTTATAAGTATGATAGATATGTAACTGATGCAAGCATTGCAATTAATCATTGATTTTTCTTTGTCCTATTTGGACACCTAGAAAGTTATATCTAGGTTTTCTTTTTGATTTTTCCTATTTGGGCACCCATAAATTTGATAGTTTTAAGAATTTACCACTACCCTAATCCACATATAGAATGATTAGGATAACTAGGGTGTGAAACAAAGCCTCACCTAGTGTTCACCCACCCAACCCAACATGTTTGTACAAGTTTTTTAGCCCCACAAGATGAATAATGTAAAATATGCCTTCCTACAACTAACATGTTTTGCAACTTCTGAAACATTGTCACCATGGTCAAACAAATTGGGTATTTAAAATGCTAAGAGAGGTTATTGGGGAGGGATCTTATGTGTACTTATGGGTTCAACTAGAAAATTTGTAGGTGCCAAAAAAATTTAGAAACAACTTGTCATACTTTAGTAGTTTTTCACATATAATGCTCTTAAGAGATTATGTTGAAATAGTGTAGCCCAAAATGATCAGGACAATTGGGGTAAAAAAATGACCTTTCCTAGTATTCACTTTCCTATTAAGAAGTACTGAAAATGTTTGTGTTATATGACTTTTTCCGAAGAGAAGATAAATCTATGAATAACCTTTTAGAATTAAAAGGGAGATATAAAATAAAGAATATTATGATCCTTTGGTTAAAAGAGAGATTAATAAAAAATATGTATCAACACTCTTTAAAAAAGGAAGAATAATTATTTATTTAAATAATTATTAAAAGGTAACCTTTTGTGAAAGGGTGTGATGGTTTGGAAACCACCTCTTAAAAGGATATATAAATTGTTCATGTGAGACCTAGAAAAAACATTCAAGGATGGAGAATATTCAAGGAGAGAAGAGAAAAAGAAAAGAGGAACTAAAAGGGTGTAAAGGATTGAAGGTTAGGGTCATAGGTGTTTGGATTTGGTGTTGTACACCATTGCATAAATTGATTTATCTTAATATTGTAATTAAATAATTATTTAGTTGTGACACACCTTGGTGGTGTGGATAATCACACTAGAATTATTTGGGGACCACTTGATGTTGTATTACATAACATTGTATTATTATTTAATGTGTGGGAGACATATGATAATAATTTAATAATGGGGAATTATTAAATAAAGTGATGTCATAGGAAATAGGATGGCGATGTCTAGCTATGTTGGTTGAGCTAGGGCGTCTGTGCCCTAGGTTGCTCTTCATGAGTTATCGCTGGTGTGTCGTAGGGGGTTTTTTCGTGCGTTCTGGGTGGTGTGTGGTTGTGTTTGCATTCTTTTGTTACTGGTTTCCTTGGCACGCGAAGGTGGGTGTTGAGTGGGGTTTGGTGTGAAACCATTCTCCGTGGGTTGTTTGATTTCCTGCTTGGGGGTATAGTGGTTCTTTTTGAAGCTAAAACTTGTGCATTCTGGAGGGTGTGGGTGAAGCTGGAGGGGTATTGTGGTAACCCTCATGTGAGTGTTCTCCTTTGATCTATCAACTCGCGGGTTTGCATGCCCGCATTGGGTCTTGTTCTCAGTCATGTTGCGAGGGGAGTCATATAGGATTAGCCCCAAGATGGATTTCCAATTAGCTTTTGGATCAAACCCCCGGCATAGGGTGTGAAGGTTTTTGATAATAATTTGTTTACGCCGGTTCAAGAGATAAATGGTTTTGAATCATCTGGAGGACCTAGAATTACGAAAATTAATGGATGTTTGGAAAGATGTAAGGAGAGACCGAAATTGGTTATTTTGATGGTTGTTGGTGGATGATATTGAATATTATTCAAAACACTCCTTTTATTGCAAGTTTATGGGTTTAAGGGTCTCGTTGCAATTTTTGGAATCTTGGGCTCAGAGGACTTGGCTGCCAAAAGGAGAAATGGAGTTTAGGCTCTTAGCTAATAATTAATTTATGGTTTCATTTGACTGCATGGCTGGTCAGCATAGGATTTTTGAGGGGGGTCCCTATTTCTATAACCAAGTGGGTTTGTTTATGAAGCAGTGGCATGCGAGTTTCAATCCAACTGAGGAGATCTCGAATAGGGTTCCAGTGTGGGTTCGGCTACCGTGGTTTCTAGTCGAATGTTGGCAAGAGGATGTCCTACAATTGGTGGCCTCAATGCTTGGTAAACCAGTTGGGTCTTCACAACAGACGCAGTTTAAAAAGGTAATGAATTTTGCCCGTATCTGTGTAGAAATTGATTTAAGCGTGCCTTTTCCAGATTCTATGGAAGTGAGTGCAGGATCATATACATCGGTGCAATAGATAGACTATGAAACTCTACCTTTTCGGTGTCAATTTTGTCATGAGTATGGACACTTGCAGCATAGGTGCCCTAGGGCTAAGTCAGTAGGGACCTAATCTGGCCAAAATCCTCGCAATCCACCTGGGGTTGATAAGGGGAAGGGGCCTATTCCAGGTGATGGTATTGAGGAGGATGGATATATTCCTGTTAAATCTCATAATAGAAATTGGGGGCAGAAGAGGACTCTAGGGGAGAGGCAGGATGATGTTTCTTTTAATAGGTTTGAGGTGTTGGATGATCTCAGCCAACAAGAAGTGAATCCAAGTTTGTTGAACTTGGATCAAGGAGCTTTAGGTTCAGGAAAGAATGGGCCTCCTTCGGAGGTTATATAGGTTGTGCATGACACAGGTGTTGGGTAGATGGACACAGATCAACGGTTAATTGTTTTGGCTGGACCAGATCCTGTGATTAGGGCTTTGACAAATGAGGGAGAGGGTTCTCCTTTTCCTTTAAAGATTGGTGTGGAGGTTGGAAAGAGCTCCATTTCCTCTTCTCGCTTGGGTATTCAACAAAAAGATACAAAGAAAGGGGTTGGTGAGAAGAACCCCAAGCTGGGTAGGAAAAAGGATTTGGAAAAGGTTAAGTCAACTGGGGAGACTCTGGTGGAGTCAAGGGAAGTTAAGACCCTAGATTCTCACTTCTTGTGTACCCATAAATGATTGTTTTATCTTGGAATGTAAGGGGCTTGAACAGTGGCCCTCGATAAAAAGTTGTTCATGATTTGGTTAGGAATCAATCTCTAGATGTTCTTTCTCTTTAGGAAACTAATCTTTTGTGGAGAGTATGGTTAATATGGTACCTAAGTTGTGGAAGTATGCCAATTGTTAGTGTGTTGGAGCTCACGGTGCATCTGGGGGGGTGGCTTGCTTATGGAATCCACAGAGGATTTTCCCTCTCTGGTGGATGTCTTCTAGGTCTGCTATTTCGTTGGTGGCCTCATGCTTTGTGACAGGAGAATTTATTCTCCTCTCCAATGTGTATGCACCTGTTGAGTATCAGTGTAAGCAACTTCTATGGTCCCATCTTCGATATGTTCGTAGCCTGGCTCCTTTCCACCCATGGATTTTGGCTGGGGATTGCAACGCTATAGTGGAGTTTTCTGAGAAAAGGGTTGGAATTGTTCAATTGGAGCCTTCTACACTGCTTCTCAAGGATAGCATTTCTAATCTAAATCTTATTGATGTGTAGCCTAGTAATGGTTGTTTTACTTGGAATAATAGGAGAACTGGTGAGGACTGTGTCGCTAAGAGGTTGGATTGGTTCTTGGTCTCTTGTTATTGGGTTGGTGACTTGTGGTCTACCTCCTCTGAAATTCTAGATTGGAGGGGTTCAGACCACTGGCCTATCAAGCTTAGCATCATCTATGCTCGAGCGCCTCGATCTGCTTCCTTCAAATTCCAGCTTATGTGGTTATAGGATTCTACTCTTTTTGACCAAGTGGGTGTTTGGTGGAGGATAGGTAGACCTGCTTTTGGTACTGTAATGTATACCTTTACTAAGCTTCTTCAATTTGTCAAGTATCAACTTAAAAGGTGGAATCGTTGGTGTTTTGGCAATATTTTTGATGATAAGGCCACTGCCCAAGAAGAGTTAAATAATGTTACAAGATTGATTTGGGATAATGGGGTTACAGAGTATCTTTTGAAAGAAGAGGCTAGAACTTTGAAGGTGGTAGAGGAATGTGAGTTACGTGAGGAGATATATTGGAAGCAAAAGGCTCAAATTGACTAGTTGTAGGAAGGGGACAAAAATACTGCTTTTTTCTTTAATTATGTGAAGGCCAGGAGGCATGGTAACTCTATCTCTGTGTTAGTTAACGACAAAGGAGATCATGTTGTCTCATTCCAGGAAATTGTGACTAAGGCATCACAGTATTTTGCTGCTCTTTTTAAAGAGGATTCTCAAGAGGGTTCAGCCGAGGAGGAACAGGTTCTTTCTTGTGTCCCTCAGTTGGTCTCCAAGGAGGAAAATGAGTATCTAATGAGGGAGATTTCTCTAGAGGAGCTGGAGGAGATTGTGTTTCAGATTAAGAGGGGAAAATCTCCTGGCCCTGATGGTTTCCCAATAGAGTTCTTTCAAGAGTTATGGGAAATCAGAAAGTTGGACCTTCTAGCGGTTGTTCAAGAATCCCAGAGGAATAAGCAGATGTTGCATGCTCTTAAGTCCACTTTCATTGCTCTCATTCCCAAGTGTGAAGGTGTGGATAGGTTAACTCAGTTTAGGCCTATCTTCCTTTGCAATGTGGCATATAAGATTATTTCAAAGTTAATGACTGAGAGATTAAAGAAGTGGCTTAAAGTGTTGATCTCAGAGGAAAAAAGTGAGTTTGTTGTGGGTCGACAAATTTTGGATGGGGTTTTTTTTTCTACTGAGACCATCCACTCCATGGCCAGTTCCCAAGAGAAGACTATGTTTATTAAGTTGGATATAGCTAAGGCTTATGATAGGGTTAGATGGTCCTTCCTTTAGAAGATCCTTGGTACTTTTGGATTTTGTGCAGAATGGTTCCAATGGGTTATGAGTTGTGTTACATCAGTATCCTTCTCGGTACTGATAAATGGAGATCACTTTGAACTTTTTTGGGCATCTCGGAGTCTTTGCCAAGGGGACCCTCTATCCCCGTACCTATTTCTTATTTTTGCTAAAGGTCTTGGGCGATTGTTGAAAAGAAATGTTGGGTTAGGAAACATTCAGGGTTGGCATTGGGGTGGAGACTTGCCTCCGCAGTCTCATTTATAGTTTGTTGATGATACTGCCTTGATGGGGATGGCTACTGTTAGGGAAGCTACTTTTTTGAGATAGTTGTTGGATATTTACCTGGTGGCTTCGGGGCAATTGATTAATGAATATAAGTCTTCCATCTTCTTCTTCAATATGCCTGCCCCCATTCAAAGAAGAATTGCTAACATTTTGAGGTTTCAAATAGGGGTTCTCCTTTTTACATATTTAGGCATTCCAATTTCTATTGGTCGTCTTCCCAAGGGTTCTTGGTAGAATATCATTGATAAGTTTCGAGTGAAATTTAATCATTCGACACATAGATGGTTGTCTTTTGCTGGGCGGGTTCAGCTTCTTAAATCAGTTGTGCAAGCACTCCCTACTTATAGGTGTATGCTTCAGGTGGCTCCAGTTGGGTTTCTTAAGGGGTTGGACTCTCTTGAGAGACCATTTTTATGGGTTGGATGCTTTTCGTCCTCCGAGTGGAGCCTGGTCAAGTGGGATGATCTGTGTAGTCCAAAGCAGTATGGAGGTTTGGGACTTCGACAATCTACTTTGTTTGGAGTGGTTGTGGTTGCTAAGATTTTTTGATGTTCGTGTGTGGAGCATGATCAGTTATGGGCCAGGATATTATCTCATAAGTATTTTCTTGGCACCCCTCGGCATGATCTCCTTAGGTACCCTCTTGAGGGGAATGGCTCAGTGATTTGGAGTACTCTTCAGAAGGGTGTGAAGCTCATTAAGGAAGGATTATTTTGGATATGCCGACAGGGTTCAAAAGCTCTTTTTTGGTCTGATTCTTGGGATGGTTTCCCTCTGCTTATCTCTTAATTTCCTCACCTGGCTCCGTTGAGCCAAATATTTCTTGTAGCTGGTTGGTCTAGGGTGAGTGACTTCAAGTCATTTTCTTTTTATGGGCAGTTGTAGAAGGCTTGTTGGAAGGATCCCACCCAGTGGCTGGATGTGGGTGACGAGGAAGGCAAGGCTGAGATTAACATGATTCCTTGTAGTAGGCATTGTAGTTCTCTACAAGAAGAGGATATTATTGCTTGGGCTCACAATCCCAAGGGGATTTACTCTGTTGCTTGTGGCTATCAGGTGTTATTGGATCAAAAGTTGGCTAGGGCGGAGGTTCAGTGGTGGAAGAGGGTGTGGAGTAAGCTATCATGGCCTAAATGTAATTGTTTTGTTTGAACTTTAGCATGGAATAGGTGCTTGACCTAGGATAACATTCATAAACGTGGTTTCCAGGGGCCTTTAGTTTGTGTTCTCTGTGGGAAGGCAGAAGAGGATTCCTCACACTTGTTCTTCTGTTGTCCCTTTGTTGTACAACTTTGGCATTGGTGGTGGGAGGTTTGGAAGAAACCTTGTGTTCATGCTTTGTCTTTGGTGGAGTTTTGGGATAGTATGGGAAGACCCCCCTCGTTGGCCTCCTTTTTGTAGGATGTCTAGTATGCTGGACCTACTTTTCTTCTTTGGAAAACTTGGTTGGAGCAGAATCGTAGAATATTCCAAGGTGTTAAATAGGTGGGTTAGTAGGTGTGGATGCGTATATTAGGTATGATACAGGAGTTGGTTGTGGCCAAGAGTGAAGTATTTTTCCCCCTAGAAAATAGGATGCTGAGGTGGTGGATAGATTGGGACTTCAGGGGAGACATTCTTCTTTTGGGGGTTCTAGGAGATGCAGACATGGGGCCGAGAGAGTGCAGCGACTGGGTAGATGGCTTCCTCCTCCAATTGGAGTCTTGAAGATCAATTCTTATGGATCTTCTAGAGGTAATCTTGGGCCTGCTGGGATTGGTGGGGTTGGTAGGGATTCAAGGGGTTTAGTGATATTTATTTTCTCTATTCATGAGGGGGAGAAGACTATCAATCTCATGGAGGGCTTGGCGATTCTTTATGCTGTGGAGCGGGCCCTTGCTTTGGGATGGCATAAGGTTATTTGTGAATATGATTCATAGATCTTGATTAATCTATTGAATGAGAGAAAGGTGTATGATATTAATTGGCAGTTAGCTTCAGTTGTTCAGTGTATTCTTCAGGTTTTCTCCAGGATGGAGGCGGTTTCTTTTGTTCATATCCTGAGGGAGTGGAATTGGGTTGCTGACTGCTTGGCTAAATGGGCTTATGAGCATGATACTAGCTCGAAGATTGAGAATTGGATGCAGATCTCCCCTAAGTTACGTCAAGACTTGGATAGAGTTCTTGAAGAGGATAGAAGGATACTAGAAGATAGTTGATTTTGTTTCTTTTCTCGCTTTGGTGCTTCTTTGGTTTTTTGGGGCTTGTTCCCTTGGTTTTGGTTGTAATGCTTTCTTTTGATTTTCAATAAAGTTTTTAACCCTTTTTAAAAAAATAAAATAAAGTGATGTCGTAGTATCCAATATTAAATGAAGGGTTAGTGGTTTTGTATTCACATGGTTTCACCTTACCACTATTTGTATTTTGTGTGAGCTTGTGTCTATAAAATAAAACACATATGTAGTGGTTTAGGTTGGGGGCTGAGTGGTTTGGCTATCATTTTTATTCTTCTTGAGGAGTCCATTTGTGAAGCATGGCATGGGATGTGTGGCTTCATTCTTGGACACATGAGAGTGCATTGGAGGACTTGATGCTTCAGAGGTGTTCATTATAATTCATGTATTTTCTTATTGTTGATTAATATGATGGAGTATGGATGATTTTGGAGGCTGGGTTTTTCCCTCTTGAGGGTTTTCCTAAGGTATATCTTGTGTCACCTTTGATGGGTATGTTTTCTATTATCTTGCATGTGGCTTTTGAGCACTTATTTGCATTGTTATCTCTTTTAGGTTATGTGGAAATTGTCATAAAATGGCTAAAAGTTTCCTAACAATAAGTGAGAATTTAAACATTGGGATAAGGGGTGCACAATGTGTGTCCAACTTGGGGTACATCATACACCTAAAAGTTTCCTAGCAAGGGTTGGGTTTATGCTATGAAGGAAGGTTGATTCTATGCAAGAACCGGTTCCTCTAATGGTGTTTTTTCTAGGAAACAACCTAGACCTATAACCATTCCTCTAAGTGTTAGATAGTATCCTTTCCAGGACTTTAAGATAAGTATTAAGAACCACTAATTCAATAATATTGGAAATATTATCTAGATGATTTTTATTTTTATATGATTAATCTATGTTGTGGTGTTATTCAATTTATTATGTTAATTATTTGATTGTCACATGTTTGTAGTTTACATAAATTATTCATATTTATTTTGATAACATTGCATATTATAAATCATATTAATTCTAATATTTTTTATATTAAATCCACTACTAATACTTAATAATCATAAGAGAAAGGGTTCCATCACATTTTTTATCAAAGCCTAATGATCAACCTTCCCATCTTTAAAATGCTTTATGTTTTAAAATTTAATATTAACTAGTCTTTAATAAACTCCATATGCATATCTAGCATTATACATTCACTATAACTTGTAAATTTTATTCATATGTTGATATTAGTTCCTTTATTAACATTACTAGAAATCTTGGATGATATTAAGATTGTGTTTAAGGTTAATATTTATTTAAAAACTCCTATTTACACCTAGACTCAATTTAAAATTTACTAAATATATATTTTATATTAATAGAATTAATATATACACATTTAAATAAAATATTGACCTATAAAGACATAATATCCTTTAATTATAATAATTATCAATTATATTTAAAATAAATATCCTATAAGCATACCTTCATTCAAAATTTTAGAACTATCCCTATCCCTTTGTAATTAAATAATTTAAGTTTGTTAGAAAAGAATGATGTCATCAACAACAAGGGCATTACACTTATTACAAAGTCAATATTAGATCCCAAATTTATTTGAACATCTATCCATAATAGATGGATATATCCCTTTTTTGTATATTGATCTAGTTTTGAATTATTATTGGATTAGAGCATGAACAAATCTTATGCATTATGTATGTAAATAGGAATGCCCCATGTTGATCATGGAAATACAATACTTACCAAAAAAAGAACTTTGAAGATATTAAAGATAAATTACATTTAGTTGTTTCATAAAAATATAATATCTATGGACTAGTCGATAGAGTATAATGTTAATGAATTTGTCAATGTTAATTTCATAAAAATGTTAAATTATCACTTATCATATCATAAGTACCTCCTACATAAATTGTCACACATGCTCAATAATAGCACAATGATAAACATTGGGATTAAAAGTTGGAAAATGGAGCATAAAAATTTATTACAATATTTAATTGAATTTTAGATAGTAGTATATCTCATTGATTATGCTAGAATTGGTTCACCAATGTGTTAAAATAGGGTCTCATCCAAACAAAATCCTTCAAATTTTCTAATTTACTTTATGTTTCTTGGGCTTGATCTATATTATGAAACTAGTCTAGCAAATAGAATTGAACTTAGAATATGTGAGTGAATCCATGCAGTTGAAATAGAGTGGTATTTTTGGAACTTGTTAGGAAAGGATTTAAATTACTTTGATCAAGGCCTATGAGTAAAATGATTTGGTGGTTGTGGAAAAATGATCAAAGCTAGTAGGAAAACATGGATGGATGAGTATGATGGTATATATGCTAATAAAAGTCTTGATATTGCTGCAAATGTATCGTGAATATCCTATGTTAATGCTCTCAAATAAGTACTCTAATATATGCAAATACATTATGGCATGTCCTTAATACCACAACATAACACATAGATTAAAAAAGAAAGAGAAAAAAAAGTATGCATTAATTGGTTCAAAATGGTTAGTGTAAAGAAGTTAAACAATGTTTTATTAGCCCTTACCTTAAGATAGCAAAAAAACAATAATAATAATAATATTTTTTCTTTTTTTCCTTGGATTCAATCAATAAAATTTCATTCAATGAACATATTGAATAAATTTACTACACTTAAATCATGTTCCCTTGTATATGATTCTTTTAGCCCTTTTCTCTTAATTATCTAATCCTTGCATATGAGCTTAGATTCAAGGCCTGCTTCATGGTAGGCTATTATACCATGTCTATTATTCTATATAAACCATGGACTTTATAATCTAATCAGTTATTGACTTGATGTAACTCAATAAGAGTAACTTATGTTGTGCTTTCTCTTTATTGAGGTGATAGACAATCTACAAGTCATATTGAATTACTAGGTTGGGTAATCATTACATATGACCTATAATCCACAAGTTTTCACTTACATAGGAGTTCAACAAGTTGATATTGGAGTGGATAGTAGTATAATATTTTTTATGGTGTCATATGTCACTATCTAGTTTGTCAAGCTTGTATATGCATTAGCATTGGTGAGCCCATAACCCATAGATTCAAGGATCATTTTTGCTTCTTAAAACTTGAAAATATTGTGTTTAAATACAATGGCTAGAATGAAATCATGCTTTATCAATTGAAGAATAACATAAATTTTCTTGGGATGAGATATGGGGACATGTTTAATTTTATAGGGGGAGAGACAAACTCTAAGAAAATTAAAAATTAAAAATTTATACTAATTATTTTACACAATCTAATAATATCATATATCATTAGGTGTGCAAGCCTAGGGATGTATTTATGGAATGACATAATATTTCCTCTCCTTATGTACCCTTATTTAATATTTAATTTTATGATAATATCCCCAATCAAAAGGTGTGTTCCACTTTATAATTAGGTTTAGAACATACTTTTTTCTTAGGGGTAAAACAGGTTTTGATGGGACTTGAAACCCAGTACAAAATAGTTTTTAAGGGACCCGCAACCCTATCAAAGAAAAGAATATTGCAAATAAGATAAAACACATAGCAATAGCAGCCCAACAATAGTCGGTAAAAGAAAAACATGACTACACATGCTACATCATATAAACAAGCAAGGGGTCGAGACCCATTTACAACCTAGTTTTAACTGGGTCTAGAAACCCTTAGATACACAAAGAATCCACCTACATCTGCTAGGCATCAACAAACTAGTTGCTCATGGATGACACCACTAAGACAAGAGAAATAACTAACACAATGGTGTAGAACATCATTAAACCCCTAAACAAAAACACTAAAAAATCCAACAAACACACCTCAATAAGGGAGTTAGAGAGCACGACAGACCACTGGAGCACATTGTCCAACTTACAAAAACACCCCACTAGAATCACCAACCCCAACTCCACCTCAATAGGAGGGAGATCCCTTTATAGGAGAGGAAGAAATGAGAGACCAACCCTCTAAAGCCATCACTCTTCTTCCCACACATGCTCCATCTTGATAGGAACCAATAGAAGAGAGAAATCCTCACAAAACCTACAATACCCACCTCCACCTCATTAGAAGAGGGCTCCGCCTTGATAGGAGTAGTCTCCACCTCCATAGAATACACTAGGTATAGATTTAGAGGGCAATCACAACCACCTTTGGAAAAGCAAGGTGTTGAACCAAGAAAGAGGGAGGATGCACTTCAACTACCAGAGAAGAAAACCAATGCATCTGAGCCTTAAGAAAAAGAAAATGAAATAGCTCAGCCCACGCAATACCCATGATCCTCAAAACAAAGAAACCAACAATCCTATCAACACACAACAAGGAGCCAAAAATGAAGCCAAAACCACTCAAAATAAAGCCCGAGAACATAAGATCCTTCAACCCAAACATTAAATCATCCCTCAACTTCAAATTAGTAGAAGGACCACCCTCTTCAAGCCCACAAAACCCATCCCCAGCAACGGGATCATCAAAGAACAAGGGAACACAAACCTGGCCCAAAAGGGACAAAACCCTCCAATTAGTAGAGGACCCCAACATAGATCTTCCATGGGGACAAGAAATCCCACATAATCATTAGCATGAAAGACCAAAAGGGGAAAAATAGAGCCCAAAAAAAACATAGGTCCGAAGCCAAACCAAAACACCACCTGAAGGAAGCCTCAACCATACCAACAAACCCTAGAAAAAGGATAAATAAGAGAGACAAAGGACCCTATAGTAGACAACAAGAAAACCAAAAGCCAATGAGAGGAATAAACCACACCCAAAAGGATCCAAAAAACCACACCATCAACCTCTCCATTGCCACCAAAAGCAACAAATTCAACAAAAGGATAACAACAACAGAATAGTCCAATCTTCACTACGCCAGCCCTTTGAATAGAAAAAGTGGCACCAACCCCCTAAAATCATTCCACAGGTCCTACTGAATAATCAAGGCCAAAGAGATAGCCTCACACCAAGATACAAGGAGACCATAATAGAAAGCAAAAAATCATGAAGATGCAAGAGAGAATCTAGACCTTCCTACTTCGTTTGCACCAAATCTCCACCACAAAACAGTGCCAAGCCCTCCCAACACCACATGCACAACAAAAAAAACATGATTTCCCATAGCCAAAAGAGGAGATGCCAAAATCCAAGTTCCATGAAGATCATCATTGGCATCACCATCCTCATCTAAGGCAGCGTTCAAACTTGCTCCCCCTCAAATGCTCCTTCTCAAAACTCTCACTTGCTCCATTGTTATTGTACATGTAAAAATTAATTAGGTTTAGAACATAGTTTTCAATGTGAGGTATCCTTATTTTTATAAGCCAAAACTTCATCCAAAAACATAATTCAACAAATCTTCATCCTAGAAGTAATTTGAGATATAATTAATTTGGTTTCTTAAAGGAAGATTAAAACTAGTATTTCTTTATGAAGTAATCTCTAGGTGGCAATAATTTACTATTATTCTATTACTATTTAAGATGCATTGTGAGATTATTTGTATCATCTTTTGTTTTAATTTGTACATTGTTATTGGACTTGATCAACCCAATAATATTTTACATTTTCCTTATTGTATAGGACTTAGATTATGTTTATACATAATGGAAAGAGGGTATTCATGTAGTCTGCAATGCATGAATATCATCTTGGAATGTATGTTGAGTGTATAGATTATACTTTAATAAATTATGAGTGACCACATAGTATATTGGATATGCATAGTAATTATTGTGTGATTACATTGTAATACTTTGAAGGAGTTACATGAGAGAAAATTGATTAAATTAAAATATATGTGATTAAACATATAGAATAGCCTTAGTTTCTTCAATTGTGAAATTCTTGTATGTATGTATGTACAATCCTTTTCATAATTTTGATTGACAAAAATAATTGTCTTGAAACAATAAAATAGAGAGATCTATGAATTGAAAGAAGAAAAGGATGTAGATGAAAATATATCTATAGAAATATACAAAGAATGAATTTACTAAATATCGATTTCTTTAATTATTGATTATATGTTTTTGAGTTGTGATGTAGATGTATCTCATACTACTAAGGACAATAGCTAATTTAAAGGGGGAGAATTGTTATGTGACTTTTTCCTCGAGAGAAGAAAAATCTATGAATAACCATTTAGAATTAAAAGGGAGATATTAAATGAATGATATTATGATCCTTTGGTTAAAAGAGAGATTAATAAAAAATATGTATAAACACTCTTTTAAAAAGGAAGATTATTTATAATTTAAATAATTATTTAAAGGAAACCTTTTTTTGAAAGAGTGTGATGGTTTGGAAACCACTCCTTAAAAGGATATATAAATCATTCATGTGAGACATGGAAAAAAAATTCAAGGATGGAGAACATTCAAGGAGAGAAGAGAAAAAGGAAAGATGAACTAAAAAGGCACAAAGGAGTGAAGGTTAGGGTCATAGGTGGGCATTTAAACATTGGGAGAAAGGGCACACAACATGTGTCCAACTCAGGGTACAACATACACTCAGGAGTGTCCTAGCCAAGGCTAAGTTTATGCCATGAAGGTAGGTTGGTTTTGTGAAAGAACCAGTTCCTCCAAGGGTTTTTGTGTTAGGCAACAACCTAGACCTATAACCATTCCTTTGAGTGTTAGATAAAATCCTTTCCAAGACTTTAAGATAAGTATTGAGAACCACTAATTCAATAATATTGGAAATATTATCTAGATGATTTTTATGTTTATATGATTAATCTATGTTGTGTTGTTATTCCATTTACTATGTTAATTATTTAATTGTCACATGTTTATAGTTTACATTGATTATTCATATTTACTTTGATAACATTGCATATTATAAATCATATTAACTCTAGTATTTGTTATATTAAATCCACTACTAATACTTAATAATCATAAGAGGAAGAGTTCCATCATAGTTTGTTTGGCCCCATGATGCATAAAATTAACATTATCCTTCCCTGCAACTCTTTAGTTAATGTAATTGGCAATTTTTACAACTTCTAATATATTATCGCAATGGTCAAATAGATTGGATATTTTAAAAATCGAGAGAGGTTATTATGGAGGGACCCTACATGCACCTATAGGGTGTTACATAACATTTTTAGGTGCCACATATTTTAAGAAGCAACTCATCATGATTTGGTAGTTTTTCACACATCGAGCTCTTAAGAGATTGCATCATAATAGTGTAGCCTAGAGCAATTAGGAAAATTGGGGTGCAAAAAATGACACTTCCTAGCATTAATTTTCCCACTCAAATGTGTTGGCACTATTTTTTCAACCCCACAATACATGAAATGAAAATTATGCTTGCCTGCAACTTTTCGTTGTACACAATTAACACTTTTTACAACATTTGAAAAATTATCACCATAGTCAAATGGATTGAAAATTTTAAAAATTGAGAGAGGATATTGTGAAGGGACTCTACGTGACCATGTAGGTTTAGATGAAATTTTTGTAAGTTCCATAAATTTTGATAAATAGTTTGTCATATCTCAATATTTTTTTGCACTTACAACCCTTAAGAGATTGCACTGAAATAGTGTAGCTCAAAATGATCGAGACAACTGAGGTACAAAATAGGACCTTTCCTAGTGTTCACCTACCCACCCAAATATTTTGGTGCTATTTTTTCAGCCCCACGATGCACGAAACAAAAATATGATTTCTTGTAACTTTTCATTGAATGTAATTGACATTTTTTTAACATTTGAAAAATTGTTGCCATAGTCAAATGACTTGGATATTAAAAAAATTGGGAGATTTTATTATGGAAGAACCATATGTGACCCTGTAGGTTTAGAAAAAATATTTTTAGGTTTCATGTGTCATGCCCTTATTTTATACTTAGGACATGAACACAACCGTCAATTTTTTTATTTTTTATTAAGTTTTAAACAACATGAACAACATTAAAGAGCCACTTAACCATACTAGACATGGTCCCACACTACACATTTTGGATAATGTTGTTAGTGCCACTTCATCATTGATCCTAAACCCTTAAGCTAGACTGAATGCATTTGACTATTACTCAAATCGGTACAAGACAGGGTTTCCAGATTCAGAGTCTTCTTAATGGTATGAATAAAATGTTAACCTATTAGAACCATTGAATCTAAAGATATATCTGGGTCACTCTCTCGGTAATTCCATAGCATAATTATTTATTCATTTATTTATTATCTCAACATAAGTAAGCACACATACGTAATTGAGAATATTAATTTTCAAGCTTATTTAATGTCGCTTAATGAACAACAAGTTGATCATATACACATTTTCTTAAATAGACCTATTATGGGTATCTATGGAATGCTCAAGCTAACTCCATTAATACTATGTTGTATTTATTTAATAATATCAAATTATCATTGTTGGAACAATATTTTATTCACTCTTGAATCAATGTAATAATAAGACAAATATCAGCATTGATAATGATTTTAATCACTTACTTAATAACCCAGTAATAACTTTAATATTTAGTCACAAATCATTCTTTAATGAGAAATTGTTATTATCAATCAAACTCCAATTATATTTTATTTAATAATTCCATGATATATCAATAGTAATGTTGTTTTCATCAATAAATATGTATATACATTGATGTTGAACCACCTAGGTACATTTAACACCAATTCTTATAGTGGTAGTGTTATCGACTCAAGATCATGACTTACATTAATAGTTTACTTTGTTGATTCTCCTAATAACGTATTCCCTTGATTTCCAATTTAGCAATGTTACCATTATTGTCATTAATTGAAACATTAACATCAACATTAGTATTTTTTTCCTCATACCTATTATTCCTTACTCTATACAAGAGATAATAATGTCAATGCATTATATTTGTTGTGTAGCAATGTTAATATCCTTTAACCACATTGACATTAATGTTATTATTATTTTGTTTGATTTTGAATTCATTATATTGTACATATCTATTTAGTATTTACTTCTTATTGATAATATCAAATTTAATCTTCCTAATCGATTATTAAATATAACATCATGCACATCAATATTAATGATAACATTAATATTCAGTTAATTTCAATTAGAATTGTGACCACCAATTACAATTAATCTTCAATACTAAAAACATCATTAATATTACAAATTTAATAATATCATTAACGATATCTTGTTTGCATTAACATTGGATTGATAGCCACCAATCTCATTAATATTAAAACTATTTTTTGTTACTAATGTTAATATTAATCCAACTCCAATATTTAATGTATAGTATAAATAGTGTAGGCTTCTCTCAAAAATGTATTCCATACATTGGGATTCTTGGAGAATCTAAGTATTCCTCCTAGAATTATCAATGCTACCAATTATTAATGATTATGTTTTTGATGGTATTGCTGAAAATTTAATATTCACTTCCACTACGTATTAAAAATTAAAAATTAAAGATGATATCGTATTAATGTCAGTTTTTAATTCTAAATATTATAGTTGCCACTTATTGGATTCTCACTTTGGCATTGCTAACATTAAGTTTAAATTTATTAACTCTATTTATTAGACACCAACAATGATATTAATTCATTATTGACGTTATGACTAAAATTAAGAACATTCCTTGCCTCCAATTTGAAAACCAACGTTGATCCTTTATTTCAAAATTAAACTAAGATATTTTTAATCACATCTTTCTACCTCTAAATTTGGTGATGCATATATTTATTTATGGTGATTTAATTCACTAAACTTGTCCACACGATAAGAATTTTAACAAGTGAGACTTCCACGTAAATTTCATCTATAACATGATGAGAAATAAACTTAAACAAATGCATTTTTTTGCTGGAAAGCAAGAAGGGTAACTTGATCGACCAAATAACACATCCATTTCAAAATTAGTTTTATTATCCTTCAGCAACCGGTTATACCCATTTTCTTCACTTTTACTTCACAACCCAAACAAATATCTAACAGTTTTGATTACCCACTTATATTATTTATTTATTTATATTTAAAACTTATATGGTACCTGATACCATGCTTTCCACGGTTCTACTTAAAAAACTAATTCCTTCTATACTAGAATTTTGGTACTTAACATGCATGTTTCAATATTAATTTTTTGAGAACTAGCATTCAGATAATAATCATTAATAGAAATGCCACATTTTTCTCTCTATCTATAGGTTGGCTATAATGAAATAGAAGTTATTCAATCAATATTATATCTAGGCATTTAATTGAACATTTCTTGAACTACAAAAATAAATAGAGTTTATATACAACATATCCACACATTTTGAATTTTACACACAAAATAGATTGAATAGGAAAGCATAAAACTAAAAGAAATCATTGAGTTTGCAACACTAAACTTTGTTCTTCCTTTTTATTTTCTCTAACCATTACTAACATACTCTTCTAAACACTATTCTGATGTAGGACAAAGGCTACTATTCACCTCATTTCTCAATAGAAATTTATACAAATGCTGGTCATGAGGCACAAGAAGGAATTTGCATTTCAGAAAGTAAAACCCTTCTTATTAATTATACATATTTTTTTAAACCACTTTCACATTGACTATATATATATATAATTATAGCTTTACACACACCCCAACCAACAACATATATCCTATTACAGCTTGATAAAAATAATAATGTGATATTGAGTCCACCATCTCGCATAGGAAAGTGTATACCCTAGTTAACTTTCCTACATACAAAAACAAATTTTTTTTTCATAATCAGTGAGAGCTTACCTCCCAACTATAGGGCTAAAATAGCCCAACACTAACTCATTTGATTGCAAAATCTGACGAAACTATCTAACAAAATATGTATAATTTGATGTAATGTCAGGTGCTTCTAAAATTTCATGTGTAATTTTCAATTTTTTGAAAATTTATCCCTGACATTTGTCAAAATTTCGATGAACCTGGGGTTCGTCAAAATTTTGACAAACTTGAAAAATAGAAAAAAATCAAATTGTGGCCAACATAAAGAAAAGTGAGTTCGCTGATTTATTGCGACAATGTTTTGCTCTACTTGAGATAGCTTTTGGAGAACTAAGAATAATTTTCTTGGGAAAAATCAGAAAAAAATCAAGATATCGCCAGGTTGAGGGTAGTCATTGTCTTTTTGTAGAATTTAGTTGTGAAGTCAGATTTGTAGTTCCAAGTTTGAAAATCATATTTTAAAGCAATATCTCATCAAATTTCATTTTTAGAGGTTTAGGGTTTTGAGAATTTCATGTCCAAATTTTGTTGTGTGGAATCACCATAAGATCACAACCAAGGAATAGATTCTTGTGACTATAATTATGTGATCCATAACTCTATTGATCATGTGGAATAGTTGTGCTATAACAAATATAGGATGCATTCATGTGTGACCCAAGTTTAATGTGGTTATGTTGTGATAGAAATGGAGGCACTCATACAATGGAGTTAATTCAGGTTGTATAATGTAGGTGTCAATCATCATTAGGTGCATTCAAGTTGTCTCAAGTTTAATACATTAGGATGTAATTATAGCATGATCGAAGAGTGATTACCTCTTGCTGCAATAAAGAGCTTATAACTCTAGTTGATATGCAGAGTGGTTGTGTTATATCAATTATGTAGTGCATTCAAGAACATCCCATGTTTAATGAGATATTCTAGAGAGTGATCAATATTTTCTAAACCTTATGAATGTTACTTAAAAGCGTATAGCCTAAACTACAAACCAAGTTTGTTACATACTTGAATGAAATCTTGGGTTATCGCAAACTATAATAATGTGATTTGCTAATAATCATTATGGAAAGTATTAAAGCAAGACCCATGATATATAGGATACATTTCCCTGATCAGTTTTACATACCTTAATGATCAAACACAAGCTTCCCACACACTCTAGGATACAATCCAAGATCATACCACAACTTTGTCAAGACAACTAATTTTCTGACCCAAGATTTAAGGTTGTTTTTTAATACCGATAGAAGCATTGGTAAGAGCGTGATTAGGGTACAAACCCTAGGCCTCCGTAGAAACATAAACAATAACTATAGTGGATTAGTGAGGTTGCAATACCAGAAAGATTGAGACATAGTAGGTAATAACAAAATCTTGCAATCTAAAGATTGTAGCCAATAACAAGCACACTATGTAGCTTAGTGACATTTGTAAATGCAATATATGGTAAGAAGAATGGCAGTCACTTGAGATGTGATATTCAAAAAGAGGCTAAGCAGTGCCAAGATAATAAATCTCAAACCTTGCATAGTAAAGTGGAGATTTGAACAGTGAGTTTTCTTACCCCCTTGTTGACCTTAAGGGTTTTTCAAATGCTTTTGGTAGTGTTAGACAAGGAAAATGCAATCAGGGAATGACTTTCCAAATGAAGTAACAATGGTAATCATAGGTTCAATGTTTCTTCTTAGCCATTAATGTATAATGGAGGTAGTGGATTGCATGTTTGAGCAGTGTTTTGAGACTTATCAAAGATGGGAGAATAGTGAATAATACCTTGTGGACTGTGAAGTAGTGTCAATAAGGTTGAAGGATCTTAAGAACTACAATACCATGAAACAACGAGTCCCATGTAGTAAGTAGGTAGTCTATAGGGCATAGTTTGATTTTATAGAAGGATGCTCATGAAAGGAATCTTCAAGTCATAGTGAGTGAGTTGTTTGAGATTGCAACTGAGGATGCAATACCCAATTTTAAAGGAAGTTAGGAAAGCAATAAATATGCAAGAAAATCAAATCATACACAATAAACAATTCACAATGTTATCTTTCATAATGCCTTGAGTTTGAAGACAAAAAACTCATTGTATCTTCATGATGAAAGTGCTGACCTTAATGGTCAATCATTGGAAACCATGGTTTTAAAACATGCTATTGTGCTTATGGACCCAATATTTTAAGCAAGGAAGTGAGTGGTGGTTTGGAACAATGGCAGGTATGAAGGACTTGCTTTATATGCATACTATGTAGTCTAGCTTAAGACACCATTCTTAGAAGAGATTGAAGGTGGATTATGAAACTCAAGGGTTACCATGAAAAGGATTAAAGCAAAGACTGAGATCTATTTAAAATCCACGATCATAAAGATATTGAAGATGTCACATGCATAACCCTAGTAGCTGGAGTAATGAATACAGTGTCAAAGAGGATAGTGTGCTGGGGCAGATTTAGGAGATCTCCACCTTATCTAATTATAGGGAAATACATCATTTATTTATTTATTTTAATTAAAATAAATCATTCGAAACCCTATATAGGATATATTGATACTTAAAAATCTTCTAAAGGAATTTAAGATTATGCAAATACATGTCAAGTAAATACCTAGATTACAAATAGTAGTGAGAACAATGTAAGATTTGTTGAGCAGAGCAGGAATGAGATAAGCAACAATGAATCCTATGCCTCCTTCCATGCACATCTCCTCACCGTTCTTTGTCATTCTTTATAGAAACACTTCTCCATTTTAGAAGTCTATGCTTGAAAATAATGTTTTGATGAAGGTTTTAGAGTATGCTTATTAAAATGAAAACTCCATTCTGGTGGGCTACGCCTGAAAATAAGATTTTGATAAAAGTTTTAGGGTATGTTTGTTAAATTTTTAGAGTATTTTGGCAGGCTATATTCTTGATTCCTTAAATTATTTATTTAAATGGATTGTGACTAAATAAATGACTAACTATTTAGTCATTTTTATTTGTGTGACTAAATAATTTTAAATCAATGACCAAACTAGTAATTTATTTACTCATTTATAGATGAGTTACAAAAAATGAGCAGAATTTAGTCCATTTTAGTTGTTGTGACTAAAATTTTTAGTCACCTAGTCATTTATTTTCCAAATTCTACTAGTGTGTGCTTCCTTGTGTGATTAGGGCTCTCTCAATGATGAGGGCCCTAGGGATAATCTCGTCATAAGAAGTGGCACATTGCATCTTTAACTAAAATGATAAATCTGTATTGGCATTAGCAATTATGATTCTAACTTGTTGCTCCTTAGGAATGGTTCACTTGCTCTTACTAGCTCGCTACCTCCATTGTTGTAGGAAGTTTGCGATCAAGTTCAATATTCTGATTTTAGGAGTCTTAACGGTTGGAAATCATAGTAAAATCAAAATTTAATAAGTTTTTGAATTAGCATTTTAAAGTGTTTTTGGGGTTATTAACTTCATACTATCTTCTCTTTTGCAGGGGTGGTTGCATGCCAAATTTTTTTGATGTAAAATATTAGGATTATTAGATTTTGTTACCTGTCTATGAATAAAAATTATTGGAGTGTGAGTTTGATATTTTTTGAAGATCTAAATAGTCAAGCTTGGTAAAGAAAAATCATGTCAGATAATGTTAGTCTAGAACAAAATGAAGAGACAATTGATAGATTGTGGGCTAGATTGAAAAGAAAGGGTGATAAGAAATGTTATTGTCCTTGCAATAATTGCAACGACTTAAAGAAAAGATGACTTTTAATCACAATAGCTGAGAAAAATTGTAGGCAACATGGTCACATTGAAGGGGGGAATGATTATCGTCCATTGGTAAGTTGTTCATTATATGTGTTTATATTGATTGAATTTATAAATGTTTATATCATTTTAACATTTTATATATATATATATAATCACTTGATCATGATCATAGTTTTTTTGTGTCTATCATTATTATAAAGGTGGGGCACCCTAGGGCAGATGATATGGATTATCATGGCCTGAAGAATGTGGTTTTGGAAGAAGACGAACATGGAGCTATGAATATTGAAGATGAAGTTAATGATCCTATGGAAGAAGATGATCATGCATTAGAAAACATAGTTGAAGATGATGGTACGAATACATTGATCCATGACACATTTAGTGGCAGAGCTAATCATGATGTTCATGATTTACCTGTACTTGAGAAGGCATACGAGCCTCTTTATGAAGGCTCCCAAACAACTCTTCTCTCTATTGTATTGTTGTTGTTGAACTTGAAGGTTATGAATGGTTTATCAAACATAGCAATCTCAAGGATGTTAAGGTATGTCATATATGTCATTTTTTTCATCTATTTTAATTGTTGTTAGTTCATCACTAGTAAATAAAGGATGAAATATGTACCATTAATATTCTTTATATTAACAAATTATTTTTTGTTGTAGATTGATTGGTGAATTTTGTTACCACCATCAAATATTTTACCTCACTCATACAAAGATTTATCTATCATTATGAAAGATATCAGAATGGAGTATCAAGCAGTATATGCATGTCTCAATGATCATATTATATATCATAAACAACAGGAATTTGCAATAGAATTCCTAAAATGTCATATTAGTAGATATCGAATAGATCAACTAACAAAAAAGGTGCCTCACAAGGTTCTTCGTTATATTCCCATTATTCCACGTATGCAACGATTATTTAGGTGCAAAAGCTTAGCGCAATTTATGGATTTACCATGCACGGAATAGAACTGGAGATGACATTCTTCGAATTGTCTGCGGATAGTTCTGCATTTAGGGACATGGAGGAAAAATGGCCACACTTTAAAGAAGAACCTTGTAATATCAAGCTTTCATTGGGAGTGGACGATGTCAATCCATTTGGAGAGTTGAGATCTATTTACTGGGTGTGACATGTTTGTGTTATCAACAATAACATTCCTCCATGGATGTCAATAAAGAGGAAGCACATAATGTTGTCAATGATTGTTCCAAGTATTTGTTTACATCAATTTTCTTTAACATAGTAGCATCTCATTTGTCTTATTTGTTGCATAATGACTTATATTTTTTTCATTCAATAGTTATGTACATTAATTTATATATATTGCAGTAAAATGGTTACAATAATTATGTAATGTTTATGTTCATTCAACTAGGTAAGTACTAAGTTAAAGATATGAATGTATATATTGAGCCTCTTATCGATGAGTTACTAAAGTTATGGAATGGCGTCACTATGTATGATGTCTCTAGACCAATAGGACAAAGACAATTTCAATTCCATGCAATGCTTGTATGGACAATTCATGATGCCCTAGGCTAACACATTTTTGTGGTATGTTATAACATTTGGCACTTTAACAATATTTAATTTGATGAAGTAGATATCATGCATGTTTTTAAAATAATCTATTCATTATATATAATTATAAAAATTGACATATTTAATTCAATTATATATGATCTTGCAAGTCTTCAAACAAAGGGAAAATTTGCATGTCAATTTGTGGTCCCAAGATGAAATCTCGTCGTTCAACAAGTTTAGGAAAGCAGGTGTTTGATGAGTATAGGCACTTCCTCCATAGAAATCATAAGTATCGAGGCTACTAAAAACATATTTTCAATGGAAAGAAGAGACTACATCAAAACCACGAAGAATGACACCTCGCCTATGGAAGTTGGAATATAATAGAATTAATCATCAAGGTTATACATCAGATCAAATTGTTTATCTATCATATATGATATGTTTTGAATTTATATTTTATATTGCGTTGTTTTTACTTATGTTGTAATTGACAATGATTGTCGTTGTTAATTTTTTTAACTTATATGCTTCATGAAGGTCATCAAGGCATTAATGTCAACTTCCACAAGGACTGAAAAGTTATCCCAGAAAATTTAGTAGGTTTCCCTACTATGAGCAGCTACAAATTGTGCATTTGTTTGATACAATGCATATCAGAAATAATATAATAGAAACGTTATGGAAAATATTGGATGGAAGGCATGACAGAAAAAATTGTCAAAATTTGTAGTGACATTCAGGAAGCCAATCATACAATGAAAAATGTCATTCAATTAAATAGTGATGGAGACCAAATTAATATAAGTGTCCTTCCTTGGTTATTAACAGAGCAGAAAAGCAATGCTATAAAAGAAGTCATACGAAAAATTTGATTTCCCACAGGATTTGCTGCAAACATAAACAATATAATAACAAACAAAGGTGAATTTGGGTCAGGGATGAAAATGCATGATTGGCATACCTTCATTAAGGTAATTATTCTGGTATATTATATACACTTGTATAATGCACGTACTTTTCAGTGTATTGTATTTACTACTTTTGGAAAAACAATGAAAAGATCATTTATAATTGTTGCAGTACATTCTACCTCTATCTCTCCCAGACAACTTTGACAACAATGTCAAGCAAGTTATATATGATCTTGGAAAATACATGAGGTAAGTAGCGATATTTTTTCAATTTATTGTATACATCTTATAATTTCCATTTGTTTTACTTGTTATGTAATATACTATATATTTTTGTCAAATCTCGTTAATATATTTGCGTCTTGAATCACTTGTAAATGGTTGTCATCTAAAGAAATCCATAAAGAAGATATAAATTATTGGAAGAGAAAATTTCCTCATCTAATGTGTGAAATGAAAAAGTGTCTACCTTCGACATTTTTCAATGCACAAGAACACTACCTCATACACTAAGTTGAGGAGATTGAATTGTGTGGACCTATAGACACAAGGTCAATGTGGATGGTTGAGAGGTACTTGAAATTTTTGAAGGCTTTGGTTAGACAAAGAGCACATCCTGAGGGTTTTATGGTGGAGGGATATATGGTATACCAGACCATGGTGTACATTAGTGAATATCTTCCTAAGTTTGCATCAAAGATTCATGTAGATCACATTTGGGATCCCAACTCCATTAACAAATTCGAAGGGGAGTACTTGATGGGGAAAGGTAGATTAAGGAAAGTGAGAGGTAATTATAAGATGGTCATGGAGATTAATTGGAATATATTTTACATATGATTTTTATGTATATCGTACTTATTTAATTTTTCATCTTCAATATACACCAATTATAATTAAGATCGTATACTGTGGTATTTAACTAATTATACGTCATTTTTGAATTTCAATTTTTTTTTATACAATTGGTTGAGAGTGGGATGCACTACATTTGTACATCGCCAACAATCTTGATTGGATGATGGTATGGATTGAACGATGTCAACAATTTGGTCACATATTAACATGGGAAGGTGTGGCTTCATTGATTAAAGAAGCTCATTGTAATGGAGATTCCAATGTTACACAAATGAAAATTGATTTAACATATGGTTTAAGAGATAAACAGGTATGTATAAATATATTAATCACCCATATTATTTAATTATTTTCAATTATATTGATGTATATATATGTTGAGATTGTTTTCTTTGCATACATTCAACCAAGAATAAGTATGTTTATCAACTAATGATATTGCAATATTTTTTACATGTTTGACATATTGAAGGTGAAACACCACAAGGCTATGTGGTTGAATGGTCATAAATTTTGAATCAAAATGTTGGATGACATGAAGAAAAGTTATGATTCTGGTATAACTGCAGTCTTTCAGGTGACTAATGTTTCATCTAGAAGCGACATACATCCAGAAGTCTCAAAAAATCAATACTATAGGATTTTGGATGATATACTTGAGTGTGACTTTAAGTCCTTCAAATTAAATTTTTTCGTCATCTTATGGTGCAAGCTATGATCAATGAAAATAATCCTGAGAGAACTGTTAGTGAACATGATAATAGATTTACCATGGCTAATACAAGGTTGATCGAGTGAGCTAGAAATGAGCCCTATGTTCTTCCAAGCCAATGTCAGCAAGTATTTTACTCAGAGGTTCCAGGTAAACCGGGTTGGTCATTTGTTGTTATACATGATCCAAGAGGAAGGCTGGTAAAGAATAATGTGGTGGAAGAAGAAGATACCGAAGAACTAGAAGATGATGTAGATGATGATCAGGATCAACAGTTAGTTGATGGTCCCTGACGAAGATGTCGAAGAGGAATTAGATAATGATGATGTAGGAGTTAATGTTCATGAAGATGATATCCGTGTGGATGATGATGATATGACCAATCCTTACAATGTCGAATTTGGATCGGATGATACAGACAAATATTTGGATGAAGAAGAAGATCAATGACATTGCATTGAATTATGTGGTTACATAATTAATTCATGATGTTTTTAATTTTTATTTCATTACTTAATTAATTTGATGATGTACTTTTTAATGTTTGAAAGGTCAAAAAATTAGAACATTTCAATAGTGATGTTAACAACCTTGAAATTAGTGTGCTTTATGTTTCATGTGATCATAAAAGATTAAAAATCAGCTATAGAGGTGGTTGTTCAGTGGTTGACATGTAAAGGCCTTTAAAAGGCATAAAGTGATCATTGTAATGCTTGTTGATGGTTGAGGATTTAAAATACAAGCTCTTGACATTTGAAAATCTGTGTTTTTCTTCAAAAAAATTGTATTTTTCTTGTTATACAGCACTATACGGTCACATGCAGAAATATTTTGATGTGAAATCAATTCCAAGTCATGAAGATATGTGTTATATTTTATTTGAATATGATTTGAGGGCTTAAGGCCTTGATTTGAGTTAGAAAGCTTCATTTCTTTGCATACAGCCCTGTTACCCTATTTTTGAAGGTTTTGTAGTCGAAACATGATATAAAGGAGCTCTTACACTTTTTGTGATTATTGTAGCTTGTGTGAGAGGCCCCATATATACTATTGTAATTGTAGGATGCATGAATAGGGTATAGGATGAGAAATAAAGAAGGTATAGTTGTTTTCCTCAAGAGTTTTGTGAAGAAAAGTATGTGAAATGAGAGGTTCAAGCCTAGGTTTCAACAAAACATGTATGGGAGATCTGATTTTATGAATTTTTATCCATGTGCAAACCTAATGGGTTGTTTCTAAACACTAAATATAAATGATATACATACACACACACATATATATATATATATATATATATATATATATATATATATATATATATATATATATATATACACATATCTATATATATATATATGTATGTATGTATGTATGGATGTATGTATGCATGTATGGATATGTATTTTTAAATGTAAATGTAAATGTAAATGTAATTATTGGATGCTCTCATAGAACAATAAATGTGACATATCATTAAATAAATCTATATCTATGTATATAAATGTGTATTTCTAAATGCAAGTGTAAATGAAAAGAGCATATGGTTTTGTAGTGTTATACATACAACATATCCATAAATTAATGTAATTGAAATTCTAAAGTCTTCAACACATATAATATGAAATCGATCAAACTATTAAACTGCATGAGAAATAAATGAAAATAATAAATGCATATGTATGTGTATTTGTAAATGTAAGTGTAAAATAAATAAGAATAATGAAAATTATAAAAGAATACAAGGAAAGGTTTAGAGTTTAGAGTGGGAGAGAGATAAAGGGTAGAGGTTTTAAGGGTTAATGGTTTAGGGTTTAGGGTTAATGGTAGAGCATGTTGGTTTTTCTTTTACACTATAACTAGGGTTGTCTTATAATCTACCTATGGGATTGCCAATTCCAATCAAGGGCAACTCGAAGGACCTGGACCAATTAATGAGGACTTTAAAAAGCCTCCTACACTTTAGGCTCTACAAGACCCGAGAGGGTGATCCCTTAATTTGTTTACAACCTCTGCACCAATATCATAAACAATATTAACACATAATAGATAATCCCATTGAATAGCTCAAAACAATAGGATAATATCAAATAAAATTGGTTGTTCACCAATAATATCAACTATGTGGAGCATGAGATAACCATAGCACAATCCATAGTAAAATATAGTCATTAATTATCAATTTGTAGCAAGTTCTAGGGAAAGACAAACAATTATTGAACTACACAAATAAGTACAACTTAGATCAATGCCATATATCCTTTGCAAGAGTCAAATTCATAAGCATCTAAAGGTTTATGATAGATTTAATACATAACATATAACTTATAAGATCCCTGACAATATTACTTTACAATTTCATCAGTATGCATTTTCACCCAATACTACTTATCAAATCCTTATACATAACATATTTGCCTATAATCCCATTCAAGCATTTTAATTAATTCCTTGAATTAAAGTTAAAATAATGATTATACACACCACAAGAATGAGATGAATGAAACAACCCTTAGTCATCTTATTCAAAATTTGGATATGCATGTACAGTGGAGAGACATGAGTTTGAATTTATCATTTCAACTCAAATGCTAGTACGGTTACACAACATTAAATCCCCATGAATTCAAAACCGATTACAAAATAACTAAGAACCTAAATTGTATTTCTCTAAAACCATCAAACTTTACAATTTGCTTTGCAACTTCACCTAGACTCGACCAAAATTATCTAACTTGCTAACCCGTACTTCTAGCCTTGAAATCCTTCTTATAGAAAATGAATGAGCAAACAAGCATCAGACCAGAAAGTACACATGTCACCAGCCAAATAAAGCATCTGGTGATATTCCAAAAATTGTTACAACAACCATCACCCTAGAGAATATTCCCATTCATTATGTCAGCTAAGGAAAATTTACAACAAAAAACCACAAGAAACCCATGCCAAGACCACTATCAAAGCAAACCCAAAGGTCATTGTAACCACAACATCTGATTTACCACCCGTTAGTAATTCATTCTTTTATTCCTCCTCATTCAAATATTTATCTACCCACCTCTGATATTCTTCATCAATCGGCCATTGAAAATTAATTACCTCATTCACCTTGGCATTATAAGGTGTGTATTTTACTGCTACCTGATTTGCATCTCTTTCAAAAGATTCCAAAATTGAGCTGTTACTAATGATTTTATCCATATAGCTCACCAACAAGTCATAATCAAAGTCATCACAAATTACTTTAATTCGATCATTGATGACCTCACCTGCCTCACCTTGCCACTGCTGGAATAACTTAATTTTCCCCTACTCATCAATTATATCAGGTCACAATGTCTTGCCCCAATCATTGAAATTCTTCACCAACTCCCTAATCTTCCTACTCAAGTAATCTGGTAAGGTCTGAAAATCTTGCAATGATTTTACTAACACATGAGTAGGCTTTAATGATTGGGGCCTATTGTTTGTATCAAACCTTGAGGCCTTATACATGACATCCAGATCACTGGCCCTAGGGATCCAATTTTCAATCAATGGTATCACTACCTCTTGATCCCTATCAATATTCTTTATTGCATCTAATAAAAAAGAATAGAATGAATGTATAGATAGCAATTTATTATCAACATTTTCATTCAAATGCCTTAAAATAGTAGTAACAATATCTTTTTTCTTTGAAAGAGATCCATCCTCACTTACCCTCAAAGATGGTTGTAACTCATCAATTCTTTGCAAGAGTTGCTTCTTTGTAGGATAAACAGAGCACTTTGTTTCTTCATCAATTTCCTCTAAAGAAGGGGTGAAGGTAGGATTCTGACTGGGAGACCTTGGTGTGGAAACAATTGGAGAAGCAAGAGGCACTAACCCTACTGTGGAAAGTAATGTATTGATCCCTAGAGCACTTGATGTATCTGCAATCTATCTATACCTGAACCTTTCCGCCTAGTTTGCAACTCAACATTCTTTTGTTCCATCTTGTTGCATTCATCAATCAAAAGGTTATACTTCTCCATTAGGCTTTTCTTTTTAGCTTCCTCCCTTTCAAGAGTATTTTGGGCCAATTTGGCCACATTCACAGTTAAACTAGTGGCCTCGATGGCTGAGGTATCTGAAGCTCTCTTTATTATTAATCCCCCTCTGAAATTTAGATTAATGTCTGCAATATTTGGCTTTCTCCCTTGTGGGGCCAATGCCCAAATTGCCAAGGTTTCATACTCTTCACTGAAAGCAGAATCTTGAAGTACTTCCTTGACTTCTTCTTCAGATTCTTGCAAGGGATGCTTGGACTTCATAATAGCATTAAAGGCCACTGCATCTGCAATGTCACATTAAGGAAGAATCAACACACCAGCCTGACTCACCAATTTTTTTCCTTCCTCGGGAGTGATGTTCTTAAATTCTTCCATTAATTTAGTTTTCACTTCCTCATCATTCTCCTAGTCTGACTTGTTAGGTCTTAGTTCTCTTCTCGTCTTAAATTTATTTTGATATTCTTCAAACTTCATCCTCCATACCAATTGCAAGAATACATGAGTCTTTATAAATGCATTGTCATCTAGAAACTCCTTACATGCTTCCATTCTTGCATCTTGTACACTTTTTCCTTTCATAGCTAAATTAGATAAAACCAATTCAACTGGCCTAGAAGCAGAAGACATACCAACCTCCATGTCCTGATTAGTAACAACAATTTCATCCATCAAACTCTCCTGTGCTTGATCAGTTCTTTTCCTTTTAGGGCTTGGCTCAGATGGTGGTGATGGGGGACTATCTTCTAGTGATGACTCTAAATCAATGATCTTAATTGTCCCAGGAACTTTCAATTTTGGTCTTGGTTGTGAAGGAAACTTCATAATTTGCTTCCCCTTTCTGTCCACTTCTTCCTCATCACTATTGCTATCCTTTTTTCTCCTATAAATGGGCCACTTTTCTATAGGCTGGTATGTTGGCCTTGTTTCAAATGGTCTGGCACCTTGTTCTTGTCCACCTAGACTCAGCTCTAGGTTTACTTTTTTGGTTCTCAAGGTTCCCATAATCTCTTTGAAGTTCTCCATCAAAAAATCAATTTTCTTATGGTGGGGACTGAACTCCAATAGTGGATCATATTTTGGATCCATTTTGTGAACAATATCTAATAGCTTATCATAAGCTATCCATTTCTCCTTGTTCAACTCCTACTTATTTAGGTTGAACTCATTTCTAATCAAATCCTCAGGAAAATTGAACTCATAAACAAACTTGCCATCCTTAATTCTATCTAAAAATGGTAAAGAAACCCTCAAGATCATGCTACCATTCTGGACCACATCTCAAATGATAATCCTCAAATAATTTCTCAAAGTGCACCCAGCCTCCTTTTGAAAAGGCCAAATTAGATACCACTGTATAATCAGGGAAAAATTTTCCCTTACCCCTCCCTGTGAGGTAGTCCTCATGGATGCAACCTATCTACCACATAACTTCTAAAAACCCCACTCTTGGTGGCACATTGTATGGCATTATATGAGGGGCTCCTTGGAAACCATATACCCTCAAAACAGTGTTGACTGGGTATGGGATAATGTCACCCCAATTATGGCTAACTTTTAATTTTGGATTCCTCTCCTTTGGCCTAAGGAAATCATGCAATTCCTCAGGAATCCTAGGTACATTCACCATCAATCTAGCCCTCAATATGGAAGCAAAAAAATTATCAAATTGCACATAACTAGTGCTTTCCTTATTAAAAGATAAATCTATAGCCCATATCTGTATTGGCAATCTTTCTCAATCAACTGATTTCCTTAATTTCATCTTCTCATAGAAGAAGTCAGCATTCTTGAACAAAAACATATGCATCAGCATAGAATACCAAAAGAATTAAGTTTTAGTATCATTTTTATGCAGGTTTGACAACCCCTCATGTATCCTCTCAGCCAAGAAAGAAGCAAAGTCATATGTGACAAACAAGTTAGGGTGTTGTATTTGCACCCCCATGAACATGTATGCAATGGGCATAACTGCACTAGGACTGAAACCCAAAATCTGACACAATGAATAAAAAGTGGCTAGAAAATTAATTGCAAAACAATTTAATCTAAAAGGTTCCTGGTCACTGGGGCTTATATGAAATCTTGAACCTCCTGCCCTAGCAAGATGAGGTGGAAGAAATTTAGCTCTGAAAAGAGACTTCAACTTTGCATATTCTTGTTTCATTTCCTCAAGGTTGATAGGCACCAAGTCCTCACTCAGTTCACTCAAGTCAAAAATCTGTTGAATATCATCTTTGTTAATGCTTAAAAAAACCTTTCCATCATTATCCCTAATTACCCGTGTGACGGGGTCATATCTTGCAGCTACTGCCCTAAGCAAGTCTACATTAGGGAAAACATTTGGTACCACCAGCTTCCCCATATCATACATCCATCCATTTGAAAAAGGGTGAGGAAAATTCCTCTATCCATACCACAATCTGAACATTTCCAAACCCATGAGAGGAACCCTAGCATCGGCTATGTTGGAACAATTGTATACTAACCCCTCCCCCAGGATTTTCCCTCGCATCAAAACCAATCCCTTCTTTCTATCATTCATTGACAAGGGCAATTGATCCAAGAAATCATCATACATATTTCTTTTTAAATAGTCAATTTGGCCAGAATGTTGCTTGGGTGGTGCCATCTTAGACAAACCAAAGCTTCTTATAACTTCACACTTCAAATAGCTAGGACTAACCAAAGATATGAAATTACAGAACAAAATATTGCAATTTCTCATAATTTAATAAACTATAGCCCTAAAACATTTATCAACAAGCTCTATGATAAGTACAACAAATATTTTCCTTAATTCAAGCATAGAGTGACCGGGATACACATTTATTAACTCACAGCTCTTTTTGCATAAATTCCAAATTCCAGCTGTCAAGGTTCACAACCTTGCTCTAGACTCTGAAACTGCTTCGCAAAATACCTGAATGCTTTGTGACACACATAAATCAAGAGAATTGATTTTATTTCGATCAAATTGTGGCAGTAAATGTCTCATCCACTATTAAGGCTCACTCACGCGTAGCACAAATGGCTCCAACCATATTTGATGCAGATTTAAATTCGAGTCATTGATCCTTCATTTTGATCAAATCATCGATGGCTACCTTCAAAATAGGCTGACATAATCACCAACATGGCCATAAGGGTCCCACCATACCATATGCTATGAAGGAATTCCACGTGGCAGTTGCCCAAATCTTGCAACTTCAGATTACACAATGGCGAGCAACTGTAGATCTTGAGCATCAATGATCTCATTCCTTCAACACAGTCATCGGCCCTATCATTAACCCTCGAGCAGATTTTCCATCAATATTATAACACATTCGTTGATTTGAATCACGTGCATCTTAAGATCACTTTAGTAACCCACCTTTTAATGTATTTAAGGCCAGATTAATGTTCCACGGTATTTCCTTTATTCTCTCAGCTTCATCAGATGAGACACGTGGCAGCCGCCCGTGATATCGTGATCGACCAAAGCACTGTGGTGGGGCCATCATAGGATGGAGGGGAATGAATGAGATCAAATGGTAGTTGATCAACGATCATGCAATTTCATCCCCCAAAAGGACACATGGTGCCCACCCGACATATCGCAATCAGTAAAAATCCTACAGCTTTCGATCACGCGATGGTGGGCAACCGTTGATATCCGAAAGCAATTTGATCAATGGTAACAGGAATTCGATCCCTTCTGCAAAATAAAAAATTCATTAAAAAGGATAAGGGGACATCACTAGGCCAATGGTAAACAACATAAGTTGTTTTTTAAAAGATGAAACATGGGCCCAACTGAGACTTAGGAAATAAAACCCTACGGAGGAAATAAAGTATTAAAATAAAAGTTGGGTTTTAATTTTAATCTGGTGACATAAGTCTAAGCCATTAACCCTAGTGATCATGTTGTCAATGGCTTAGCCAAAGCCTTTCATTAAATACTAATCGTGCAATGTGTAGGTTTTTCATATTTTAAGATATGGGAGAAGATCTCGATCGTACCTTGCCAGCTCGCAGACCTAAGGTGTTGCCCTGTTATTTGGCACGAGGTCAGCAAAAGGAAGATGTGTGTCCTGTATGGAATGTGGGCCCAATCTCCACTATTGAGCTCATAACCCTTGGTTTTAGATCAACAACTAAGATCAAAAGCTAATGTAAATCTCTATCATTCCCCGCTAGCTCGCAGGAGGAAGATGAAGGTTGGTTAAAAGTTGTAAGGTCAATGAGATTACGATGCGTAGCTCTAGCCATTTAGTTTGCAAAGTGCATAGGACCTACCGACATGGTAGTTGGTTTCCAACATGGATTAATGTTATTGGTCATGAGGAAGGTCAATAATGCTTCGTTGGATGTCAAACTGAGTTAGCCCGAGATAAACCGTTTGATCTGCCAACTCTTCAGGAGATCAGCGGGTAGTATTCAAAGTTGGAAAATGGCTCATGGTGGTCATTTTATTGTACAACTGGTGAAGCATTAATGAATTATTCCTTTCTTGTGTAGCCACATCAATCTCAATCTGTGTGAAGATGTTGTTGGAAATCATGAAGGGTGAACTACGGATTCTC
>VDFB02000017.1:466120249-466158327 GCA_007258455.2 Sequoia sempervirens | reverse complement strand
GAAGAGAATGGAAAGGGTGCATGAGTCTTCAGAGGCTTTAAACCGAATTAAATTTTGTTTCAAGAACAAAGGAAAGATCAAGGGACGAAGCTAGTGGGAGGTCACAAGTGTAAAGGAGGTATTTGTTTCAATTTAAATTAAAAGAAATTAAAATAAAAATGGCACGATATATGAACAGGCTTCATGTAGGAGAGATTAAAAATGCAAAGTGGAAGGGACAACAAGGGAAAGGGTCTATGGAACGTAAAAAAGACTTTGATATGAATTGAGAGAGAAGGCAGGAGGTGCATCAAGGGAAATAAATGTATGAGGCATATCCTTAACATACAAGGTGCAACAGTAATGGGTGAAGTGTAACATTAAAAGGGAAGACCAATATGCCAAGAAGAACTTAGTCAAAGAAGCTTGACACATAAGTTTGAGTGCATCAACTGAGGAAATTGCATTGCATTTAGAGAAGCTTAGCCAAAAGAGAGGCTTGATTTGGCTATAATGTGCAATAGAGAAGGGAAATGAAAGTTTGTGAGCTAAGAATTGGTCATGAGGAAAGATGATAGAAATCATCCAGTGGAATACAAGGTACAGTGGCATTTCAGAAGTGCACAAAGTCCTATGAAGTCAAGATAAGATCGTGGATGGTATTGAAACAAAGACATGAGAGAACATTAGAGGGTAAGTATGTAAAAATAATTTTGTGTTGTTGATATGAAAAATGTTGTGTAAAGAGAGAGAGAGGTCATTTGAAGACTATGTATGATTTCAAAGTGTGTGATAGATTTAATAAATAGAATCCATTATATTTTCTGCAATATTATTTTGAGTTGGAGAAGAGCATTGCCCATATAATATATATTTTTTATTTTTGCAAGATTGGAGTGGTGTTTCAGCAGAGAGGAGTACCCTTCTGCATCATACTCACTCTCTATTGTTGTATAAACCTACAAAAAATTGTTGTATTTACTTGTAACATCTCTTGTGCAACTCCCTAGTTATTCCCTTTCACTATGTCCATTGATATAATCTATTCACTATGTTATTGTTACTTCCACTAGTACCATCTCTAAAACTATTCTAGCTCCACATGTAGCTTGATGTATTTATCCATACTTTATTAAATATACTTGTAACCTCTTCAATGTGTCATTATCAATATGCTCCTTTGTTGCATTCAAGTTTACCACCGTAGTTACAACTATTTTTTTCTCCTTGGGAATTCTCTCATACATTTAGTAACCTTTTCATCAAGTATATATCTTCCTTGGTTTTTACCAACAACCTTCAATATCTTCTCTATTAATACCTATTCCACATACTCCTCCATAGATTCACTACTCCACTCTTTCTTGTGGAGAATCTCTTCAACCTTCAATGAACACACCTACCCCTCCATGCCTTATTCTTAGTGCACCATAGCTTATGTTCTTTGTCTCAATCCTATTGATTTCTCAAACTTTGCATGGTTTGCACACTCATTTGTACTTTATATCTCTCATAACTTCTCCCTTTAATTATCCTTCTCTAAAATATCCACACACTAAATACTCATGAATCCTCTATATTATGTGTTTTACATTGCATTTTTCTTGTTGCTTATCACTCCAACTCAGTGGCCTTTTTCTCTATCATCAATTCTATCTTGTATTTTCATATTCTCTTCTCTCTCTTGCAAAATTCTTCTCTTTCGCACCTTCCTTCTCCTTTACATAAACATATTTTTTCTATCTACAACTTCAAAAATTCCTTACACACCTTTTATATCAAACCTTCATTTCTTTACACATAGAAATTTCTTCTCAGATGTCACCCAATTATTTGAATGTTCAAACTCACAAGACATATCCTTTCTTGTTGTTCCAAAATTACTGCATTAAATTCTCTACATAATAAAATGTCCCTCAAATATGGTATTGTCCTTCTCCTACATGGTTGATCCTCCATTAATGTTGTTAGAGGTATAAATAGCCTTTGTATAAATTCTTAACATTGTCTGAGTTTTTAGATGGTGCCATTAGTTGATATGAGCCTCTTGCTATTTGTACCAAAATGGAGCATGGTTTTGATGTAGCAATATTATATTTCATGCCTTTGATAGAGGTATGAACTGGATTAATAAATTTTATGTTATATTTTTTGTTTTATCTATCTACTAGTGAAAATTTGAATGATATTCATATGTAATTTACTTTGTATATTGATGCTTTCCATAGGGCTTTTCCACACCATATCATAAAAAATTCCCTTGTTATGAATGAAGAGAGGAAAAATATGATTCAAAGTGGGGATGTCTTATAAGTATGATAGATATGTAAATGATGCAAGCATTGCAATTAATCATTGATTTTTCTTTGTCCTATTTGGACACATAGAAAGTTATATCTAGGTTTTCCTTTTGATTTTTCCTATTTGGGCACCCATAAATTTGATAGTTTTAAGACTTTACCACTGCCCTAATCCACATAACAATTCATTGTCACATTGGGATAGTCATAACAGTGTAGCCTAGAATGATTAGGATAGCTAGGGTGTGAAACAAAGCCTCACCTAGTGTTCACCCACCCAACCCAACATGTTTGTACAAGTTTTTAAGCCCCACAAGATGAATAATGTAAAATATGCCTTCCTACAACTAACATGTTTTGCAACTTCTAAAACATTGTCACCATGGTCAAACATATTGGGTATTTAAAATGCTAAGAGAGGTTATTGGGGAGGGATCTTATGTGTACTTATGGGTTCAACTAGAAAATTTGTAGGAGCCAAAAAAAATTAGAAACAACTTGTCATACTTTAGTAGTTTTTCACATATAATGCTCTTAAGAGATTATGTTGAAATACTGTAGCCCAAAATGATCAGGACAATTGGGGTAAAAAAATGACCTTTCCTAGTATTCACTTTCCTATTAATAAGTACTGACAATGTTTGTGTTATATGACTTTTTCCGGAGAGAAGATAAATCTATGAATAACCCTTTAGAATTAAAATGGAGATATAAAATAAAGAATATTATGATCCTTTGGTTAAACGAGAGATTAATAAAAAATATGTATCAACACTTTAAAAAAGGAAGAATAATTATTTATTTAAATAATTATTAAAAGGTAACCTTTTGTGAAAGGGTGTGATGGTTTGGAAACCACCTCTTAAAAGGATATATAAATCGTTCATGTGAGACCTGGAAAAAACATTCAAGGATGGAGAATATTCAAGGAGAGAAGAGAAAAAGAAAAGAGGAACTAAAAGGGTGTAAAGGATTGAAGGTTAGGGTCATAGGTGTTTGGATTTGGTGTTGTACACCATTGCATAAATTGATTTATCATAATATTGTAATTAAATAATTATTTAGTTGTGACGCACCTTGGTGGTGTGGATAATCACACTAGGTAATTATTTGGGGACCACTTGATGTTGTATTACATAACATTGTATTATTATTTAATGTGTGGGAGACATATGATAATAATTTAATAATGGGGAATTATTAAATAAAGTGATGTCATAGGAAATAGGATGGCGATGTCAAGCTGTGTTGGTTGAGCTAGGGCATTTGTGCCCTAGGTTGCTCTTCATTAGTTATTGCTGGTGTGTCATAGGGGGTTTTTTCTTGTGTTCTAGGTGGTGTGTGGTTGTGTTTGCATTCTTTTGTTACTGGTTTCCTTGGCACATGAAGGTGGGTGTTGAGTGGGGTTTGGTGCGAAACCATTCTCCGTGGGTTGTTTGATTTCCTGCTTGGGGGTACAGTGGTTCTTTTTTAAGCTAAAACTTGTGCATTCTGGAGGGTGTGGGTGAAGCTAGAGGGGTATTGTGGTAACCCTCATGTGAGTGTTCTCCTTTGATCTCTCAACTCGGGGGCTTTCATACCCGCATTGGGTCTTGTTCTGAGTCATGTTGCGAGGGGAGTCATCTAGGATTAGCCCCAAGATGGATTTCCAATTAGCTTTTGAATCAAAACCCCTGGCATAGGGTGTGAAGGTTTTTGATAATAATTTGTTTACACCAGTTCAAGAGATAAATGGTTTTGAATCATCTAGAGGACCTAAAATTATGAAAATTAATGGATGTTTGGAAAGATGTAAGGAGAGACCGAAATTGGTTATTCTGATGGTTGCTGGTGGATGATATTGAATATTATTCGAAACACTCCTTTTATTGCAAGTTTATGGGTTTAAGGGTCTCATTGCAATTTTTGGAATCTTGGGCTTAGAGGACTTGGCTGCCGAAAGGAGAAATGGAGATTAGGCTCTTAGCTAATAATTACTTTATGGTTTCATTTGACTGCATGGCTGGTCAGAATAGGATTTTTGAGGGGGGTCCCTATTTCTATAACCAAGTGGGCTTGTTTATGAAGCAGTGGCATGCGAGTTTCAATCCAACTAAGGAGCTCTCTAATAGGGTTCCAGTGTGGGTTCGGCTATCGTGGTTTCTAGTCGAATGTTGGTGAGAGGATGTCCTACATTTGGTGGCCTCAATGCTTGGTAAACCAGTTGGGTCTTCACAATAGACGCAGTTTAAAAAGGTAATGAATTTTGCCCGTATCTGTGTAGAAATTGATTTAAGCATGCCTTTGCTAGATTCTATGGAAGTGAGTGTAGGATCATATACATGGGTGCAATAGATAGACTATGAAACTCTACCTTTTCGGTGTCGATTTTGTCATGAGTATGGACACTTGCAGTATAGGTGCCCTAGGGCTAATTCAGTAGGGACCTAATCTGGGCAAAATCCTCGCAATCCACCTGGGGTTGATAAGGGGAAGGGGCCTATTCCAAGTGATGGTATTGAGGAGGATGGATATATTCCTGCTAAATCTCTTAATAGAAATTGGGGGCAGAAGAGGACTCTGGGGGAGAGGAAGGATGATGTTTCTTTTAACATGTTTGAGGTGTTGGATGATCTCAGCCAATAGGAAGTGAATCCAAGTTTGTTGAAATTGGATCAAGGAGCTTTAGGTTCAGGAAAGAATGGGCCTCCTTCGGAGGTTATATAGGTTGTGCATGACACGGGTGTTGGGTAGATGGACATGGATCAACAGTTAATTGTTTTGGCTAGACTAGATCCTGTGATTAGGGCTTTGACGAATGAGGGAGAGGGTTCTCCTTTTCCTTTAAAGATTAGTGTGGAGGTTGGAAAGAGCTCCATTTCCTCTTCTCGCTTGGGTATTCAACAAAAAAGATCCAAAGAAAGGGGTTGGTGAGAACTCCAAGCTAGGTAGGAAAAAGGATTTGGAAAAGGTTAAGTCAACTAGGGAGACTCTGGTGGAGTCAAGGGAAGTTGAGACCCTAGATTCTCACTTCTTGTGTACCCATAAATGATTGTTTTATCTTAGAATGTAAGGGGCTTGAACAGTGGCCCTCGACAAAAAGTTGTTCGTGATTTGGTTAGGAATCAATCTCTAGATATTCTTTTTCTTCAGGAAACTAAGCTTTTGTGGAGAGTATGGTTAATATGGTACCTAAGTTGTGGAAGTATGCCAATTGTTAGTGTGTTGGAGCTCACGGTGCATCTGGGGGCGTGGCTTTCTTATGGAATCCACACAGGATTTTCCCTCTCTGGTGGATGTCTTCTAGGTCTTCTATTTCGTTGGTGGCCTCATTCTTTGTGACAAAAAAATTTATTCTCCTCTCCAATGTGTATGCGCCTGTTGAGTATCAGGGTAAGCAGCTTCTATGGTCCCATCTTCGATATGTTTGTAGCCTGGCTCCTTTCCACCTGTGGATTTTGGCTGGGGATTGCAACGCTATAGTGGAGTTGTCTGAGAAAAGGGTTGGAATTGCTCAATTGGAGCCTTCTACACTGCTTCTCAGGGATAGAATTTATGATCTAAATCTTATTGATGTGCAGCCTAGTAATGGTTGTTTTACTTGGAATAATAGGAGAACTGGTGAGGACTGTGTCGCTGAGAGGCTGGATCGGTTCTTGGTCTCTTGTTATTGGGTTGGTGACTTGTGGTCTACCTCCTCTGAAATTCTAGATTGGAGGGGTTCAGACCACTGGCCTATCAAGCTTAGCATCATCTATGCTCGAGTACCTCGATCTGCTTCCTTCAAATTCTATCTTATGTGGTTATAGGATTCTACTCTTTTTGACCAAGTGGGTGTTTGGTGGAGGATAGGTAGACCTACTTTTGGTACTGCAATGTATACCTTTACTAAGCTTCTTCAATTTGTCAAGTATCAGCTTAAAAGGTGGAATCGTCAGTGTTTTGGCAATATTTTTCATGATAAGGCCACTACTCAAGAAGAGTTAAATAATGTTACAAGATTGACTTGGGATAATGGGGTTACAGAGGATCTTTTGAAAGAAGAGGCTAGAAATTTGAAGGTGGTAGAGGAATGTGAGTTACGTGAGGAGATATATTGGAAGCAAAAGGCTCAGATTGACTAGTTGTAGGAAGGGGACAAAAATACTTCTTTTTCCTTTAATTATGTGAACGCCAGGAGGCATGGTAACTCTATCTCTGTGTTAGTTAACGACAAAGGGGATCATGTTGTCTCGTTCCAAGAAATCATGACTAAGGCATCACAGTATTTTGCTACTCTTTTTAAAGAGGATTCTCAAGAGGGTTCAGTCGAGGAGGAACAGGTTCTTTCTTGTGTCCCTCAATTGGTCTCCAAGGAGGCAAATGAGTATCTAATGAGGGAGATTTCTCTAGAGGAGCTGCAGGAGATTGTGTTTCAGATTAAGAGGGGAAAAGCTCCTGGCCCTGATGGTTTCCCAATAGAGTTCTTTCAAGAGTTCTAGGAAATCATAAAGTTGGACCTTCTAGCGGTTGTTCAAGAATCCCAGAGGAATAAGCAGATGTTGTGTGCTCTTAATTCCACTTTCATTGCTCTCATTCCCAAGTGTGAAGGTGTGGATAGGTTAACTCAGTTTAGGCCTATCTCCCTTTGCAATGTGGCATATAAGATTATTTCAAAGTTAATGACTGAGAGATTGAAGAAGTGGCTTAAAGTGTTGATCTCGGAGGAAAAAAGTGAGTTTGTTGCGGGTCGACAAATTTTGGATGGGGTTGTTGTTGCTACTGAGACCATCCACTCCATGGCCAGTTCCCAAGAGAAGACTATGTTTATTAAGTTGGATATGGCTAAGGCTTATGATAGGGTTAGATGGTCCTTCCTTTAGAAGATCCTTGGTACTTTTGGATTTTGTGCAGAATGGCTCCAATGGGTTATGAGTTGTGTTACATCAGTATCCTTCTCGGTACTGATAAATGGAGATCACTTTGAACTTTTTTGGGCATCTCGGAGTCTTCACCAAGGGGACCCTCTATCCCCGTACCAATTTCTTCTTTTTTCTAAAGGTCTTGGGTGATTGTTGAAAAGAAATGTTGGGTTAGGAAACATTCAGGGTTGGCATTGGGTTGGAGACTTGCCTTCGTAGTCTCATTTACAGTTTGTTGATGATACTGCCTTGATGGGGATGGCTACTGTTAGGGAAGCTATTTTTTTGAGATAGTTGTTGGATGTTTACCTAGTGGCTTTGGGGCAATTGATTAATGAATATAAGTCTTCCATCTTCTTCTTCAATATGCCTACCCCCATTCAAAGAAGAATTGCTAACATTTTGAGGTTTCAAATAGGGGTTCTCCTTTTTACATATTTAGGCATTCCAATTTCTGTTGGTCATCTTCCCAAGGGTTCTTGGTAGAATATCATTGATAAGTTCCGGGTGAAATTTAATCATTCGACACATAGATGGTTGTCTTTTGTTGGGTGGGTTTAGCTTCTTAAATCAGTTGTGCAAGCACTCCCTACTTATAGGTGTATGCTTTAGGTGGATCCAGTTGGGTTTCTTAAGGGGTTGGACTCTCTTGAGAGACCATTTTTATGGGTTGGATGCTTGTCATCCTCCAAGTGGAGCTTGGTCAAGTGGGATGATGTGTGTAGTCCAAAGAAGTATGGAGGTTTGGGACTTCGACAATCTACTTTGTTTGGAGTGGTTGTGGTTGCTAAGATTTTTTGGCGTTCGTGTGTGAAGCATGATCAATTATGGGCCAAGATATTATCTCATAAGTATTTCCCTGGCACCCCTCGGCATGATCTCCTTAGGTACCCTCTTGAGGGGAATGGCTTGGCGATTTGGAGTACTCTTCAAAAGGGTGTGAAGCTCATTAAGGAAGGCTTATTTTGGATATGCCGACAGGGTTCAAAAGCTCTTTTTTGGTTTGATTCTTGGGATGGTTTCCCTCTGCTTATCTCTTAATTTCCTCACCTAGCTCTGTTGAGCCAAATATTTCTTGCAGCTAGTTGGTCTAGGGTGAGTGACTTCAAGTCATTTTCTTTTTATGGGTAGTTGTAGAAGGCTTGTTGGAAGGATCCCACCCAGTGGCTGGATGTGGGTGACGAGGAAGGAAAGGCTGATATTAACATGATTCTTTGTAGTAAGCATTGTAGTTCTCTACAAGAAGAGGATATTATTGCTTGGGCTCACAATCCCAAGGAGATTTACTCTATTGCTTGTGGCTATTAGGTGTTATTGGATCAAAAGTTGGCTAGGGCAGAGGTTTAGTGGTGGAAGAGGGTGTGGAGTAAGCTATCATGGCCTAAATGTAATTGTTTTGTTTGGACTTTAGCATGGAATAGGTGCTTGACCTAGGATAACATTCATAAACATGGTTTCCAGGGGCCTTTAGTTTGTGTTCTCTATGGGAAGGTGGAAGAGGATTCCTCACACTTATTCTTCTATTTTCCCTTTGTTGTACAACTTTGGCATTGGTGGTGGGAGGTTTGGAAGAAACCTTGTGTTCATGCTTCCTCTTTGGTGGAGTTTTGTGATAGTATGGGAAGACCCCCCTCATTGGCCTCCTTTTTGTAGGATGTCTGGTATGCTGGACCTACTTTTCTTCTTTGGAAAACTTGGTTGGAGAGGAATCGTAGAATATTCCAAGGTGTTAAATAGGTGGGTCAGTAGGTGTGGATGTGTATATTAGGTATGGTACAGGAGTTGGTTGTGGCCAAGAGTGAAGTATTTTTCCCCCTGGAAAAGAGGATGCTAAGGTGGTGGATAGATTGGGACTTCAGGGGAGACATTCTTCTTTTGGGGGTTCTAGGAGATGCAGACATGGGGCTGAGAGAGTGCAGTGACTGGGTAGATGGCTTCCTCCTCCAGTTGGAGTCTTGAAGATCAATTTTGATGGATCTTCTAGAGGTAATCTTGGGCCTGCTGGGATTGGTGGGGTTGGCAGGGATTCAAGGGGTTTAGTGATATTTATTTTCTCTATTCATGAGGGGGAGAAGACTGTCAATCTCATGGAGGGCTTGGAAATTCTTTATACTGTGGAGCGGGCCCTTGCTTTGGGATGGCATAAGGTTATTTGTGAATATGATTCATAGATCTTGATTAATCTATTGAATGAGAGAAAGGTGTCTGATATTAATTGGCAGTTAGCTTCAGTTTTTCAGTTTATTCTTCAGGTTTTCTCCAGGATGGAGGCGGTTTCTTTTGTTCATATCCCGAGGGAGTGGAATCAGGTTGCTGGCTGCTTGGCTAAATGGGCTTATGAGCATGATACTAGCTCAAAGATTAAGAATTGGATGCAGGTCTCCCCTGAGTTACATCAGGACTTGGATAGAGTTCTTGAAGAGGATAGAAGGATACTGGAAGATAGTTGATTTTGTTTCTTTTCTTACTTTGGTGCTTCTTTGGTTTTTTGGGGCTTGTTCCCTTGGTTTTGGTTGTAATGCTTTCTTTTGATTTTCAATAAAATTTTTTAACCCTTTTTAAAAAAATAAAATAAAGTGATGTCGTAGTACCCAATATTAAATGAAGGGTTAGTGGTTTTGTATTCACATGGTTTCACCTTACCACTAGTTGTATTTTGTGTGAGCTTGTGTCTATAAAATAAAACACATATGTAGTGGTTTAGGTTGGGGGCTGAGTGGTTTGGCTATCATTTTTATTCTTCTTGAGGAGTCCATTTGTGAAGCATGGCATGGGATGTGTGGCTTCATTCTTGGACACATGAGAGTGCATTGGAGGACTTGATGCTTCAGAGGTGTTCATTATAATTCATGTTTTTTCTTATTGTTGATTAATATGATGGAGTATGGATGATTTTGGAGGTTGGGTTTTTCCCTCTTGAGGGTTTTCCTAAGGTATATCTTTTGTCACCTTTGATGGGTATGTTTTCTATTATCTTGCATGTGGCTTTTGAGCACTTATTTGCATTGTTATCTCTTTTAGGTTATGTGGAAATTGTCATAAAATGGCTAAAAGTTTCCTAACAATAAGTGAGAATTTAAACATTGGGAGAAGGGGTGCACAATGTGTGTCCAACTTGGGGTACATCATACACCTGAAAGTGTCCTAGCGAGGGTTGGGTTTATGCTATGAAGGAAGGTCGATTCTATGCAAGAACCGGTTCCTCCAATGGTGTTTTTTCTAGGAAACAACCTAGACCTATAACCATTCCTCTAAGTGTTAGATAGTATCCTTTCCAAGACTTTAAGATAAGTATTAAGAACCACTAATTCAATAATATTGGAAATATTATCTAGATGATTTTTATTTTTATATGATTAATCTATGTTGTGGTGTTATTCAATTTATTATGTTAATTATTTGATTGTCACATGTTTGTAGTTTACATAAATTATTCATATTTATTTTGATAACATTGCATATTATAAATCATATTAATTCTAATATTTTTTATATTAAATCCACTGCTAATACTTAATAATCATAAGAGAAAGGGTTCCATCACATTTGGTATCAAAGCCTAATGATCAACCTTCCCATCTTTAAAATGCTTTATGTTTTAAAATTTAATATTAACTAGTCTTTAATAAACTCCATATCCATATCTAGCATTATACATTCACTATAACTTGTAAATTTTATTCATATGTTGACATTAGTTCCTTTATTAACATTACTAGAAATCTTGGATCATATTAAGATTGTGTTTAAGGTTAATATTTCTTTAAAAACTCCTATTTACACCTAGACTCAATTTAAAATTTACTAAATATATATTTTATATTAATAGAATTAATATATACACATTTAAATAAAATATTGACCTATAAAGACATAATATCCTTTAATTATAATAATTATCAATTATATTTAAAATAAATATCCTATAAGCATACCTTCATTCAAAATTTTAGAACTATCCCTATCCCTTTGTAATTAAATAATTTAAGTTTGTTAGAAAAGAATGATGTCATCAACAACAAGGGCATTACACTTATTACAAAGTCAATATTAGATCCCAAATTTATTTGAACATCTATCCATAATAGATGGATATATCCCTTTTTTGTATATTGATCTAGTTTTGAATTATTATTGGATTAGAGCATGAACAAATCTTATGCATTATGTATGTAAATAGGAATGCCCCATGTTGATCATGGAAATACAATACTTACCAAAAAAAGAACTTTGAAGATATTAAAGATAAATTACATTTAGTTGTTTCATAAAAATATAATATCTATGGACTAGTCGATAGAGTATAATGTTAATGAATTTTTCAATGTTAATTTCATAAAAATGTTAAATTATCACTTATCATATCATAAGTACCTCCTACATAAATTGTCACACATGCTCAATAATAGCACAATGATAAACATTGGGATTAAAAGTTGGTAAATGGAGGATAAAAATTTATTACAATATTTAATTGAATTTTAGATAGTAGTATATCTCATTGATTATGCTAGAATTGGTTCACCAATGTGTTAAAATAGGGTCTCATCCAAACAAAATCCTTCAAATTTTCTAATTTACTTTATGTTTCTTGGGCTTGATCTATATTATGAAACTAGTCTAGCAAATAGAATTGAACTTAGAATATGGGAGTGAATCCATGGAGTTGAAATAGAGTGGTATTTTTGGAACTTGTTAGGAAAGGATTTAAATTCCTTTGATCAAGGCCTATGAGTAAAATGATTTGGTGGTTGTGGAAAAATGATCAGAGCTAGTAGGAAAACATGGATGGATGAATATGATGGTATATATGCTAATAAAAGTCTTGATATTGCTGCAAATGTATCGTGAATATCCTATGTTAATGCTCTAAAATAAGTACTCTAATATGTGCAAATACATTATGGCATGTCCTTAATACCACAACATAACACATAGATTAAAAAAGAAAGAGAAAAAAAAGTATGCATTAATTGGTTTAAAATGGTTAGTGTAAAGAAGTTAAACAATGTTTTATTAGCCCTTACCTTAAGATAGCAAAAAAACAATAATAATAATAATATTTTTTCTTTTTTTCCTTGGATTCAATCAATAAAAGTTCATTCAATGAACATATTGAATAAATTTACTACACTTAAATCATGTTCCCTTGTATATGATTGTTTTAGCCCTTTTTTCTTAATTATCTAATCCTTGCATATGAGCTTAGATTCAAGGCCTGCTTCATGGTAGGCTATTATACCATGTCTATTATTCTATATAAACCATGGACTTTATAATCTAATTAGTTATTGACTTGATGTAACTCAATAAGAGTAACTTATGTTGTGCTTTCTCTTTATTGAGGTGATAGACAATCTACAAGTCATATTGAATTACTAGGTTGGGTAATCATTACATATGACCTATAATCCACAAGTTTTCACTTACATAGGAGTTCAACAAGTTGATATTGGAGTGGATAGTAGTATAATATTTTTTATGGTGTCATATGTCACTATCTAGTTTATCAAGCTTGTATATGCATTAGCATCGGTGGGCCCATAACCCATAGATTCAAGGATCATTTTTTCATCTTAAAACTTGAAAATATTGTGTTTAAATACAATGGCTAGAATGAAATCATGCTTTATCAATTGAAGAATAACATAAATTTTCTTGGGATGAGATATGGGGACATGTTTAATTTTATAGGGGGAGAGACAACCTCTAAGAAAATTAAAACTTAAAAATTCATACTAATTATTTTACACAATCTAATAATATCATATATCATTAGGTGTGCAAGCCTAGGGATGTATTTGTGGAATGACATAATATTTCCTCTCCTTATGTACCCTTATTTAATGTTTAATTTTATGATAATATCCCCAATCAAAAGGTGTGTTCCACTTTATAATTAGGTTTAGAACATAGTTTTTTCTTAGGGTTAAAACAGGTTTTGAGGGGACTCAAAACCCAATACAAACTAGTTTTTAAGGGACCCGCAACCCTATCAAAGAAAAGAATATTGTAAATAAGATAAAACACATAGCAATAGCAGCCCAACAATAGTCGGTAAAAGAAAAACATGACTACACATGCTACATCATATAAACAAGCAAGGGGTCGAGACCCATTTACAACCTAGTTTTAACTGGGTCTAGAAACCCTTAGATACACAAAGAATCCACCTACATCTGCTAGGCATCAAAAAACTAGTTGCTCATGGATGACACCACTAAGACAAGAGAAATAACTAACACAATGGTGTAGAACACCATTAAACCCCTAAACAAAAACACTGCAAAATCCAACAACCACACCTCAATAAGGGAGTTAGAGAGCACGACAGACCACTGGAGCACATTGTCCAACTTACAACAACACCCCACTAGAATCGCCAACCCCAACTCCACCTCAATAGGAGGGAGATCCCTTTATAGGAGAGGAAGAAATGAGAGACCAACCCTCTAAAGCCATCACTTTTATTCCCACACATGCTCCATCTTGATAGGAACCAATAGAAGAGAGAAATCCTCACAAAACCTACAATACCCACCTCCACCTCATTAGAAGAGGGCTCTGCCTTGATAGGAGTAGTCTCCACCTCCATAGAATACACTAGGTATAGATTTAGAGGGAAATCACAACCACCTTTAGAAAAGCAAGGTGTTGAACCAAGAAAGAGGGAGGATGCACTTCAACCACCAGAGAAGAAAACCAATGCATTTGAGCCTTAAGAAAAAGAAAATTAAATAGCTTATCCCACGCAATACCCATGATCCTCAAAACAAAGAAACCAACAATCCTATCAACACATAAAAAGGAGCCAAAAATGAAGCCAAAACCACTCAGAATAAATCCCAAGAACATAAGATCCTTCAACCCAAACATTAAATCATCCCTCAACTTCAAATTAGTAGAAGGCCCACCCTCTTCAAGCCCACAAAACCCATCCCCAGCAACGGGATCATCAAAGAACAAGGGAACACAAACCTGGCCCAAAAGGGACAAAACCCTCCAATTAGTAGAGGACCCCAACATAGATCTTCCATGGGGACAAGAAATCCCACATAATCATTAGCATGAAAGACCAAAAGGGGAAAGATAGAGCCCAAGAAAAATGGAGGTCCGAAGCCAAACCAAAACACCACCTGAAGGAAGCCTCAACCATACCAACAAACCCTAGAAAAAGGATAAATAAGAGAGAGAAAGGACCCTATAGTAGACAACAAGAAAACCACAAGCCAATGAGAGGAATAAACCAAACCCAAAAGGATCCAAAAAACCACACCATCAACCTCTCCAATGCCACCAAAAGCAACAAATTCAACAAAAGGATAACAACAACAGAATAGTCCAATCTTCACTATGCCAGCCCTTTGAATAGAAAAAGTGGCACCAACCCCCTGACATCATTCCACAGGTCCTACTGAATAATCAAGGCCAAAGAGATAGCCTCACACCAAGATACAAGGGGACCATAATAGAAAGCAAAAAATCCTGAAGATGCAAGAGAGAATCTAGACCTTCCTACTTTGTTTGCACCAAATCTCCACCACAAAACAGTGCCAAGCCCTCCCAACACCACATGCACAACAAAAAAAACATGATTTCCCATAGCCAAAAGAGGAGATGCCAAAATCCAAGTTCCATGAAGATCATCGTTGGCATCACCATCCTCATCTAAGGCAGCGTTCAAACTTGCACCCCCTCAAACACTCCTTCTCAAAACTCTCACTTGCTCCATTGTTACTATACATGTAAAAATTAATTAGGTTTAGAACATAGTTTTCAATGTGAGGTATCCTTATTTTTATAAGCCAACATCCAAAAACATAATTGAACAAATCTTCATCCTAGAAGTAATTTGAGATATAATTAATTTGGTTTCTTAAAGGAAGATTAAAACTAGTATTTCTTTATGAAGTAATCTCTAGGTGGCAATAATTTACTATTATTCTATTACTATTTAAGATGCATTGTGAGATTATTTGTATCATCTTTTGTTTTAATTTGTACATTGTTATTGGACTTGATCAACCCAATAATATTTTACATTTTCCTTATTGTATAGGACTTAGATTATGTTTATACATAATGGAAAGAGGGTATTCATGTAGTCTGGAATGCATGAATATCATCTTGGAATGTATGTTGAGTGTATAGATTATACTTTAATAAATTATGAGTGACCACATAGTATATTGGATATGCATAGTAATTATTGTGTGATTACATTGTAATACTTTGAAGGAGTTACATGAGAGAAAATTGATTAAATTAAAATATATGTGATTAAACATATAGAATAGCCTTAGTTTCTTCAATTGTGAAATTCTTGTGTATGTATGTACAGTCCTTTTCATAATTTTGATTGACAAAAATAATTGTCTTGAAACAATAAAATAGAGAGATCTATGAATTGAAAGAAGAAAAGGATGTAGATGAAAATATATCTATAGAAATATACAAAGAATGAATTTACTAAATATCGATTTCTTTAATTATTGATTAAATGTTTTAGAGTTGTGATGTAGATGTATCTCATACTACTAAGGACAATAGCTAATTTAAAGGGGGAAAATTGTTATGTGACTTTTTCCTCGAGAGAAGAAAAATCTATGAATAACCATTTAGAATTAAAGAAAACCTTTTTGTGAAAGAGTGTGATGGTTTGGAAACCACTCCTTAAAAGGATATATAAATCATTCATGTGAGACATGGAAAAAACATTCAAGGAGAGAAGAGAAAAAGGAAAGATGAACTAAAAAGGCACAAAGGAGTGAAGGTTAGGGTCATAGGTGGGCATTTAAACATTGGGAGAAAGGGCACACATGTGTCCAACTCAGGGTACAACATACACTCAGGAGTGTTCTAGCCAAGGCTAAGTTTATGCCATAAAGGTAGGTTGGTTTTTTGAAAGAACCAGTTCCTCCAAGGGTGTTTGTGTTAGGAAACAACCTAGACCTATAACCATTCCTTTGAGTGTTAGATAGAAGCCTTTCCAAGACTTTAAGATAAGTATTGAGAACCACTAATTCAATAATATTGGAAATATTATCTAGATGATTTTTATGTTTATATGATTAATCTATGTTGTGTTGTTATTCCATTTACTATGTTAATTATTTAATTGTCACATGTTTATAGTTTACATTGATTATTCATATTTATTTTGATAACATTGCATATTATAAATCATATTAACTCTAGTATTTGTTATATTAAATCCACTACTAATACTTAATAATCATAAGAGGAAGAGTTCCATCATATTTTTTTTGGCCCCATGATGCATAAAATTAACATTATCCTTCCCTACAACTCTTTAGTTAATGTAATTGGCAATTTTTACAACTTCTAATATATTGTCACAATGGTCAAATAGATTGGATATTTTAAAAATCGAGAGAGGTTATTATGGAGGGACCCTACATGCACCTATAGGGTGTTACATAACATTTTTAGGTGCCACATATTTTAAGAAGCAACTCATCATGATTTGGTAGTTTTTCACACATCGAGCTCTTAAGAGATTGCATCATAATAGTGTAGCCTAGAGCAATTAGGACAATTGGGGTGCAAAAAATGACACTTCCTAGCATTAATTTTCCCATTCAAATGTGTTGGCACTATTTTTTCAACCCCACAATACATGAAATGAAAATTATGCTTGCCTGCAACTTTTCATTGTACACAATTAACACTTTTTACAACATTTGAAAAATTATCACCATAGTCAAATGGATTGAAAATTTTAAAAATTGAGAGAGGATATTGTGAAGGGACTCTACGTGACCATGTAGGTTTAGATGAAATTTTTGTAAGTTCCATGAATTTTGATAAATAGTTTGTCATATCTCAATATTTTTTTGCACTTACAACCCTTAAGAGATTGCACTGAAATAGTGTAGCTCAAAATGATCGAGACAACTGGGGTACAAAATAGGACCTTTCCTAGTGTTCACCTACCCACCCAAATATTTTGGTGCTATTTTTTCAGCCCCACGATGCACGAAACAAAAATATGATTTCTTGTAACTTTTCATTGAATGTAATTGACATTTTTTTAACATTTGAAAAATTGTTGCCATAGTCAAATGACTTGGATATTTAAAAAATTGGGAGATTTTATTATGGAAGAACCATATGTGACCTTGTAGGTTTAGAAAAAATATTTGTAGGTGTCATGTGTCATGCCCTTATTTTATACTTAGGACATGAACACAACCATCAATTTTTTTATTTTTTATTAAGTTTTAAACAACATGAACAACATTAAAGAGCCACTTAACCATACTAGACATGGTCCCACACTACACATTTTGGATAATGTTGTTAGTGCCACTTCATAATTGATCCTAAACCCTTAAGCTAGACTGAATGCATTTGACTATTACTCAAATCAGTACAAGATAGGGTTTCCAGATTCAGAGTCTTCTTAATGGTATGAATAAAATGTTAACCTATTAGAACCATTGAATCTAAAGATATATCTGGGTCACTCTCTCGGTAATTCCATAGCATAATTATTTATTCATTTATTTATTATCTCAACATAGGTAAGCACACATACGTAATTGAGAATATTAATTTTCAAGCTTATTTAATGTCACTTAATGAACATCAAGTTGATCATATACACATTTTCTTAAATAGACCTATTATGGGTATCTATGGAATGCTCAAGCTAACTCCATTAATACTATGTTGTATTTATTCAATAATATCAAATTATCATTGTTGGAACAATATTTTATTCACTCTTGAATCAATGTAATAATAAGACAGATATCAGCATTGATAATGATTTTAATCACTTACTTAATAACCCAGTAATAACTTTAATATTTAGTCACAAATCATTCTTTAATGAGAAATTGTTATTATCTATCAAACTCCAATTATATTTTATTTAATAATTCCATGATACATCAATAGTAATGTTGTTTTCATCAATAAATATGTATATACATTGATGTTGAACCGCCTAGGTACATTTAACACCAATTCTTATATTGGTAGTGTTATCGACTCAAGATCATGACTTACATTAATAGTTTACTTTGTTGATTCTCCTAATAACGTATTCCCTTGATTTCCAATTTAGCAATGTTACCTTTATTGTCATTAATTGAAACATTAACATCAACATTAGTATTTATTTCCTCATACCTATTATTCCTTACTCTATACAAGAGATAATAATGTCAATGCATTATATTTGTTGTGTAGCAATGTTAATATCCTTTAACCACATTGACATTAATGTTATTATTATTTTGTTTGATTTTGAATTCATTATATTGTACATATCTATTTTAGTATTTACTTCTTATTGATAATATCAAATTTAATCTTCCTAATCAATTATTAAATATAACATCATGCACATCAATATTAATGATAACATTAATATTCAGTTAATTTCAATTAGAATTGTGACCACCAATTACAATTAATCTTCAATACTAAAAACATCATTAATATTACAAATTTAATAATATCATTAACGATATCTTGTTTGCATTAACATTGGATTGATAGCCACCAATCTCATTAATATTAAAACTATTTTTTGTTACTAATGTTAATATTAATCCAACTCCAATATTTAATGTATAGTATAAATAGTGTAGTCTTCTCTCAAAAATGTATTCCATACATTGGGGTTCTTGGAGAATCTAAGTATTCCTCCTAGAATTATCGATGCTACCAATTATTAATGATTATGTTGTTGATGGTATTGCTGAAAATTTAATATTCACTTCCACTACGTATTAAAAATTAAAAATTAAAGATGATATCGTATTAATGTCAGTTTTTAATTCTAAATACTATAGTTGCCACTTATTGGATTCTCACTTTGGCATTGCTAACATTAAGTTTAAATTTATTAACTCTATTTATTAGACACCAACAATGATATTAATTCATTATTGACGTTATGACTAAAATTAAGAACATTCCTTGCCTCCAATTTGAAAACCAATGTTGGTCCTTTATTTCAAAATTAAACTAAGATATTTTTAATCACATCTTTCTACCTCTAAATTTGGTGATGCATATATTTATTTATGGTGATTTAATTCACTAAACTTGTCCACACGATAAGAATTTTAACAAGTGAGACTTCCACGTAAATTTCATCTATAGCATGATGAGAAATAAACTTAAACAAATGCATTTTTTTGCTGGCAAGCAAGAAGGGTAACTTGATCGACCAAATAACACATCCATTTCAAAATTAGTTTTATTATCCTTCAGCAACTAGTTATACCCATTTTCTTCACTTTTACTTCACAACCCAAACAAATATCTAACAGTTTAGATTACCCACTTATATTATTTATTTATTTATTTATATTTAAAACTTATATGGTACCTGATACCATGCTTTCCACAGTTCTACTTAAAAAACTAATTCCTTCTATACTAGAATTTTGGTACTTAACATGCATGTTTCGTATTAATTTTTTGAGAACTAGCATTCAAATAATAATCATTAATAGAAATGCCACATTTTTCTCTCTATCTATAGGTTGGCTATAATGAAATAGAAGTTATTCAATCAATATTATATCTAGGCATTTAATTGAATATTTCTTGAACTACAAAAATAAATGGAGTTTATATACAACATATCCACACATTTTGAATTTTACACACAAAATAGATTGAATAGGAAAGCATAGAACTAAAAGAAATCATTGAGTTTGCAACACTAAACTTTGTTTCTTCCTTTTTATTTTCTCTAACCATTACTAACAGACTCTTCTAAACACTATTCTGATGTAGGACAAAGGCTACTATTCACCTCATTTCTCAATAGAAATTTATACAAATGCAGCTCATGAGGCACATGAAGGAATTTGCATTTCAGAAAGTAAAACCCTTCTTATTAATTATACATATTTTTTTAAACCACTTTCACATTGACTATATATATATAATTATAGCTTTACACACACCCCAACCAACAACATATATCCTATTACAGCTTGATAAAAATAATAATGTGATAGTGAGTCCACCATCTCACATAGGAAAGTGTATACCCTAGTTAACTTTCGTACATAAAAAAAAAATTATTTTTTCATAATCAATGAGAGCTTACCTCCCAACCATAGGGCTAAAATAGCCCACCACTAACTCATTTGATTGCAAAATCTGACGAAACTATCTAACGAAATATGTATAATTTGATGTAACGTCAGGTGCTTCTAAAATTTCATGTGTAATTTTCAATTTTTTCAAAATTTATCCCCGACATTTGTCAAAATTTCGATGAACCTGGGGTTCATCAAAATGTCGACTATCAATTTCTTCAAAATTTTGACAAACACGAAAAATAGAAAAAAATCAAATTGTGGCCGACATAAAGAAAAGTGAGTTCGCTGATTTATTGTGACAATGTTTTGCTCTAATTGAGATAGCTTTTGGAGAACTAAGAATAATTTTATTGGGAAAAATCAGAAAAAAAATCAAGATATCACCAAGTTGAGGGTAGTCATTGTCTTTTTGCATAATTTAGTTGTGAAGTCAGATTTGTAGTTCCAAGTTTGAAAATCATATTTTAAAGCAATATCTCATCAAATTTCATTTTTAGAGGTTTAGGGTTTTGAGAATTTCATGTCCAAATTTTGTTGTGTGGAATCACCATAAGCTCACAACCAAGGAATAGATTCTTGTGACAATAATTATGTGATCCATAACTCTATTGATCATGTGGAATAGTTGTGCTATAACAAATACAGGATGCATTCATGTGTGACCCAAGTTTAATGTGGTTATGTTGTGATAGAAATGGAGGCACTCATACAATGGAGTTAATTCAGGTTGTATAATGTAGGTGTCAATCATCATTGGGTGCATTCAAGTTGTCTCAAGTTTAATACATTAGGATGTAATTATAGCATGATCGAAGAGTGATTACCTCTTGCTGCAATAAAGGGCTTATAACTCTAGTTGATATGCAGAGTGGTTGTGTTATATCAATTATGTAGTGCATTCAAGAACATCCCATGTTTAATGAGATATTCTAGAGAGTGATCAATATTTTCTAAACCTTATGAATGTTACTTAAAAGCGTATAGCCTAAACTACAAACCAAGTTTGTTACATACTTGAATGAAATCTTGGGTTATCACAAACTATAATAATGTGATTTGCTAATAATCATTATGGAAAGTATTAAAGCAAGACCCATGATATATAGGATACATTTCCCTGATTAGTTTTACATACCCTAATGATCAAACACAAGCTTCCCACACACTCTAGGATACAATCCAAGATCATACCACAACTTTGTCAAGACAACTAATTTTCTAACCCAAGATTTAAGGTTGTTTTTTAATACGATAGAAGCATTGGTAAGAGAGTGATTAGGGTACAAGCCCTAGGCCTCCGTAGAAACATAAACAATCACTGTAGTGGATTAGTGAGGTTACAATACCAGAAAGATTGAGACATAGTAGGTAATAACAAAATCTTGCAATCTAAAGATTGTAGCCAATAACAAGCACACTATATAGCTTAGTGACATTTGTAAATGCAATCTATGGTAAGAAGAATGGCAGTCACTTGAGATGTGATAGTCAAAAAGAGGCTAAGCAGTGCCAAGATAATAAATCTCAAACCTTGCATAGTAAAGTGGAGATTTGAATAGTGAATTTTCTTACCCCCTTGTTGACCTTAAGGGTTTTTCAAATGCTTTTGGTAGTGTTAGACAAGGAAAATGCAATCATGGAATGACTTTCCAAACAAGGTACACAAAATGGTAACTAGGTTCAATGTTTCTTCTAGCCATTAATGTATAATGGAGTGGAGTGGATTGCATGTTTGAGCAAAGAGCCGAGACTCACCGCAAGATGGAGAATAATGGCCCCAGACCATTAAGTAGTGTCAATAAGGTTGAAGGATCTTAAGAACTACAATACCATGAAACAATGAGTCCCATGTAGTAAGTAGGTAGTCTATAGGGCATAGTTTGATTTTATAGAAGGATGCTCATGAAAGGAATCTTCAAGTCATAGTGAGTGAGTTGTTTGAGATTGCAGCTGAGGACACAATACCCAGTTTTAAAGGAAGTTAGGAAAGATATAAATATGCAAGAAAATTAAATCATGCACAATAAACAATTCACAATGTTATCTTTCATAATGCCTTGAGTTTGAAGACAAAAATCTCATTGTATCTTCATGATGAAAGTGCTGACCTTAATGGTCAAACATTGAAAACCATGGTTTTAAAACATGCTATTGTGCTTATGGAGCCAATATTTTAAGCAAGGAAGTGAGTGGTGGTTTGGAACAATGGCAAGTATGAAGGACTTGTTTTATATACATACTATGCAGTCTAGCTTAAGACACCATTCTTAGAAGAGATTGAAGGTGGATTATCAAACTCAAGGGTTACCATAAAAAGGATTAAAGCAAAGACTGGGATCTATTTAAAATCCACGATCATGAAGATATTAAAGATGTCACATGCATAACCCTAGTAGCTGAAGTAATGAATACAATACCAAAGAGGATAGTGTGTTGGGGCAGATTTAGGAGATCTACACATTATCTAATTACAGGGAAATACATCATTTATTTATTTATTTTAATTAAAATAAATCATTTGAAACCCTATATAGGATACATTGATACTTAAAAATCCTCTAAAGGAATTTAAGATTATGCAAATATATGTCAAGTAAATACCTAGATTACAAATAGTAGTGAGAACAATGTAAGATTTGTTGAGCAGAGCAGGAATGAGATAAGCAACAATGAATCCTATGCCTCCTTCCATGCACATCTCCTCACTATTCTTTGTCATTCTTTATAGAAACACTTCTCCATTTTGGAAGTCTATGCTTGAAAATAATGTTTTGACGAAGGTTTTAGAATATGCTTATTAAAATGAAAACTCCATTCTGGTGGGCTACGCCTGAAAATAAGATTTTGATAAAAGTTTTAGGGTATGTTTGTTAAATTGTTAGAGTATTTTGGCAGGCTATATTCTTGATTCCTTAAATTATTTATTTAAATGGATTATGACTAAATAAATGACTAACTATTTAGTCATTTTTATTTGTGTGACTAAATAATTTTAAATCAATGACCAAACTAGTAATTTATTTACTCATTTATAGATGAGTTGCAAAAAATGAGCAGAATTTAGTCCATTTTAGTTGTTGTGACTAAAATTTTTAGTCACCTAGTCATTTATTTTCCAAATTCTACTAGTGTGTGCTTCCTTGTGTGATTAGGGCTCTCTCAATGATGAGGTCCCTAGGGATAATCTCATCATAAGAAGTGGCACATTGCATCTTTAACTAAAGGATAAATCTGTATTGGCATTAGCAATTATGATTCTGACTTGTTGCTCCTTAGGAATGGTTCACTTGCTCTTACTAGCTCGCTACCTCCATTGTTGTAGGAAGTTTGCGATCAAGTTCAATATTCTAATTTTAGGAGTCTTAATGGTTGGAAATCATAGTAAAATCAAAATTTAATAAGTTTTTGAATTAGCATCTTAAAGTGTTTTTGGGGTTATTAACTTCATACTATCTTTTCTTTTGCAGGGGTGGTTGCATGCCAAATTTTTTTGATGTAAAATATTGGGATTATTAGATTTTGTTACCTATCTATGAATAAAAATTATTGGAGTGTGAGTTTGATATTTTTTGAAGATCTAAATAGTCAAGCTTGGTAAATAAAAATCATGTCAGATAATGTTAGTCTAGAACAAAATGAAGAGACAATTGATAGATTGTAGGCTAGATTGAAAAGAAAGGGTGATGAGAAATGTTATTGTCCTTGCAATAATTGCAATGACTTAAAGAAAAGATGATTTTTAATCACAACAGCTGAGAAAAATTGTAGGCAACATGGTCACATTGAAGGGGGGAATGATTATCATCCATTGGTAAGTTGTTCATTATATGTGTTTATATTGATTGAATTTATAAATGTTTATATCATTTTAACATTTTATACATATATATATAAAATCACTTGATCATGATCATGGTTTTTTTGTGTCTATCATTATTATAAAGGTGGGGCACCCTAGGGCAGATGATATGGATTATCATGGCCTGAAGAATGTGGTTTTTCAAGAAGATGAACATGGAGCTATGAATATCGAAGATGAAGTTAATGATCATATGGAAGAAGAAGAAGATGATCATGTGTCAGAAAACATAGTTGAAGATGATGGTATGAATACATTGATCCATGACACATTTATTGGCAGAGCTAATCATGATGTTCATGATTTACATGTATTTGAGAAGGCATACGAGCCTCTTTATGAAGGCTCCCAAACATCTCTTCTCTCTATTGTATTGTTGTTGTTGAAATTGAAGGTTATGAATGGTTTATCAAACATAGCAATCTCAAGGATGTTAAGGTATGTCATATATGTCATTTTTTTCATCTATTTTAATTGTTGTTAGTTCATCACTAGTAAATAAAGGATGAAATATGTACCATTAATATTCTTTATATTAACAAATTATTTTTTGTTGTAGATTGATTGGTGAATTTTGTTACCACCATCAAATATTTTACCTCACTCATACAAAGATTTATCTATCATTATGAAAGATATCGAAATGGAGTATCAAGCAATATATGGATGTCTCAATGATCATATTATATATCATAAACAATAGGAATTTGCAATAGAATGCCCAAAATGTTATATTAGTAGATATCGAACAGATCAACTAACAAAAAAGGTGCCTCACAAGGTTCTTTGTTATATTCCCATTATTCCACGTATGCAACGATTATTTAGGTGTAAAAGCTTAGCACAATTTATGGATTACCATGCATGGAATAGAACTGGAGATGACATTCTTCGAATTGCCTGTGGATAGTTCTACATTTAGGGACATGGAGAAAAAATGGCCACACTTTAAAGAAGAACCTTGTAATATCAAGCTTTCATTGGGAGTGGACGGTGTCAATCCATTTGGAGAGTTGAGATCTATTACTCGGTGTGACATGTTAACGTAGTAGCATCTCATTTGTCTTATTTGTTGCATAATGACTTATATTTTTTTCATTCAATAGTTATGTACATTAATTTATATATATTGTAGTAAAATGGTTATAATAATTATGTAATGTTTATGTTCATTCAACTAGGTAAGTACCAAGTTAAAGATATGAATGTATATATGAGCCTCTTATCGACGAGTTACTAAAGTTATGGAATGGCATCACTATGTATGATGTCTCTAGACCAATAGGACAAAGACAATTTCAATTCCATGCAATGCTTGTATGGAAAATTCATGATGCCCCAGGGCTAACACATTTTGTGGTATGTTATACATTTCGACTCACTTTAACAATATTTAATTTGATGAAGTAGATATCATGCATGTTTTTAAAATAATCTATTCATTATATATAATTATAAAAATTGACATATTTAATCCAATTATATATGATCTTGCAGGTCTTCAAACAAAGGGAAAATTTGCATGTCTAATTTGGGGTCCAAAGATGAAATCCCATCATTCAACAAGTTTAGGAAAGTAGGTGTTTGATGAGTATAGGCACTTCCTCCATAGAAGTCATAAGTATCGAACTACTAAAAAACATATTTTCAATGGGAAAGAGGAGACTACATCAAAACCACGAAGAATGACACCTCGCCTATGGAAGTTGGAATATAATAGAATTAATTATCAAGGTTATACATCAAATCAAATTGTTTATCTATCATATATGATATGTTTTGAATTTATATTTTTATATTGCGTTGTTTTTACTTATGTTGTAATTGACAATGATTGTCGTTAATTTTTTTAACTTATATGCTTCATGAAGGTCATCAAGGCATTAATGGTTGACTTCCACAGGGACTGAAAAGTTATCCCAAAAAATTTAGTAGGTTTCCCTACTATGAGTAGCTACAAATTGTGCATTTTTTTGATACAATGCATATCAGAAATAATATAACACAAACATTATGGAAAATATTGGATGGAAGGCATGAAAAAGAAAAAACTGTCAAAATTTGTAGTGATATTCAGGAAGCCAATCATACAATGAAAAATGTCATTCAATTAAATAGTGATGGAGACCAAATTAATATAAGTGTCCTTGGTTATTAATAGAGCAGAAAAGCAATGCTATAAAAGAAGTCATACGAAAAATTCGATTTCCCACAGGATTTGCTACAAACATAAACAATATAATAACAAAGAAAGGTGAATTTGGGTCAGGGATGAAAATGCATGATTGGCATACCTTCATTAAGGTAATTATTCTGGTATATTATATACACTTGTATAATGCATGTACTTTTCAGTGTATTGTATTTACTACTTTTGGAAAAACAATGAAAAGGTCATTTTATAATTGTTGAAGTACGTTCTACCTCTATCTCTCCTAGACAACTTCGACAACAATGTCGAGCAAGTTATATATGATCTTGGAAAGTACATGAGGTAAGTAGCGATATTTTTTCAATTCATTGTATACATCTTATAATTTCCATTTGTTTTACTTGTTATGTAATATACTATATATTTTTGTCAAATCTCGTTAATATATTTGCATCTTGAATCACTTGTAAATGGTTGTCATCTAAATAAATCCATAAAGAAGATATAAATTAGTAGAAGAGAAAAATTCCTCATCTAATGTGTGAAATGAAAAAGTGTCTGCCATCGACATTTTTCAATGCACAAGAACACTACCTCATACACCAAGTTGAGGAGATTGAATTGTGTGGACCTGTACACACAAGGTCAATGTGGATGGTTGAGAGGCACTTGAAATTTTTGAAGGCTTTGGTTAGACAAAGAGCACATCCTGAGGGTTTTATGGTGGAGGGATATATGGTATACTAGACCATGGTGTACATCAGCGAATATCTTCCTAAGTTTGCAACAAAGATCCACGTAGATCGCATTTGGGATCCCAACTCCATTAACAAATTCAAAGGGGAGTACCTGATGGGGAAAGTGAGATTGAGGAAAGTGAGAGGTAATTATAAGATGGTCATGGAGATTAATTGGAATATATTTTACATATGGTTTTTATGTATATCATACTTATTTAATTTTTCATCTTCAATATACACCAATCATAATTAAGGTCATATACTATGGTATTTAACTAATTATACGCCATTTTTGAATTTCAATTTTTTTTTATACAATTAGTTGAGAGTGGGATGCACTACATTTGTACATTGCCAGCAATCTTGATTGGATGATGGTATGGATTGAATGATGTCAACAATTTGGTCACATATTAACATGGGAAGGTGTGGCTTCATTGATTAAAGAAGCTCATTGTAATGGAGATTCCAATGTTACACAAAGGAAAATTGATTTAACATATGGTTTAAGAGATAAACAGGTATGTATAAATATATTAATCACCCATATTATTTAATTATTTTCAATTATATTGATGTATATATATGTTGAGATTGTTTTCTTTGCATACATTCAACCAAGAATAAATATGTTTATCAACTAATGATATTGCGATATTTTTTACATGTTTGACATATTGAAGGTGAAACACCACAAGGCTATGTGGTGCAATGGTCATAAATTTTGAATCAAAATGTTGGATGACATGAAGAAAAATTGTGATTCTGGTATAACTGCAATCTTTCAGGTGACTAATGTTTCATCTAGAAGCGACATACATCCAGAAGTCTCAAAAAATCAATACTATGGGATTTTGGATGATATACTTGAGTATGACTTTAAGTCCTTCAGATTAATTTTTTTCATCATCTTATGGTGCAAGCTATGATTCAATGAAAATGATCCTGAGAGAATTGTTATTGAACATGATAATGGATTTACCATGGCTAATACAAGGTTGATCGAGTGAGCTAGAAATGAGCCCTATGTTCTTCAAGCCAATGTCAGCAAGTATTTTACTCAGAGGTTCCAGGTAAACCGGGTTGGTCATTTGTTTTTATACATGATCCAAGAGGAAGGCTAGTAAAGAATAATGTGGTGGAAGAAGAAGATACCGAAGAACTAGAAGATGATGTAGATGATGATCAGGATCAACAGTTAGTTGATGGTCCCTGACGAAGATTTCAAAGAGGAATTAGATCATGATGATGTAGGAGATAATGTTCATGAAGATGATATCCGTGTGGATGATGATGATATGACCAATCCTTACAATGTCGAATTTGGATTGGATGATATAGACAAATATTTGGATGAAGAAGAAGATCAATGACATTGCATTGAATTATGTGGTTACATAATTAATTCATGGTGTTTTTAATTTTTATGTCATTACTTAATTAATTATATGATGTACTTTTTAATGTTTGAAAGGTCAAAAAATTAAAACATTTCAATAGTGATGTTAACAACCTTGAAATTAGTGTGCTTTATGTTTCATGTGATCATAAAAGATTAAAAATCAGCTATAGAGGTGGTTGTTCAATGGTTGACATGTAAAGGCCTTTAAAAGGCATAAAGTGATCATTGTAATTCTTGTTGATGGTTGAGTATTTAAAATACAAGCTCTTGACATTCAAAAATCTGTGTTTTTCTTCAAAAAAAATATATTTTTCTTGTTATGCAGCACTATACAGTCACATGCAGCCATATTTTGATGTGAAATCAATTCCAAGTTATGAAGATATGTGTTATATTTTATTTGAATATGATTTGAGGGCTTAAGGCCTTGATTTGAGTTAGAAAGCTTCATTTCTTTGCATACAGCCCTGTTACCCTATTTTTGAAGGTTTTGTAGTCGAAACATGATATAAAGGGGCTCTTACACTTTTTGTGATTATTGTAGCTTGTGTGAGAGGCCCCATATATACTATTGTAATTGTAGGATGCATGAATAGGGTATAGGATGAGAAATAAAGAAGGTATAGTTGTTGTCCTCAAGAGTTTTGTGAAGAAAAGCATGTGAAATGAGAGGTTCAAGCCTAGGTTTCAACAAAACATGTATGGGAGATCTGATTTTATGAATTTTTATCCATGTGCAAACCTAATGGGTTGTTTCTAAACACTAAATATAAATGATATACATACACACACACACGCACATATATATATATATATATATGTATGGATGTATGGATGTATGTATGCATGTATGGATATGTATTTTAAATGTAAATGTAAATGTAATTATTGGATGCTCTCATAGAACAATAAATGCGACATATCATTAAATAAATCTATATCTATGTATATAAATGTGTATTTCTAAATGCAAGTGTAAATGAAAAGAGCATATGGTTTTGTAGTGTTATACATACAACATATCCATAAGTTAATGTAATTGAAATTCTAAAGTCTTGAACACATAATATGAAATCGATCAAACTATTAAACTACATGAGAAATAAATGAAAACAATAAATGCATATGTATGTGTATTTGTAAATGTAAGTGTAAAATAAATAAGAATAATGAAAATTATAAAAGAATACAAGGAAAGGTTTAGAGTTTAGAGTGGGAGAGATATAAAGGGTAGAGGGTTTAAGGGTTAATGGTTTAGGGTTTAGGGTTAATGGTAGAGGGTGTTGGTTTTTCTTTTACACTATAACCAGGGTTGTCTTCTAATCTACCTATGGGATTGCCAATTCCAATAAAGGGTAGCTCGAAGGACCTAGACCAATTAATGAGGACTTTAAAAAGCCTCCTACACTTTAGGCTCTACAAGACCCGAGAGGGTGATCCCTTAATTTTTTTACAACCTCTGCACCAATATCATAAACAACATTAACACATCATAGATAATCCCATTGAATAGCTCAACACAATAGGATAATATCGAATAAAATTGGTTGTTCACCAATAATAGCAACTATGTGGAGCATGAGATAACTATAGCACAATCCATAGTAAAATATAGTCATTAATTTGTAATTTATAGCAAGTTCTAGGGAAAGACAAACAATTATTGAACTACACAAATAAGTATAACTTAGATCAGTGCCATATATCCTTTGCAAGAGTTAAATTCATAAGCATCTAAAGGTTTATGATAGATTTAATACATAACATATAACTTATAAGATCCCTGACAATATTGCATTACAATTTCATCAGTATGCATTCTCACCTAATACTACTTATCAAATCCTTATACATAACATATTTTCCTATAATCCCATTCAAGCATTTTAATTAATTCCTTGAATTAAAGCTAAAATAATGATTAAACACACCACAAGAATGAGATGAATGAAACAACCCTTAGTCATCTTATTGAAAATTTGGATATGCATGTATAGTGGAGAGACATGAGTTTGAATTTATCATTTCAACTCAAATGCTAGTACAGTTACACAACATTAAATCCCCATGAATTCAAAACCGATTACAAAATAACTAAGAACCTAAATTGTATTTCTCTAAAACCATCAAACTTTACAATTTGCTTTGCAACTTCACCTAGACTCGACCAAAATTATCTAACTTGCTAACCCGTACTTCTGGCCTTGAAATCCTTCTTATAGAAAATGAAGGAGCAAACAAGCATCAGACCAAAAAGTACACATGTCACCAGCCAATAAAGCATCTGGTGATATTCCAAAAATTGTTACAACAACCATCACCCTAGAGAATATTCCCATTCATTATGTCAGCTAAGGAAAATTTATAACAAAAAACCACAAGAAACCCATGCCGAGACCACCATCAAAGCAAACCCAAAGGTCATTGTAACCACAACATCTGATTTACCACCCGTTAGTAATTCATTCTTTTATTCCTCCTCATTCAAATATTTATCTACCCACCTCTAATATTCTTCATCAATCGACCATTCAAAATTAATTACCTCATTCACCTTGGCATTATAAGGTGTGTATTTTACTGCTACTTGATTTGCATCCCTTTCAAAAGATTCCAAAATTGAGCTATTACTAATGATTTTATCCATATAGCTCACCAACAAGTCATAATCAAAGTCATCACAAATTACTTTAATTCGATCATTGATGACCTCACCTGCCTCACCTTGCCACTGTTGGAATAACTTAATTTTCCCCTACTCATCAATTATATCAGGTAACAATGTCTTGCCCCAATCATTGAAATTCTTCACCAACTCCATAATCTTCCTACTCAAGTCATCTGGTAAGGTCTGAAAATCTTGCAATGATTTTACTAACACATGAGTAGGCTTTAATGATTGGGGCCTATTGTTTGTATCAAACCTTGAGGCCTTATACATGACATCTAGAACACTAGCCCTAGGGATCCAATTTTCAATCAATGGTATCACTACCTCTTGATCCCTATCAATATTCTTTATTGCATCTAATAAAAAAGAATAGAAAGAATGTATAGATAGCAATTTATTATCAACATTTTCATTCAAATGCGTTAAAATAGTAGTAACAATATCTTTTTGCTTTGAAAGAGATCCATCCTCACTTACTCTCAAAGATGGTTGTAACTCATCAATTCTTTGCAAGATTTGCTTCTTTGTAGGATAAACAGAGCACTTTGTTTCTTCATCAATTTCCTCTAAGGAAGGGGTGAAGGCAAGATTCTGACTGGGAGACCTTGGTGTGGAAACAATTGGAGAAGCAAGAGGCACTAACCCTACTATGGAAAGTAATGTATTGATCCCTAGAGCACTTGATGTATCCGCAATCTATCTATACCTGAACCTTTCCGCCTTAGTTTGCAACTCAACATTCTTCTGTTGCATCTTGTTGCATTCATCAATCAAAAGGTTATACTTCTCCATTAGGATTTTCTTTTTAGCTTCCTCCCTTTCAGGAGTATTTTGGGCCAATTTGGCCACATTCACAGTTAAACTAGTGGCCTCGATGGCTGAGGTATCGGAAGCTCTCTTTATTAGTAATCCCCCTCTGAAATTTAGATTAATGTCTGCAATATTTGGATTTCTCCCTTGTGGGGCCAATGCCCAAATTTCCAAGGTTTCATACTCTTCACTGAAAGCAGAATCTTGAAGTACTTCCTTGACTTCTTCTTCAGATTCTTGCAAGGGATGCTTGGACTTCATAATAGCATTAAAGGCCACTGCATCTGCAATGTCACATTAAGGAAGAATCAACACACTAGCCTGACACACCAATTTTTTTCTTCCTTAGGAGTGATGTTCTTAAATTCTTCCATTAATTTAGTTTTCACTTCCTCATCATTCTCCTGGTCTGACTTGTCAGGTCTTAGTTCTCTTCTCTCCTTAAATTATTTTGATATTCTTCAAACTTCATCCTCCATACCAATTGCAAGAATGCAGGAGTCTTTATAAATGCATTGTCATCTAGAAACTCCTTACATGCTTCCATTCTTGCATCTTGTACACTTTTTCCTTTCATATCTAAATTAGATAAAACCAATTCAACTGGCCTAGAAGCGGAAGACATACCAACCTCCATGTCATGATTAGTAACAACAATTTCATCCACCAAACTCTCATGTGGTTGATCAGTTCTTTTCCTTTTAGGGCTTGGCTCAGATGGTGGTGATGGGGGACTATCTTCTAGTGATGACTCTAAATCAATGATCTTAATTGTCCCAAGAACTTTGAATTTTGGAATTGGTTGTGAAGGAAACTTCATAATTTTCTTCCCCTTTTTGTCCACTTCTTCCTCATCACTATTGCTATCCTTTTTTCTCCTGTAAATGGGCCACTTTTCTATAGGCTGGTATGTTGGCCTTGTTTCAAATGGTCTAGCACCTTGTTCTTGTACACCTAGACTCAGCTCTAGGTTTACTTTTTTGGTTCTCAAGGTTCCCATAATCTCTTTGAAGTTCTCCATCAGAAAATCAATTTTCTTATGGTGGGGACTAAACTCCAATAGTGGATCATATTTTGGATCCATTTTGTGAACAATATCTAATAGCTTATCATAAGCTATCCATTTCTCCTTGTTCAACTCCTACTTATTTAGGTTGAACTCATTTCTAATCAAATCCTCAGGAAAATTGAACTCATAAACAAACTTGCCATCCTTTATTCTTTGTCTAAAAATGGTAAATAAACCCTCAAGATCATGCTACTGTTTTGGACCACATCTCAAATGATAATCCTCAAAGAATTTCTCAAAGAGCACCCAGCCTCCTTTTGAAAAGGCCAAATTAGATACCACTGTATAATTAGGGAAAAATTTTCCCTTACCCTCCCTGTGAGGTTGTCCTCATGGATGTAACCTATCTGCCACATAACTTCTAAAAACCCCACTCTTAGTGGCACATTGTATGGCATTATATGAGGGGATCCTTGAAAACCATATACCCTCAAAATAGTGTTGACTGGGTATGGGATAATTTCACCCCAATTATGGTTAACTTTTAATTTTGGCTTCCTCTCCTTTGGCCTAAGGAAATCATGCAATTCCTCAGGAATCCTAGGTACATTCACCATGAATCTAGCCCTTAATCTAGAAGCAAAAAAATTATCAAATTGCACATAACTAGTGCTTTCCTTATTACAAGATAAATCTACAGCCCATATCTATATTGGCAATCTTTCTCAATCAACTGATTTCCTTAATTTCATCTTCTCAGAGAAGAAGTCAGCATTCTTGAATAAAAACATATGCATCAGCATAGAATACCAAAAGAATTAAGTTTTAGTATCATTTTTATGTAGGTTTGACAACCCCTCATGTATCCTCTCAGCCAAGAAAGAAGCAAAGTCATATGTGACAAACAAGTTAGGGTGTTGTATTTGCACCCCCATGAACATGTATGAATGGGCATAACCGCACTAGGACTGAAACCCAAAATCTGACACAATGAATAAAAAGTGGCTAGGAAATTAATTGCAAAACAATTTAATCTAAAAGGTTCCTGGTCACTGGGGCTTATATGAAATCTTGAACCTCCTTCCCTAGCAAGATGAGGTGGAAGAAATTTAGCTCTGAAAAGAGACTTCAACTTTGCATATTCTTGTTTCATTTCCTCAAGTTTGATAGGCACCAAGTCCTCACTCAGTTCACTCAAGTCAAAAATCTGTTGAATATCATCTCTGTTAATGCTTAAAAAAACCTTTCCATCATTATCCCTAATTACCCATGTGACAGGGTCATATCTTGCAACTACTGCCCTAAGCAGGTCTACATCAAGGAAAACATTTGGTACCACCAGCTTCCCCATATCATACATCCATCCATTTGAAAAAGGGTGAGGAAAATTCCTCTATCCATACCACAATCTGAACATTTCCAAATCTGTGAGAGGAACCCTAGCATCGGCTATGTTGGAACAATTGTATACTAACCCCTCCCCCAGGATTTTCCCTCGCATCAAAACCAATCCCTTCTTTCTATCATTCATTGACAAGGGCAATTGATCCAAGAAATCATCATAGATATTTCTTTTTAAATAGTCAATTTGGCCAGAATGTTGCTTGCGTGGTGCCATCTTAGACAAACCAAAGCTTCTTATAACTTCACACTTCAAATAGCTAGGACTAACCAGAGATATGAAATTACAGAAAAAAATATTGCAATTTCTTAGAATTTAAATAAACTATAGCCCTAAAACATTTATCAATAAGCTCTATGATAAGTACAACAAATCTTTTCCTTAATTCAAGCATAGAGTGACCAGGACACACATATATTAACTCACAGCTCTTTTCGTAGAAATTCCAAATTCCAGCTATCAAGGTTCACAACCTTGCTCTAGACTCTGAAACTGCTTTGCAAAATACCTGAATGCTTTGTGACACACATAAATCAAGAGAATTGATTGTATTTCGATCAAATTGTGGTAGTAAATGTCTCATCCACTATTAAGGCTCACTCGCGTGTAGCACAAATGGCTCCAACCATACTTGATGCAGATTTAAATTTGAGTCATCGATCCTTCATTTTGATCAAATCATCGATGGCTACCTTCAAAATAGGCTGACACAATCACCAACATGGCCATAAGGGTCCCACCATACCATACGCTATGAAGGAATTCCATGTGGCAGTTGCCCAAATCTTGCAACTTCAGATCACACAATGGTGAGCAACTGTAGATCTTGAGCATCAATGATCTCATTCCTTCAACACAGTCATCAGCCCTATCATTAACCCTCGAGCAGATTTTCCATCAAGATTATAACACATTCGTCGATTTGATTCACGTGCATCTTAAGATCACTTTAGTAACCTGCCTTTTAATGTATTTAAGGCCAGATTAATGTTCCACGGTATTTCCTTTATTCTCTTAGCTTCATCAGATGAGACACGTGGCAGCCACCTGTGATATCGTGATCGACCAAAGCACTATGGTGGGGCCATCGCGGGATGGAGGGGAATGAATGAGATCAAATGGTAGTTGATCAGTGATCACGCAATTTCATCCCCCAGAAGGACACATGGTGCCCATCCGACATATCGCAATCGGTAAAAATCCTACAGCTTTCGATCACGTGATGGTGGGCAACCGTTGATATTCGAAGGCAATTTGATCAACGATAGCAGGAATTCAATCCCTTCTGCAAAATAAAAAATTCATTAAAAAGGATAAGGGGACATCACTAGGCCAACGATAAACAACAACATAAGTTGTTTTTTAAAAGATGAAACATGGGCCCAACTGAGACTTAGGAAATAAAACCCTATAGAAGAAATAAAGTATTAAAATAAAAGTTGAGTTTTAATTTTAATCCGGTGACATAAGTCTAAGCCATTAACCCTAGTGGTCATGTTGTCGATGGCTTAGCCAAAGCCTTTCATTAAATACTAATCGTGCAATGTGTAGGTTTTTCATATTTTAAGATATGGGAGAAGATCTCGATCGTACCTTGCTAGCTCGCAGACCTAAGGTGTTGCCCTGTTATTTGGCGTGAGGTCAGAAAAAGGAAGATGTGTGTCCTGTATGGAATGTGGGCCCAATCTCCACTATTGAGCTTGTAACCCTTGGTTTTAGATCAACAACCAAGATCAAAAGCTAATGTAAATCTCTATCATTCCCCGCTAGCTCGCAGGAGGAAGATGAATGTTGGTTAAAAGCTGTGAGGTCAATGAGATTACGATGCGTAGCTCTAGCCATTTAGTTTGCAAAGTGCATAGGACCTATCGACATGGTAGTTGGTTTCCAACATGGATTAATGTTATTGGTCATGAGGAAGGTCAATAATGCTTCATTGGATGTCAAACTGAGTTAGCTCAAGATAAACCATTTCATCTGCCAACTCTTCAAGAGATCAGCGGGCAGTATTCAAAGTTGGAAACTGGCACATGGTGGTCATTTTATCATACAACTGGTGAAGCATTAATGAATTATTCCTTTCTTGTGTAGCCACATCAATCTCAATCTGTGTGAAGATGTTGTTGGAAATCATGAAGGGTGAACTACAGATTCTCATGCAGCTCAAGTTAAACAGTGACAATACATATGCCACCAAATTGCCATGTTTGCACGTGCATTTTTACTAAGCATTGATAAAGGTTTCCATTACCTCGCACAATAAATACAAGAGGAATTAACTACTAATTGGGTCATTCTTGTAGCAGTTAGAGCACTTTCTAAGATAAGTCTAATCAAGTTTGAGTGCTTGTATGACAGGAGAAAATGAGTAAGTTAGTAAGGAGGTCTGTTCGTTTGAGCTCACAAAAGCTCAGTCCTATTATTTAGAAAGGTGCTTTGGTTGACAAGCCCAGGATTGTACCCACTAGATGCAATAGAAGGTTGCAATTCAAGGACATTGTTGCTCAACTAGTAGATGACAAAGGCAAGCAGTCAGTGTGCTCTATTACTAGTGTCAGTAGGAAAATAAGGTATGGGCATGGCTCCTTTGGATGCCAACACTCACCCATTGACCTTACAAGCAACACTTTTGATGATGTAACCAAGACCGAATCTGACTATTTTCAGTATTTACCTCACTTCAATCACGGTCTACCCTCTGATGAGGAAGTGATATCTGTGGTGCCATTGGCGGTTAAAACCCCAAGCAGACAGACTAGAACCATATTGGGCAAGGACAAGAAAGAAGAGGAGGTTAAGGTTTCCTCTCCTCCTCTAGCAATGACTAGAAGCAGGTGTGTATATCGGGGTTTGAGTGTTGGTAAGGGCAAGGTGGTGGGTAAATAAGAAGTTGTTGTGTGGGATGTAAAATTTTGTATTGATGATGTTGTTGTTGTTGGTGGTGTTGGTTCTGCATGTGTGGCACATTTTGATGTTGATTGTGTTCCTTCGTGGAAATTTGGTTGCCTAGTTTTTTTGCATGGATAGTGACAAAGGGGATTTTGATGACAATTTGTGTTCCCTTTTCTGATGGTAGTTACAACTTTAGCTTTCTTGAGTTGCACTATGTTTTGCAAATTCAACATGTGGAAATTTTTGAAATGAAAGTCAAATGCAATGGAGATTTTGTTCAGATGAAAATTTGTGGTGAAATTACATTTGAGTGTGAAGCTTGTTTCTCCCTTGTCATATAAAAGGGAATTCAATGCTCATTTGTAGGGAGAGAACTGAAGAAAGCTCTAGCTAGGTTTTGAGTTGAATATATAGGTAGAAAGATAGGAATAGAATAGATAGCCTGTTTTGAGTTTTGGATGAATATATGAAAATTATCTTAAATTGTATGGAGATATGACTTATAAGCATGAATAAACGTATAATTCTAATATATTTTCTCTCCTTATGTGGATTTTAGTGAATTTTGAATGAAATGTTAATGATGTCGTCATTCTTCTTTTAAGAATTTGTTCAATTGTGTGTCTATGTTTTTGCTTTGATTCAAGAAAATCAATTAAATGCTTAAATGGAGTCATAAGTTTACAATTATTTACAAAGGATTTGGGTCATTTCTGCTAACGGTAAATGGGTAACTAAATATTTAAGTGAAAAAGAATAAGAGAATAATATGTAAATGGGTCACTCGCTCACTACCTCTATCTCTCTCCCCTTAACCCTAAACCCTAAACCTTTAAACCCTCTACCCTCTACCCTTAACCCTCCCTCCCTTTATCTCTCTCTCTC
>VDFB02000017.1:466109195-466119443 GCA_007258455.2 Sequoia sempervirens | reverse complement strand
TTATATATATATATAGTTATATATATATATATATTTATATACATATATAAGTATATGTGTGTTATGATAATATATTATAATGTTTTTTTTTTATTATATTCAATATTTAAATTGTGAAATTTAGTTTCAAGAATTAATTAAAAGAAAGCAATTTAATAGTCATGTTAAATCACTGTGAAATTTATATCAAGTTAGATCAAACAAAAATGGAGATTGAAAATACAATTAAACTGGACGTTTACTTGAAACTGTGAAGGTGTCTTGCGGAAATTGAAATGATGTTTTGAGTCGTGAGATTATGGTTTTGTTTAATTTACATCTATCATTGTGTTGGTATTTTTTTATAGATGTGGGAACCCTGTTGTAAATTGTGAAACTTATTTCTAGAGGCATGTTTTATCCTTGGATGTATATCCTCATATTTTGTGCTCGTGATGTTGCATGATTTTTGTATTATTTTTGGAAGGGTTGTACGGGATGGTTGAAATTTTGTTATGAGTATTGCAAGATGGGTAATGCCTCGCATGTCCTTGTTTTGTGTTATGTTCTTTATACTTTATGGTACAACCCTTGCCTTATTTTGGTTATTTTAAGGGTCTTAGGGAGAGTGGCTCTTCGTGGGGGTCAGCACCTCGAAAGGAGGAAGAGCTTAGGATAACCCACGTAAGAGTAGTATAACAAGTGATAACCTAAAAATAGAATTTAGGGGGATGGGTAGTAAAACACACAAGATAATAAATATTGGATACCTCGTCTATGCATTAGGGCTATCATAGACTATTGATAGATTGAGAAGGCCCTGGTCGGCAAAGTCGTAACCTCGTCCCCATGAGAGGTTATCGGCTCTGCATGAGCTACCCTATGGTGCCGGCACCTCAAGTAGGAGGAAGGGCCAGGATATCCATAGATGGGGGTTGACGCCTCAGTTTGGAGAAAGGGCCAGGATAACCCATGAGAGCTATGCGATGACACTCTCCACTAGACACCCGTTTGTCTTGTTTCTTTATTGCCTCTGGAATTTGTATTTTGAATGTTGCATCAGTTATTCTGGAATTGTATTATGTTCATTGTTTCAGTTTCATTTGTAAATGTTTTATAAATGTTATTTCGTTACTTGGTTAATGGTTATTGCCTTCTTTTGATGTAGTACCTCCATTTATGCTTATGTTTTATGTTTGCATGTTTTCACATTGTTAGACTTTGGTACCTTGGTTTGGATATTGATCACTAATTTTGAGCGACAGTGGATTTATTTTGTGACATGATGATACACTGTATGGTGTTAATTGATTTCTGACATGCTTTGATATAGCGTAGATGTTTTCCTTCAGATGATTATTGCTATATGTATGTTTATGATGGACTAAATTGTTATTTAATTCGTTAATCTGATGTGACGTGTATTGGTGTGGAGAATAGAATTGCATCACTTGCTTGTGAGTGCCCTATGATGTCCGTGATTTTCTCTGCACGGTGTGCCTGTATTATGGATTATATGTATATGCATGTTATTTGTTTGGTTGCAAGATTGCAGGTACATGACACCAACTCCACCTAGTAACTCAGGTCTGAGCGTGTCAAGACTCAACAGAAATGTTGATTGGGAGGTAGTAACATGGTTCATCCTAGTCTAGTCTTAAACCCAGTCTCAGTACATCGTCAGTTTAGTTTGGAGTCTTTGGTTGTCTTGTCTTTTCCTGATTGGATTAAATTTCTTTGATAGGAAAATCTTGTCAATTTTAATGATAGCTTATTATTCCTCTAATTGATGCCATTATTTGAATTAATTTTAAATGTTAGGAGAAATAAGTTTTATATGATATTTAATTAATTAATTTTATTTGTTTGGTTAAATAATTTTGGTCATAGAGATAAAATTCATTTAATTAAATAAATAAATAAATTAAATTAAAATTGTTTTAAATGTGTGAATAGATTTTATTTAAAATTAATTATTATTTGGGAAATGGCATTTTCAATTATTAAATAAAATTTGCAATTTGAAAATTGAAAATTTTAAAATAAATTAAATGCATGCAAATATTGAAAGGAAAGAATGCCGGGAAGTTGTTGAAGATATTTTCTTCTTCTCGACATGTGTGCCAGTTAAAATTTATTGCTTTTGGGTTGAGGAATTTCTCGGAGGTTATCTGGGATTTGGAAAAACACAGAAGGTTACTTTTTCACGGGAAATGAAAATATAGTCTGTTGTTAAAATTTCTTTGAAAGTTTTTTTGAGATATCCCTTGTTGGTATTATTGTATATTTGTGGAAGTTCTCTGGTTTGCATTTTGGGTATTGGTTCTCGGGAAAGGATTTGGAAGCTACAGGCAACAGAGGCTCTCATCACCAAACAGATTTCTGAAGCTAAGGAAACAGGTATTTTCCTTGTGTTTAAATTTGTTGTTTTTGAAAAAGAATGTCTAAGAAAAGAATATTTCATATTATTAAATCCCTGTACTTCTCGGGAAAGATATTGTTCACTGTATTCTTGTTTGTAAAGATTTGTTGGTTTCAGAAGAATTTCTGTAGCATTCTTTCTGTGGAAAATATATATAAATTAGTGAAGGGGAAAACATTTAAATGGAAAATGGATTTTAAAACCTTTGGGATAAATTAAAATTTGAATGGAAATTTTTGTGCATGTTTTCTTTTGAAACCCTGAAGAAATTTTACGATTTCCCCAAATTTTTCCATTGAAACCCTGTAGAAATTTCTTTTACTTCTCTGTTGAAAAACCCCGTTAGAATTTTATATATATATATATATTTGTATGTATATTCATCTTCATATATTAATTGGATTGTGAAATGTTATTGATAATAAATATATGAATTTATGCTTTGAAATCGCCGTACAGGTGTATACATATAAAAATTGAATTTTAAAAATTTTGTATATGCAAAATTGAAATTTCACAGGTTAATGTTCGTTTTATTTTATATGTAATAAAATGCATTCTTTTTATACATAGTATGCAGGGGAGGGGGCGCAGGGGCCACCCCACAGCTGCCCATGGAAGGCAGCGGCTGTGGAGGCAGCCCGGCGCTTCCCTCACAGGCAGCGCACAGGCTGCCGCCACAACTATGGCCCATAAGGGCCGGCTACGAATGCGGCTGAAACCCTAGCTTGTTTTCTTTGAAATGTAAAATGAAATTTTCATTTGAGTGCGTACAGTTTTAATAAGTATTATGTCATTCAAAATTTAACATAAATGATTTATATTAAATAAGAATATATATATATGTATATGTATATGTATATGTATATGTATATGTATATATATATATATATTTGATTTTAATATTATGTAGGAAATTGTATATTTAAATATTTGTTTTAAAATTTAAATGATTATATATTAAATAAGATGCATGTGGATACATTTTTTTTTTGTAGGAGATTAATTAGTTCTAAAATATTATGAATGAAAGAGTAAATTTAGTCTTTATTTTTATGTGAAATTGAGGAAGTTAAAATTAGATTATTTGAAAGTGAATTTTAATCAAGTTGACTTATTTAAGTGCAAATCATATTGAATGACTGGATTTAGTAAATCCTAATGTAGATTCCTATTGTTTCAATTTGCTTTTAATCATGTTTCTTATTGGGCAAATTAGGAAAGTCTTAGATGTATAAGTCTTCCAGAATGATCTGTATAGTAAGGGTGTGTTATTGTTCAAATGCATTTCTTGAGTTGACTAGGGTAGTGCACGTGTTAGAGTATGGTGTATTGACATGGTCTGGTTTATGAATAAAATTTTTAATGACCGTTGTGTGTCATTTGTTATTATGTGATTGAATTTTGTGCACCTTGTCAACCTTAGTCAAGAAAACTTAGAACTCCTTTGTTATGCTTAGGGGAGTGGCTCTGTGTAAGGGCCGACACACAAAGTGGTGTCAAGGTAACTTACAAAGAGTTAGTAAGTCAGTGATAACTAAACAACATAGTAGTTAGAATTAAAATATTTAATAAGATGATTATGCCTCACTTAAGGACTCTTGAGCTAGTTCAGTCTTGAGTATAAGATAAGAAGGCCTGGAATGGAAAATCGATATCTTGTTACCTTAAAAGATATTCGATTCCACAATAGTTTGCAAATGGGGTCGGGTTTTGTAAGAGGTTGCCAGGGTAACCCAAGTTAGGGGCCGGAACCTAGGAAGAAACACCAGGGTAACCTTTGCAATATTGTGATGACACTCCACCTAAAATAATAGTTTACCTTGTGTACTTAGCATATTCGATTGTCTAAAATCTGGAAGCAATGTAAGCATTAGTTAGTTATGTACTTGTGTCTAGGGTTAATAGGTTATGTCTAGGTAACCATATTACTATCTCCTAGAATGGGGGGTGGACCTACGGGTACCACATGGTTGGGTGGAACGTGCACCTTACTCCATTGGGTCCCTAGTTTATGATCATGGCATCAAGAGCTTCATGGATGGAGAGCTTGTACTTGGATACATATGTGTTCTTTCTTTATTGCATTATTGGAAATCTTGTATTGTAACATCCCTCAATTGTTTATGAGGTGAACATTTGTAAAATGTAATTGTAACTATTATTGATCTACCTCATCAAATGAATGAGTATTGTAATATTATTTCAAATGCAATGTAAGAATCATATTTGTACTTTATACTTTCATGAATGGAACTTCAAATGATATGCAATGTTTACTTTTTAATGTTTATGTTAATTAAATATGTGCAATGCTAAATACTAAAGTCGTCTATGGAAACTCAAGTAGTGTAACTTCATGTAACTTAGTGAATGTATGCAACTAGTTAAGTTAATATTATTATTTCTAAAAAAAATATTTCACTTTTATACACAATTGCAACATTCCTTAGGTTATAAGACGGGGCATTACATGATAGAAGAACTAGACAAGATATTAGAAAGATCACACAAGATATAACGTGGAGAAACCCTTTCAGGAAAAACTCCACCAAGAATTATTCTATTATTCAATCTCTGAATTACAATAGCTCCAATTCTTGCTTGAGAATGCTTCTTTTGTCTTTTTCAATCTTCTTCACACCTGCAATAACAAACTCTCACAACTATATTCAACTTTCTTGAGATAAATTGGCTTTAATCATTTTTGTAAACTCAACATGATGAGTTACAATTACAATGCACAAGCCCTATCCCTAAAAGGTACACCATATCTCATGCAAATAGGGTTATCTCATGAAGAACAATGCTAAAACATGTGCTTCATCCATTTGGGCATGCCAAATTGAAGCTACAACTCAACCTTCATTACATTGATAATTCCAAAGCTCTTCCTCAAAGTTGGTGCCCTTAAGTAATCCTACTTAACAAAGCCTTCAATAATATTTTATCATGCATGAGAGGTAAATCCAATAAAGCATCTTGGGTGCCCAAGTTGGCTCCAAGTGATTTCTAGTTAACTAAAACATTTACTCAACACCATTCATGCAATAATGGTCATCCCTTGTTAACTGGAGGTAGTCCCTATTATCTGTCATACAACTCAATGTTATTAGCCATGCATTCCAAGTTAACTAAAGCTAACTACATACAACTAAAAATAACCAACATGCATGCAACATGCACTTGCATGCAACTGAAGATAACTTAACCATAACTGAACTAAACTAAATTGAACTAAACTAGACTAAACTAAACTAATTCTGAACTAAACTAAACTAAACTAAACTAAACTGATCTAAATTGAGCTGAACTAAACTGAACTTCAAACATGCAAACATAAAATCCTAAATCCTAGGATCTTTACATGCATTTAGAAGTGTTAACTATTACTCTGTTTAGTTAACTGAACACAAGGTGAGTGTCACCTTACCATGTGTGCACCCACATGTTCCTATTATTTAGGAATAACTACAAATGTCAATTTCATGATTTATTTCATCCAAATAATTAATCTCATCCTAATCTTAGTGTTGTTGAACACATTCCAAGAACTTAGGAGATACATGAAATAATTAATGTTTAGGATTTGTAATTAAATGGCATCTTATTTCCAACAATTAGGATTAGGGTTAGTGTTAGTATTAAATTAGGGTTAGAATTATGGTTCAATTGTGTTAGGGTTTAATTAGGGTTAGTTCTCATTAAGGGTTAGGGTTTAAATATGATTCAATTGGGGTTAGGGTTCAATTAGGGCTAGGATTTAGATGGGCTTAGGGTTAGGGTTAGAAATAGTGTTTAATTAGTCTTAGAGTTAAAAATAGGGTTCAATTAGGCTTAGGGTTAAAATTATGATTCAATTAGGGTTAGGGTTCAATTAAAGGTATGATTATATTTAAATTAGGGTTATGATTCAATTACGGTTAGGGTTTTGGTAAATTATAATTATCTCACATATATGAGTTTGGGGTTAGAGCTAGGATATTGATTTAATTAAGCTCAACCTTAAGGTTAAGGTTAGGGTTAAGGTTAAGGTCAGGGTTTGATTAGGGTTATAATTAGAGTTAAGGTTGTCATGAGAAAGAGAACTATGGTTAGTGTTAAACTAAGGATTATGAATAGCATTAGAATTATGGTTAGGGTTAGAATTATAATTAAGATTATAATTAGGGTTAGAATGAGAAGGGTTAGGATTATAATTATAGATAGAACTTAGGGTTGGGATTAACATTAGGGTTAAGGTTAGGTTAGGTTTACCATTTAATTAGAGTTGGGGTTCTAGGATAAAGCTTGGGTTCAATGATAGGGTTAGGGTTGGGGTTAAAGTTAAAGTTCAATTACAAATAGGGTTAGGGTTCAATTAGGTTTAAGGTTAAGGTTATATTAGGGTTATGATTCAATCTCAACAATAATTCTCACTCTAACTCTAACCCTAAACTTAATCGTAAAAATAACACTGACACTATTTTAACCCCAACCCTAACTAAATATATATCTAACCCTAACCTTAATTCTATAACTAAAAGTAATTCTAATCTTGTCTTTCATGTTGTGCTGCAAATGCTACTAGCATATATATATTATTTATTAATATATAAAATATGCCAAGATATATCTTTGTCGAGGCACCTATTTTATAATAGTACAATAGATGCATCAAAAGGATATCTCTCAACATATTTTATTTATATTATTAATAAATAATATATATGCTAGTAAGTATTTAATTAAAATAATAAATATATCAATTTTTTACAATATAATTAATAAAATAATTAAAAAATGAATGAATATTATTTTAAAATTATTATATATATATATATAAAATCATTAATAATTATTTCATTTATTTCACAATTATTTTATTAATTGTATTTTAAAAATTGATATATTTATTTTATTTTATATATTAACTATGAAACATTTTTATCCTTTAAAAATTATTTTATTACATATATTTTAAAACTTGATATATTATTATATTTGTTTTATTATATGTATATATCAATTTTTTTAGTGTATAAGAATTATTTTATCAATCATATTTTAAAAATTGATATTTTTATTTTATTTTATTTATTAAATGTATATAACAAAATATGAAACAATTACTTCAAAATTATTTTATTAATTATATTTAAAATAATTCAAAGTAAAACAAAATTATTTTTTAAAGAACAAAAATTTATTCTATATTTTTAAGAATTTAAATATACAATAGTTTTTAAAAGTTTTTAAAAGTAGAGAATAATTTTTTAAATAAAAAAATATATATTGAACATACTAAGGAAGTACGTGGCATTAATCGGTAGCTAATTAATGAAATGTACATTAACTGACACTAACAACCATTAACAAAAGTGTGGTAGGCATAAGCCATGCAGATTCCCATGCCTCTTTTTAGGCTGGGTAGCTATTTCCCCACCATAATACTCGTTGCCAAGGAGATCCACATAGTACGCTCCTGTGATATCACAATCAATAAAGAACTCCCAACTTTTGATCATGCAATGGCGGGCAACCGTGGATCTCAACCATCGACAATCCTATTTGTTCAACACAGTTGTCAGCCTTGTTATTAACCATCGAGCACCTTTCTACCAAGATTATAACATCTTTGTTTATTAAAACACATGCATCTTATAACTACTTAGTAACCTCCGGCATAATGTATTAAAGATGCATCAAAGTATTTATCATTACTTTAGCTTCACCGAATGAGACACATGGCGCTCGCCTGTGATATTGCAATCAATAAAGACCTTGCCGCATTTGATCACGCAATGGGAGGCAACTGTGGATCTCAACCATCGGCAATCCTATTTGTTTAACACAGTCACCAGCCTTGTTATTAACCATCGAGCACCTTTCTACCAAGATTATAACATCTTTGTTGATTTAAAACACATGCATCTTATAACTACTTTAGTGACCCATGGCATAATGTATTAAAGATGCATCAAATTATTTATCATTCCTCCAGCTTCACTGGATGAGACGCGTGGCACTCGCCTATGATATCACAATCAATAAAGACCTCGAACCTTTTGATCATGTAATGGCGGGAAACTATGGATCTAAACCATCATCAATCATGTTAGTTCAACATAGTCGCCAACCTTGTTATTAACCATCGAGCACCTTTCTATAGGAATTATAACATCTCTATTGATTTAAAACATGTGCATCTTATAACTACTTTAGTAACCTGCAACATAATGTATTAAAGACGCATCAAAGTATTTATCATTCCTCCAGCTTCACCGGATGAGACATGTCGTGCTCACCCATGATATCACGATCAACAAAGATAGTGTGGCGGCGTCATCATGGGATGGCGGGGAACAGCTGAGATCACACGACGATTGATCTACGGCCATGTGAACTTGTCCCTCTACAAAATAAAAACATTTATTCAAGGAGAGGGTGCACTCAATCATGATGATAATACCCATTCTTACCACATATTTATACTATATATTGTAAATAAATAGTCCAAATGTAAATAAAGAAAAAACCAAATGTTGATAAAAAATGGACCCATACTTGAACACATGAGAACCTCCAAATGTTATATGACAAAAACATAAATACATTCATGAAGAAGTGAAATAAGTATTTTTTTGTTTCAAATAAAATATCACAACTCTCCACTATAAGTATATCATTTAAAAAATAAAAATGCTCATTTAATAAAAAAAGACACTCATTTAAACAAGTATTGTTATCATAGTGAAAAAATATTGTTCTTATGTGTACAACAATTGGGGTAGCAATGTACAAGCATTGGATAATTTTATATTAATAGTTTGTCCTATCACAAATATAAAAGGTGAGCACAATAAATAACATGTATTTTCCCATTAAATGTGAAGGATTTTCAAAAAAATTTAGTGTTCAACTATTGGACCATTTTTGTTCAATAGAAGTTGTATTTTAAATCATTATGTGTTGTTTTTATAACAACAAATAGATTTTTTGTGTTCAACTATTAGTCCATATGTGTTGAATATAAAAGGTAGAGATATCAAAGATTTATGGTTATCAATAAGTATTTGGTCCACTTAGGTTGTATATTAATTTTAATTTAAATAAAAATATCATATTCTACAAGCAACAAATGATATTTTTTGGTTCAACTATTGGGGGTTTCATGATTAAGTTTTGGTCAAACCTTTAAAAATTCAAATTTTAGACACTTCTCAAAAGATTTTCCAATGTGGTGAGTTGCATGATGAATCACTCCTCCAAACCTTAGTTATAGATAAATAAGAGACCAGTCTACATTTCAAAAAAAATGAAGGTTCTATGATATTCCAGTCAATTGCTACATGTTGAGAAAGTTAGCCTACACGACTAATGGGCCCTCTCCCCTAAAGGAATAAGGGGACATCACTAGGTTGACGACAAAAAATGACATAATTTTTTTTAATGAGGGAACACAGGACCAACAAAAGACTTAGCAAAAATAAATTCAAGCGAAGGAAATAAAACAATAAAAAAAGGGGCCCATCCTAGACATACGAAGTGATGGGGCTTAAGTCATTTTAAATCCTTCCTCAAAAGTAACGGCCAAATAGATCCCATCCAAGGTGTAAGATGAGCACTAGGGTTTTACATGAAGACGAAGGTAAAATCCCAACCTTAGGCTTTTCCCAAACACCATAGATGACCAAAGACACAAGGTAGGATAAAATAGAACACAGAGAACAAACTTTGAAGTTTCATCACTACCCATAACCCTAAACCCTCAACCATTAACCCTTAACCCTTAAACCCTCTACCCTCTCTCTCTCAAGTCTCTCCCTCCTACCCTCTCTCTCTCTCTCTCTCTCTCTCTCTCTCTC
>VDFB02000017.1:466059376-466109095 GCA_007258455.2 Sequoia sempervirens | reverse complement strand
CCCTTTCCCTCTCTCTCTCTCTCCCTTTCCCTCTCTCTCCCTCTCTCTCTCTCTTTCCCACCCTCCACCTCCTAATTAATCTTCAATATATGTGTGCAAAATTGGATATCCGGTTTATAGCACCAAAATATTACATTTTAAAATGTTTTTCAAATTAGATATTAGACACAAATTGGATATCCAAAAAAAATCAGATATCTGATTTGTAGTACTTTGGCTTGGGCATTGCTATGGAGAAATGAACTGATAGCCAACCCAAAAAAAAAGTCAACTTAGGATTTTCGCATTTTTTGGCGAGTTCAAAATGCTAGTTTTTTCATGCTGCCACTTTTTGGCCCATCATGATCCTGCACACACCCAAGTCTAAATTAGGTAGTTGTTATTGCTAAGGTGGATCACTCCTTTCTTCAAAGGCCATACACTTATGATTGGGTCAAGTGTTCTTTTCTTTAGAAAATTCCTATTGCCTTTTTGATAGCTTAATTATGATTTGATTAGATGGGTTATGAAGCACTTATTTCAAACAAATATATTTATGAAAGAAGTATATTGGCATGAAATTAAATATGATTTGTATTCCAATGTCAAAACTATGAAGAATGGAAACAATTCTTTCAACACATAAACTATTATGTAGTAGTCAATTAAAATGAAAAAGCTTACTCTATAGTAGTTAGGATACACAACTAATAAAATGATCTAGAGTGACTTATTTATCCCACGGGAACTAAATATATAGTATACAAAGAAAAACAACAAACCCACAACTACCCCTATTTTGAATGAGTTTAGTTTTCTCCCCTTCCTAATCTCACTAATATTGTCTAATTATTTTAAAGAGATGAAGGGTCATAACACAACTTTATTCAACCTAGTAAATAGCTTGGTTAATGAAACTTGAAAAAAGCAACAAAACAATTGCTACATTTGGAATTTCATGTTGAATGAAGAGTGGTGACAATAATCTACTTATAGTTTAATAAAACACTATTTTTATAAGAAGGCTTGAAATTATTAAGATAAGTGTTATTCATATTTTAATTAAAAACTATTATAGTTTTACCAACATATACTATTGTATGCTTGCATGGCTTCTTAGTTAATATATGGGGAGAGAAAGAGAGAGAGATAGAGATATATGGGAAGAGAAAGAGAGATGGAGATATATGGGAAGAGAAAGGAAGAGAGGTTGAGATAGAGAATCAATGAATAGTGGGGATAGGGAGGAAGAGATGGTGAGAGATAGAGAAGGGAGAGAAAGGGATATAGATAGAAAGATATAGAGAGAGGAGTGAGAGGGAGATAAAAGAGAAATAGAGATAGAGATATAGAGTAGAAGAGATAGAGGGAGAGATGGAGTGAATGAGAGAGAAAGGGGGGAGAGGGAGAGATATCTCAATAGATAGAGGGGGGAAGAGGGAGTGACATAGATAGTGGAGATATAGAGATATAGAGAGGGACAGGGAGAGATATATCAATCACCCTCCCTATATCTCTATCTATTCATCCTTATCTCTTTATCTCTCTACCCCTCTCTATCTCTTTGTCTCCCTTTCTATTTGTATGTTTGTCATTATCTCCCTCTCTCTCTATATTTTCTTCCCTATATTTATCTTTGTCTCCTTAAGTGTGCAATGGGTACATTGAAGAGGTCTTAAAGGAGAATTATCATATCTTTAATCAAATGGCATGCTACCTTGAGCATAACTCCCCAAGGACACATGTCATCCTTGGATTGTTGACATGAAACAACCAATAAAAATTTAGTTTCTCTCTCTCATATTAATATATATTACTATTATATTAATTATAATTTGTATTATATAAAAATATACTTATTATTAATTATTAATTATAATAATTTTATACATATTTAATAATTTTGTTAAAGAACATAATATATGATTATAATAAGTTGAATAATTATATTATTTCTTATGTAAAATATAGCTAATATATACTTAATTATATTGTAGAATATTAAAACCTAGCTAAATGGCACCAAAATTTTAAACTTAATTAACATACTATAAAACCTAATGAAACCAGGTTGTAGCTCGTCAAATTGGAGAAGTGAAAGGTCAATACCAGCGCCAAGGAAGAGTTTGGAGTAGTGAAAACAAGGTCAATGCCAACACCAAGGAAGAGTTTGGAGTAGTGAAAACAAGGTCAATGCCAACACCGAGGAAGAGTTTTGAGTGGTGAAAACAAGGTCAATGCTAGTGCTGAGGAAGAGTTTGGAGTTAAAACAAGGTCAATACCAGTGCCAACGAAGATTTTGGAGGAGTGAAAACAAGGTCAATATCAACGTCGAGGAAGAGTTTGGAGGAGTGAGAACAAGGTCAATAATAGCATTGAGGAAGAGTTTGGAGTTAAAAAAAGGTCAATACCAGCACCAACGAAGAGTTTGGAGGAGTGAAAACCAGGTCAATATCAGTGCCGAGGAAGAGTTTGGAGGAGTGAAAACAAGGTCAATACCAACGCTGAGGACGAGGTTGAGGGCACTATGGGAAAATAGATGACCAAGGGGCAATGAGTACTATAATTTTGGCACCCTCCATTCTCTTTAACCTTCAATTTTCATGCCTAGTTTCCAAAGATCTTCTCGTACATTGGCACCCCCATTCTCGTAAAATGGTATAAGATAAGAGAAAAAATAAAATAGCTTAGTCTTTCACATTTTTATCCACCAGCCTCAGGTCTTGGAAAAAATCCCATAATCTACCCACATCTTGGTTGAGGTCTCAGATTTCATCACACATAGCCTTCATTGCATGAGTCTGAAGCAATTGTAGACTTAGCCCAAGTATATGCTAGGCTAAGGTAGATCTAATGAATGGAAATAGAGGAATACAATTCTTCTTTAATACCTCCACCATAAACATATGCAAGGTGTTGGTTATTTTTATGGTAAGCATGTTGATTTTCTAATCTACCTATGGAATTTCCAATTCCAATAAAGGGCAGCTAGGAGGACCTAGACCAACTGACGAGGATTTGAAAGACCTCCTACACTTTGGGCTCTGCAAGACCCGGGAGGGTGATCCCTTAATGCATTTACAACCTTTGCACCATCATCATAAACAACATTAACAACAATAGATAATCTCATTTAATAGCTCAACATAATAGGATAATACTGAATAGAATTGGCTATTTATCAATAATGTCAACTATTTGGAGCATGAGATAACTACAATAACATTTCATAGTATAAGATAGTCATTGATTTGCAATTTCTAGCAAGCTCTAGGTAAAGGAAAACAAATACTAAACTATACAAATAAGTACAGCTTAGATTAGTGTCATATATCCATTAGAGGAGTCAAATTTATAAGCATCTAAAGGTTTATGATAGATTTAACACATAACATATAAGATCCTTGATAACATTGCTTTATAATCTCATCAATATGTATTCTAACCCAATACTACTTATCAAATCCTTATACAGAACATATCCACCTACAATCCCATTCAAGCATTTTAATTAATTCCTTGAATTAAATCTAAAACAAGAATCATACACACCACAACAGTGAGATGAACGAAATAACCCTTGATCATTTTATTAAAAATTCAGATATGCTTGTACAATGGAGAGACATGAGTTCAAATTAATCATATCAATTCAAATGATAGTATTTTCATAAAACATCAAATCCCCATGAATTCAAAATCTACTACAGAATGACTCAAAACCTAAATTGCATTTTCCCTAAAATCATCAGACTTTACAATTTTCTCTACAACTTCATCTAGACTCAACCAAAAATATCTAACTTCCTAACCCATACTTCTGGCCTTGAAATCCTTCTTATAGAAAAAGAAGGAAAAAATAAGCATCAGGCCAGAAATCACACATGTCACTAGCCAATTGGACCGCCTTGTGATATTCCAAAAATTTGTTACAACAGCAATCTCCCTAGAGAATCTTCTTGGTCATTGTGCCCACTAACAATGGTTGATGCAGCAACAAAAAACTTCAAGAATTCCACGTCTAGACTGTCACCAAAAAAAAAACTAGAATCTTTTGTAATTGCAACAACTAATTTGTCAATTGTTAGCAGCCTACTCCTTTTCACTCTTAGTTAAATATACATTTACCCATTTTTGGTACTCTTCATCAGTTGGCCAATCAAAATTGATCACCTCATTCACCTAGACACTATAAGGTTTGTACTTAACTACCACCTGATTCGCTTCTCTTTCAAAATACTCAAAGAATGAGCTGGTGCTAATGATTTTGTCCATACAGCTCACCAACAAATCATAATCTGAGTTGCCCTATTTTTGAGGGTTTTGTAGTCGAAACATGATATAAAGGGGCTCTTACAGTTTTTGTGATTACTGTATCTTGTGTAAGAGGCCCCATGGATACTATTGTAATTGTAGGATGCATGAATAGGGTGTAGGATGAGAAATAAAGAAGGTATAGCTATTGTCCTCAATAGTTTTGTGAAGAAAAACATGTGTAATGAGATGTTCAAGCCTAGGTTTCAACAAAACATGTATGGGAGATCTGATTTTATGAATTTTTATCCATGTGCATACCTACTGGCTTGTTTTTGAACATTGAATATAAATGATATACATACACACACACGCACACACACACACATATATATATACATATATGTATGTATGTATGTATGTATGTATGTATGTATATGTATTTTTAAATGTAAATGTAAATGCAATTACTGGATGCTCTCCTAGAACAATAAATGCAATATATCATTAAAGAAATCTATATCTATGTCTATAAATGTGTATTTCTAAATGCAAGTGTAAATGCAAAGAGCATATGGTTTTGTAATGTTATAAATACAACATATCCATAAATTAATGTAATTGAAATTCTAAAGTATTCAACACATATAATATGAAATCGATCAAACTATTAAACTACATGAGAAATAAATGAAAACAGTAAATGCATATGTATGCGTATTCGTAAATGTAAGTGTAAAATAAATGAAAATAATGAAAATTATAAAAGAATACAAGGAAAGGTCTCCTTCCTTCTTGATAGTGATAACCTCCTCCACACACAACCTTTAAAAATTATTAATAGAGGAATATAATCTTTGAAGAACTCAAAGTTGATTCTCTCCTACCTAATGCAATTAGTCATTTTATCCTTACAAACATTTATAATGATTACTAGAGACACATAGACCAATTCTTCATAATAGAAGAATTTCATCATACTTTTCCAATGATGGAATTATTAGAAAACCTTAGGTTAAATGAATAAATCATAGCTAATTTCTTTAAATCATGTCCAACCGTATAAGAGAAGACTGCTACTATGTGTACCTGGATACCATGGAGAAAGGCTCTTTGGGCTCTTTCATCAATCATCCTACCTTAAAACATACCAAAATTCTCCTAGAAATTAGACATAGGAAGATTTAAGATGACTTAAAAAAAAATTATTGCCAAACCATAAACTTATGATGACTTAACCAAGCCTAGTACACACTCCCTCCCCATTAACCACTTAGACATATGGAAATTAAATTTCAATTTACTGCTATTTTTAGTCATGTAGGTTTCTAATAAACCAATTAGTGGTGTTTCCCTTCAAGTTTATTTACTAGAATGAAGAGAAAAAGTCCTTTGATTACAATTAGAGAATACATTTGAGGCCTTGGTTGTGTAACTGGTGGACCATAGTCACATTTAACACTTGTTACAAAGTTTGGGAGTTAAAAAGTTAAGTAGATTTGATTTGTGATGGACACATTTAGATGGTAGTAACAATAACTTGCAATCTATCAAGACTTGATTACCTTATAACCTATGAAATTATAGCAATGAAATGATAGATTAATCATAATGTCACCTTGGGATCACATCACCATGAAATAACTTCATCCAACATTCTTATGAGTGTAGGTAACACCAAATGGGTATTTTTCAGATATGTCGTCCTCGAGCGAGGGAAATTCAGCAAGAGAAGAGGAAAGCGAGACATGTAGTATGTCTAAAAGATGGAGATCAACTAGAGGTCAAAATATTAGAAGAAGATTTCATAAACACATGGAATTTTATGGCTAAAAGGGGGTCATTTTCTTATGATGATGAGAGCATAGGAAACATTGAGGTGCCCTTGAGGTACAAACATCTATGGAAAAAATGGGTACCCAAGGAACTTCCTCCAATAAAAACTGATTTTTGTGTCAACGAGAGGATATATCACATAGCACCATTGTCATTACATGGTTTGGGCCTATTTTGCATGGACAACATAAAGGTCTATTATGAAAAAGTTACTAAATTGATTAAGTTATTCAAACCCTATTATAGCTACAAAGATTGGATGCAACTGGTTCAATATACACAAAGTATGCATAGGTATGTACTATCAACAAATTATATACAACTAAAAGATAAGGATCAAAATAAAGGAGTGGTTGTGTCCATTGATGGAAGGCCAAAAGCATCAGGGAATATTATAGGGTTTATAAATAGTACACGACCTGGGTCAACAAATAGGCAACCCAATTGCATATTCGAGGAGCGTGAGGGAAACCGTCTATTTGTATGTGTGATAAAATCAATAACTATAGGGGAAGAGTTGCTAATCAATTACAATTTGAATTGCTTAGTTACAAACACAATTACTATGGGGGTGGTACGTACTATGTACCATTTTATCCAACCTCCAATTAATGACTCTAATATACCATTTTATTCTTATATTTTTTTTCATAAGTCTATTGGTTTCATTTCGGTAATGCTTTTTTATATTTGATTTTTGTCACAACAGGACATTGATCATACAGAGAAGGCTCTGGCCCAGAGCACAGATTGCAATGTATCTTCAGGTGCTTCTACCTGACAAGGTTACCTTATTGTAATTATACAAATTAGATATGAGCAAAATGTTTTATTATTATTTTTTTTATAAGTTGATTGGGTTAATTTTGATAATGTTTTGATATTCTTGTTGCAGTCGACTGATTGGGGAAAGGCACCAGTAGTAGACAAGAGCATCCATGGTGAGGTGCAGTCAATATTTCGTGATGATGACATCGCTTATTCAGCAAACCCTCTTGATATGATAAGGAAGATCCAAAAAAATGCAATGAAGAAATTGTTAAGTTGATAGTCATAGTGCCTCAAACAGATGAGATAAGAGAGAGGGTTAAAATATTGTCTGAGAGATTACAAAACTTGCAAGTAAGCTATCATGAGGTCTTTAATTATAACATAAGTTCATTCATGGTTTTATATTTTGTACTCTTTTATGTCATGAACTAAAATATGATAGGAAATGATTTTTTTTATAAACATCTAAGTGAAATTACATTGGAGCTCTTTGGGCCCACCATACGTACACGGTGGAATTCCCAAAATAAATATTTAAAAGATGAGCTCATTAACCGTTTATTTGTGTTGTTCGGTGATAAAACATTCAACCTTACCAAGGTCCTTAAGAAAGCTAGTACCTATATAAAGTATGCGAGGGACCAATATAGGTCACATTTAGAAAAGAACAAAAAGTATGAGCATCCCCCCATGATTCCGGAGAGGGAGTGGAAGGACTTGGTGTCAGATGGAAAGGAGAAGGCTGAAAAAAAAAAAGGAAAGACACCACCTGGCCAAGGAAGGTATGTGATACTATCAACAATGTAATTAAATACTAATTACTCTTTCTTCTTACATAATCTAATGTATTTCAAACTTTTCATAGGCTGCCATACACATCGAAGGAAACAAAGGAAAGACTAGAAAAACATGGGCAACACAAACTTGGCTCTCGTGGTTATATGAAATTAACCGCACGAATTGTAAGTATCAATAAATGAAATATAGTATCCAAATAATAAATTGAGAAATTTTTTGGTTTTATCACACCATAGAAGCAAAATTCATGATCTTATACAAAAATTTAGGGCTCTAAATTCAACAAAGTTCCCACAAAAGATGACCTAAAGATTTCCTTCTAGCAAGGCTATGGAGTCATGGTTGAACACCTAAGAGTCTTGACTAGGAAAACACAACCTTCCACGCAAGTAAATAAACTCAATAAATTTTATTTACAATTGAATACTTATGCAATCTATTCAATATTAATTTCCACCATAAAGTAATTACATTCCTTTTTTTTCAGACATTCAAGCAATGATAATACTACACATGACATTGGAATGCAGCCTAGTGAGGGTGGAGCACAACCTACAAATGAAGGTCATGGTGTGCATCCTAGTACTTTAGAGCATGTAGAGCGTGATCAACATGTTGAGCATGAGCATGCTAGAGACAACTAGGAACATGATGTGGCCCCATCAAGTAAAGAGGACCACTCTAAAGTTCTTTTAAACATATTTAATTGCAATTGGTGTATTAATTAATGTAACCTTTCGTGTTTCAACTTTAGAGCATGTAGAGCGTGATCAATGTGTTGAACATGATCAGGCTAGAGAAGATTAGGAACATGATGTGGCCCCATCATGGAAAGAGGACCATTCTCATATTCTATTAAACATATTTAATTTCAATTGGTGTATTAATTAATGTAACCTTTCATGTTTCAACTACAGATCAGGATTTAGAGGGTGTTCAGCATGTTGAGCATGAGTCTATAACAAAAGTTCAGGAATATGATGTGGACCCATTAGGTAAAGAGAACCACTCCAATTTTCTTTTAATTAATGAAATAATTGTAACAATAATAATAAAACATATCAGTTTAAAATTTCTTTCTTATTGCAGCAGACCCCCCTTGTAGCGGCGTCCATGTCATGAGCAGACAACTATGTGTACATTAATATCACAAGCAAAGGGTGGAACAACTAAAGGGGGGACATATATTGATTTAGAAAATGATACTCCACTTCAAATTTTTGTAGCTTTAAAAAAGAAACAAAAAAAAAGTGATTGTAATCATATCATGACAACCATACATTTGATAATATGTAAAAATTGAAAGAATGAATATTATATTTTAATGAATGAATGTTATATGTTATGAATAGATGAATGAATGAATTTTATATGTTGTTAATGGATGAATGAATGATTAATGTTATATGATTGGGTATGGGGAATTGAGAGTGATGTGAGGGGGGGAGGGGCCAAATGAGCTTCCACTGTCACGTGGTTGGCCCTGTTAAGTATATAATATTAAACTATTCTCGAAAAAAAGAGAAGTTCAATAAGGTAATGCACTTTTCAATATAATAAATACATCATTTGAAGCATCAAACCAATATGCAAAGATGAAAGAAAGTGCTAACTTTTCACTATGGTGGCAGAAAATGGATTTTTTATACCCTGAATCCATGTTATGCATCATAATTTGAAGTTGTTTTCATTCCAATGTTCTGATTTTAGTTTGTTTGTATGGTTTTGTATGAATACCACATTGTGTTGTGTGTGGATTTGGTTTCAAAGATCTGTTTCTTATGTTTTTAGTGGTGACATAACTCTAAAATTTGAATTTTGTGCATAACAGGTTAGTGGAAAAATTGACAGCTCTGAAGGGTTTAGAGGCTCTATTGAGATAGATACACGGATATTTGGATCTTGTTGGTGATGGGAGGCTTCAACTTAACCATGAAATTTTTTAGCATCTGTAGGTATGCAAAATTTTCAATAACAGTTGCAAGGAAGATTGCATGAATGTCTTCAAGAAGAATCTAATGAATTCAAAGAAAAATTGGGTGTTTAACAGAGGAAAGTATGGGCCTTTCTTTTGGGTGGCCTTGAGCCATCATTTACTGAAATGAAATCTAATTTTTTTGCCAAATGAATACATAGAATTAAGGGTTTCTAGTGCATGGACGACTCTTGACAATCCTCTCAAAAATTTATATTCCATGCACAATAGTTTAGGAAATAAAAGGAACAGGAATTGCCAGTACATCGACAATCTTGATATTCCTTCTTTTAAAATAAATATTTCCATGTATAGTAGTATAGGGTCATGTTCATCTCCATTTCCATTCATTCCATCTTGCTCACTGGTCCATCGCCTTGAGTTTGGTCTGCTCACCCAAAAATTTACATCCTTATAATGATCTCACAATCATTCATCCCCAAATAGAGCCACTATTAGAACTATAAAATTTTGAAAATTTCATGGCTGCACATACTCATTAGTTCCCAAAATTTCCCATACCATAAGCACAACAATCCTCTCTTCATAACATTTTTTTCCTATATTATGTCATGTGAACCCATAGAATTCATCTAACCCTGAGTATTTCAATGTATAATTCATATCGGCAAGAGATGGTGAGGGTCTCCCCGATCCATAAAGTGTTTTATATTAACGTATATTTTTTTTAGTCTATCGGAAAGAGTTAGGGAATGTCATACTGATATGATTTCATTTGAAGAGACATATTGGTAGGACATAGTTCATTGTCTCAGTGACCAAAGGATCCTATCAGTGAGAAAATATTCATCGATATAAGTCATAATGATCACATGTGTGTTATACCGATGAAGCATAAAATGATTGTCAGTGAGATGTAAGTCATCGGTGTAAGTCATAATAGGCTTATTTGTGTCTTACCGATTGTGGTGGAATCCTAAAGCATAAAAAAGGAATCTGCAATATTCTGAATAAGTTTCCCAGAAAAGTGGGTCCTGTCAATAGTATAGTACCATTGGGGTGAGTTTGAGGAAGTCTTGTTGACCCATCATATTGCTATAGTGGAATTATATCATAGTGGAATTATATTGGTAATAGAAATTTGTGATATTCATTGTGTTGCTGATAACAAGATTCATCGGTGAGATTGGCATCATTGGAGAGAGATATGGAAGTCAAACCGAATATAGCTTTATCGGTAGGAGAAACATTTTGTTTCAGGGATCATAATTTTCGAAGGAAGGTTCTCGACAAGATACAAGTAGTCAAAGGAAAGTCTCAACGACCCCCAAAGTCACAGCAATAAGTTATCATTGGTGAGAATCCTAGTGATACACCTATGACACCATAGTGACATATGATCTATTGGCTATCAGACTCAGAACATCGATGAGACTATGTGACATCAAAGCGATATGTAATATTGACTATCAAAGAGACTCAAGGCATCATTGAAACTACATGACATCTCAACGGGTGTCTAATAAACATGGAAAATGACCGAAGAAAATAATTTCCCGAGATTTGAATACGAAGGGATGCGACTTGATTGATCTCTCACTGATAGTACATTTCAACGAATATTTAAAAAAAATTGTATTGTTTCGTCAAAATTTTGACAAACACAACCGACGAATCACCAAAAAGGTCCAACAAAGTTGCTATAGCTGCGACGAAGTCTTCATTGTAACTCCTTGTCCATTACATTGCAATTTTGACAAAGTCCACCAACAAATAATAGAAAAGGTCCGATGAAGTTGCTTAGCTACGATGAAGGCTTCGTCGTAACTCCTTGCCCATTTTGTCACAATTTCGATGAACGACACCGATGAATCACATAAAAGGTCCAAAAAAATTGCTTAACTACGACAAAGGCTTCATCGCAAATACTTTTCCATTTTGTCGAAATGGCGATGAACTTTCGATGTTCTTTCGACGCTTCGGAAGAGCCATTGCAATTGCATTTTGGTTGTAATTCATCGATGGATACACGAATTTTTTGTCGATATTCTGATGAACATCTGAGTCATTTTATGATGCTGATGACCGATGAATTTGTGCCATTATTTTGACATTTTCGTTATCGGGTTTGCAAAGAAAAAACAACGACAAAAAGTTTTTCATCATTTCATCACTTTTTTGACAAAGATTTGTCGAACAACCAACGAACGTCCATTGGAAAATGGTGTCAAATTCAATAGTGAGTAATCAGCAAGAGAATAAGCATCAAAGAAGGTTTCACAGAGGTCCCATGTCACACTGACAAAAATACCTCATCGGCAAGAGTCACAGTGATATGCATTAGGAGCAACTCCATTGGAAACAAACTGAAAACTCACAATGATAGCTCAAGTCACATCGACCACTTCCATCGTCAAGACAAACTAAATGTCACACTGATATCAGCCTGACTTCTATTGTCGAGCAAAGCTTACATCGATAGTCCAGGTCACGCCGATGACCCTCATCACTAGGACATTCTAGAGGTCACATTGAAATAGCTCACTCAAAGGTTTAGGCATGTGGGATTAAGGCACACAATTCCAACATTGTGCCTATGTGTGTTATCAAACATAAGGTAAGTAAGCCCTTTTAAAGTCCTAATTCTTGATAAGCATCATCATCATCATCTCTAATAAATTCTTGTAGATCATAGACTTGTTGGATCCTCTTATCATCATCTCATTTCTTCTTTTTTCTCTATGCACTAACATGGTACCATGACAGTTAATCATAACATCACCAATACATCCATCCTGCATCCAAAAACTATTAGCATACATCTCATAATCATAGCATATCACATCATGCATCTTAAACCATCTCATTTGCATCATCATCATAACCATCCATACATCCATCTTGAACCTCTTTGTCACGAGATTGACCCTCAAATCAAATTTTTCACTTGATCTCTCAAGGGGGCAATGTACCAGTATACTTCTTTTCACTAGGGCATCTGAAAAAATAAAATAAAAATTGAATTTTGATCTTGGCTAGTTTATTCTTTGAACCAATGCAACAGGTACATTACTTCAAAGAGGGCCAAAATGTAGATGTTCAAATTATCCTGATTGATATCGTACACCTGATCTTGATTTACTAACATCAGTTCTCCCTAAATCACTTCTTTACTAACCAATTAATTAAATAATCCTTATTTAATTAATTCATCATAATTCCTCTTTTAATTAAATAAATCACTTTGTTTGATTAAATCATAATCTTCTTTAAATTAAATAAATCAGCTTTATTTAATTAATCCTAATGTTTTTCTTTTGATTAAATAAATCATTTTATCTAATTAAATCCTAAGGTCATCTCTCTTGATTAAATAAATCATTTTATCTAATAAAATCAAAACATCTAAATCAAATGTCAAATCAACTAATTCCATCTAAGTTAGTTAAATCCTAATTAACTCCTAACACTAATCCTCCATTCATCTAGCTTTTGCAAGTTGCACATATAAATCAATTTATTTGATTTATTAATCTTCTATTTTCATTCAAAAATGGCATCTCATTGGAATATTCTCTCAATTTGAAATATCCCTCCCAAAAGGACTTGTCCTCCAACATGGCATTAATATCTCTTACATGTCCTTTTTCTTGAGCCAAGTGGCATTAACTCATCTTTCAACTCTTCCTCCACAATCCATCTTTTGAATTTCAAATTCCACCTAATTGTATTTATCATGCACATTGATCAAAATGTGCTCCACCTCTCTTCAATAGCATGTTAACAAGTGGCGTGATTCCATTGGTTCATCTTTAGTACCACACCCTTCATATCTCTCTTTCCTCCATCTTTCTTTCCTATAAATATAGGGCTTCTCTATTGATTTGGGATCCACAACTTTATGCAAGATTACTATCTACAAATTTTGAGAAAGTTCATCACCATTTCATCCAAGTCTTCATAGTTTTTCATGAATCTTAGCTAGGTTATTGCAATTTTCATCAAGGATCACATTGTTCATCAACAAAGCTTGCAAGTAATTGGGAAAGGGCTACTTTCCACATCAAAGTAGCACCAATTGCCCCATGGGATGTTGGTTTGAGTGTTTTGAATGAGATTTCAATAAGTTTTCATTTTATATTATATCTTTGTTTTCTTGTCCATTGCATTTGAATGAATTGCATGGGGAATTATTATTTTAGACTTGTTTATTGACTAACATTGTGTTGTTTGATGATGTTTGAGCAGATCTAGACCAACCATTCATAGACACCCTAAGTGGAAAGAATTGGAGCACATAAAACACAATGAATATTTTTCATAATACAAGTTTGGTCATCTAAGTCAACTTACTTTATCATAAATAAAAAAATGAATTTTCCTATGGTACTTTATATTTCCAAGGATTTAGATATGTTCATGGTACTTACTCTACTAGTTTTTCTTGACAATATGTAAATCCAAAATTTATGGAAATTCCTCATTGCTTTTCAAGAACTTGCTCTCTCTAATGTAGAACCACTTGTGATTTCACATCTAGACTATTGGATTATAGATCCAAAATATTGAATATTAAAGAGATACCATACCTTCTCATAACTCAATTTCATATGTATTTTTAAAAATATTGTGCAAGACTTAGCTTTGACCAATATTCTTGGGCTTTTTGTTTGTTATATTTTTCCTTAGGAAATCACTCTTTCTTCAAATGTGTCATGAATAACTCTCTTAAAAGAACTAATTTCTATTTTACAATCATTTGAATGTAAAGTAATATAAGAAGATTTTAAAATGTGAGAAAGTTGAGAAAATAAAGGAATTAAACAAAATTTAAGAGCAAGAAATTTATAATTATTTAATCAAAAACTCACAATATCTAAATAATTTTTTTTACTGAAGCAAAGAAAGAGAAAACAAAAAAATCAGAAAAAGTACAAGAAAGTTAGAAAAATTAGTTGAATGTAGTGCCTCAACAAGGAATGGAGTAGAAGAAATAAGAGAATCTCGTCCCCAAATTAGTTAAATTTTTCAAGAGGGATATAACCACAAGTAGGGGAAACATAGTGTAGGGTCAAAATTTAAAGAAGTAAACATGTTATTTATTTCATCAAGTACAATAAGAACAAGAATACCTTGAAAACACTAAAGTTGAGGTAAAGGAATAGGAAAACCAAGGTTCTTGCAACCTTATATCAACATCATTGATATCAACATTAGATTTATATCTCAATGAGTTAATGAGCTTGTAGGGGAGAGTTGATACCAAAGATGCAAAGTAGTTGAAGGACAAGATACAAGAGAACATGGTGGCTAACTAGAAATTAGCCTAAAAGATAATTTTCTTAAGGATCAAGTAAAAGAATTATAAAATACCATGGAAATAGGTCAACAAAGATATTTTGATGAGAAAACATGAACTAAACCAAGCCACAAGGGGAAATATATGTCTAGAATAGCCAAGGAAAGAGACTGTGTGAGGGGGAAGGAATCCATTGGAAAACAAAAGCAAGATCAAGATTGAAAATTGAAATTAGAATCCATCTAATCCAAAAACTCTTAATCTATTCCTATTCCATCACTCATGAAATGAACAATCTAAGCTATTTGAACTTATGAAATGAAATCATAAGATTAACACAATGAATTCAAAAGCAAAGGAGAGACTGCCATCCCATGTTGGAGTGTATTTGCATGATGTTGGTTTTTTCATATCATTTCAAAACCTCCATTGTTCATCTGAAAAATCTTGATGAATGATGCTTGGTTGATCAAAAAAGGTTGAAGCTCTATCAATGGTGATTATGACAGCACTTTGTTGCAAAAGTATGTTGATTCTCCGATTCTTATTTGTGAGGAGAGAGGTTTGTTATATAGGAAATGAGATTTTGAATCGACGATCAGGATCGTGTTGGAGAATATCTAGATCAAAATTCCACATGTGTTGAGAGGATTTATACATGAGAAGATTGTGCAAAGTTGATTGCACAATTAGGGTGATTGAAGAATAGATTGACTAGTTAGGGTTTAGATTGATCAGTTAGCAATTGATTGATCAATTAGCAATTGATTGATCAATTAGCAATTGATTGATCAATTAGCAATTGATTGATCAATTAGCAATTGATTGATCAATTAGCAATTGATTGATCAATTAGGGTTTAGTTAGGAATTAGATGGTTGAGTTAGAAAAAATAGATTGCTTAGTTAGCAATCCATGATTTTCTCAATCAAAAAGTGGGTGAGGAATATTAATTAATTTATTTAATTAATTAATTCCTTTTTGTGTTTGATTTGATTTTTGGCAATTTGAATAGTTTGATTTAATTATTCAAATTTTGCAGGGAAAGTGTGATAATTAAATTATTATGATTTAATAAATATTCAATTAATTTTGAGGAATAATGTGAATTAGTGACGTAATCAAATAATTGGTGTCATTTGACTAATCAGGACAAAATAAGATAAGATTGGGACTTTATTAAATAAATGTAATTTATTTAATTGGTCGAAATGATGAAATGTGAATTAATCAAATAATGTTGTTTTATTCGATTAATAGAGGAATTAGGGTTTTCAAGACTTAATTAAATAAACAATATTTATTTAATTTGTCGAGAATGATGAAAAAGTGAATTAATTAAATAATGTTGTATTATTCAATTAATAGAGGAAATCAGGGTTTCGGATGTCGTTCGATATTGTTCGATTCCATTTGATGCATTGTAAGATGTCATGGGATGATTCTAAGGTGTTTCAAGATTTTTTAGAGATGTTTTGAGTTGATTCAGAGTCATTTTGAGACATTCCAAGTTGATTCAGAGTTGTTCTGAGATGATTAGTAGTTGATTTGGAGTCGTTTCGAGACATTTTGAGTTGATTTGGAGTCATTCTAAGACGTTTCGAGTTGTGATAGGTGCTAATTCAATTTTACATGTCTACATTTTTCCCCTCTTTAATACAAAGTATTGGTTGCTTTGTTTCAAAGATTCTATTTTTAAGATCGAGATTTTGAAAAAAGATTATTTCCCACTGTGCTCTGGTGTTTCATGTAATGATGGTAGGACTTTGTGCTGCGCCCTCGAGAGGTTGACCAAAAATTTCATGTTTTGAGGTCAGGCCCATGACTCTGTTCTATTTATGTTTCGATGTGTTTAAGTTGTAGAATCGGGTTTATAAGTCATTCATTTCTCGTTACAATGTTTCTAAGAGCTTCTAATTTGAAAGTAGGAATGTTCCCCAAGTAGAAATTAGGGTTTCTAGGTGAAATTAGGGTTTCTTGAGGTTTCATATAGGCAATTAGTCCTCTAGATAGCTCATTTTTGTTTTGACTCTATAGCTAATTATTGTCTCTGGTTCTCTCATTTTATCAGTTTTCAAGGAGAAATGTTGCATTTTGATGGAGCCACGCATTGTTCTGAGCTCATTTAGGAGGTTGGATGACCTTCAAGTGTTGGCGGCCTAGTATGTACCTTCTCACTTTTTCACTTTCATCTTATTTCATTCTTGTTTTGCATGTACTAAGTTTTCTAGGTCAAAAGTGAAGTTTCCTGATATTTGAGCTTTTGCCTCAGTTTTCTCGCTTTTTCCTACTAAGAATCCATGCCTTTGACTTATATCCATGCTTTTGACATATTTCCACACCTTTGACTAGGATCTTCACTTTTGTTTTAGAGCATTTGCTTGAAAAGCTCTCCTTTGATTAGAAAGCTCGCCTTTGACTATTTGAAGACCTGAAAGCTTGCATTTGACATATATCCTTGCCTTTGACTTATTTCCATGCCTTTGTTTCCTCTCCTTTGCTTGAAAATATTTCTTTTTCCTGAAAAGCTCGCTTTTTCCTGAAAAGATCGCTACTCAAAACCATTGCTTTTGACTCTTTCTATTGTGTTTGACTTTAGCTTTTTCTTGGAACCGTAACATATATTCATTTATCATCCTAAATATTGTTTGTCATCATGTTTTGTGTTATTATGTGTCTCCCACTTGTTTAGAGTGAAACCCTAACATTGTGGGTTAAAAACGATTACAAGTTGGCTTCAGAGTACTACAACTGAGGGAGACATCCTTGACATTTGTTTGATCCTATTGCCCATTTTAGTGTGTTGGAGCAATATTTTCTCGATGTTGTGGGACTACTTCATATTTGTTATATGCCTTCTATTAGGAGCCATACCACTATGATGACTGTACTCATGGAACAGTGGCATTCAAAGACATCCTCATTTCACCTGCCTATAGGAGAGGTGACCATCACTCTTGAGGATGTATGGAGGATACTTCATCTTCCTATTCATGGGGAGTTGGTTACCTATCATATTTTATGTGGTACCCATGCCATGTAGGGGCTGTTAGATGCTCGATACATGGTGATACATCAATCAAAGATCGATCTATCTGTGTTTTCTGACAATCCAAATCTTATCTTGCTTGCATTTTGATTTCAGGACTCGTTGTTCCTGATAGCCAAGGTTGATAGTTTCCTATAGGTTGGGGTTTTTTTATTGAGAGTATGCTAGAGCACGGTACGAGGTATGCTTGGGGTCCATGTCTTCTCGCTCACTTGTACAAAGATATGCACAAGGTCATGTATCGGGGCAGGAAATCTATTTTTGTAGGTGTTACACTTTTGCATGTCTAGGCATGGGAGCATATTGCAGTTGCTCAAACGGATGGGATACAGGATCATCACCCTGATGATCCATACTCGTATGGTTATGGGGATTTTATGCACTATACCTTTCCTAGGATCTTCCTTATTGGCACTAAGTTTTCAATGATATGCCCAATTTTGTGTGGAGACCTTATTTGGGATGTGATTTTTGGCCAGAGGATTCAAATCATCTTGTCTATTGTCAATAGACCCGTTGGTTGCTTGGTCATTTTGATCTTGTGCTAGAGCATTATTTACTAGACCGATTATGTCGTCAGTTTGGGGAAAGACAAGTCTGAGTTCCTAATACTTATGAGGCTCATTTCAGTCAGACAACTCGAGAGGTTTATCTATGGGGTCTTCAGCCAGATATAGATATTTCCATTGTTGAGTTAGAGTACTTGCCCCAGTTGGTTGGGGTTGGTCGGTTGGTCTAGAAAATCCAGGTACCTCTAATGACTATGATGAGTGGTGGACCTGTCACAGGTTGTTGAGATCCACTGTTCCTGGGGGTAATCCCACTTTAGGAAGATCAAGTATTATAGGTTGTCATGGGGAACAAAAGCATATTGAGGTCCTCATGGAGTAGTTGGATAGAGCTCATGATAGGGCTCATTGTGATGGGGCCCAAGGTGATCACAATGAGTAGCCACCTCATGTACAGGGTCATAGGAAGGTTTTGGGTCCTCCTCCACCAGCTAGGGATGGAGACATATTGTTAGCTCAAATGACTGTTACCAGAGATATGGAGATAGCAGGACGACAGGATGTAGAGGCTCAGATAGATATTTTGAGAGCTGAGCAAGAGTGAGAGTGGTCAATGACATGCTGTAGAGGATTTTGTATAGTTGTTGACTACAAAGAGAGATACTCTCAGGGTAGAGTGTGATCATTATTTGCAGATGTCCTACTTACTATTAGACTTTATATGATGTTTTCGTTCCTAGGGTTGCTCAGCATCCATGGTTTGGAGAGCCTAGTTTAGTGGGTAGTGATGGTGCAATTGGTGGTGCAGGTGATCATTTTGTGAGATAGCCAGATCGTTTTGGTTATCTATAGGGCTTTGTCCTTCTTGTCAGGATCTTTCTTTTGTACTTGATCTTCATGTTGTTCATTGCTCAGAGGCATATTGTAGACATGTGTTTTGTATGTATATATTCATCGGCCCAGGTGAAGCCTCGTATATATATTATAATTTTTGTATCCTATCACACTGATGATGTACTCTCTTTTTTGATGATGATATATATGATATATACCTTCTTTGATTCATTATCGTTTTATGCTCATGTGATGATAACATTTGATGATGCATGTTTATATGGTGTTGATATGAATGAATTCCCCATACATGATGTTTTTATTGGTTTATTATCATCATGATGTATATTCTTGATATTGTGGATGCAAAATGGTACTAATGATATTGGTATGCAGATTTCATTTAGAAAAAAATGTTGATGATTCGATAGAAAAATGATGTTAATTAGAGGAAATATTGACAATGGATAGAAATGTGATGTTAATTTAGAAGAAATATTGATGATGGATAGAAAATGTGATGATAATTAGTAGTTGATGAGTTTCTTTTGCTTTTCTTTTAGAGACATCACAGTTTTGAACAATCTATTTTGATATAGCAAAGAAATACAATGCACTAGGGTATCAATGACCAAGGTGACTTTGTATCTATTGCATAGACTTTGACTCTACAAACAAGGAATATTCTTGCTCATACCAGACATATAGAAACCTTGTTAGAGTGTATGGGTGAGAAGCTTTAAAAATATGTTGGACCAATAACACAAGAGGTATTAAGAACCTAACATGCCACTATTACATAAAATGTTCCAAAGATGACTTCCGCACATAGAACAAAGAAAGTATTTGCCATGGTATTATAACAAGACTATCCACAAACAACAAATTGAAATGACTCTCAATTGCCCCCATTCCTTCTTCTCTAAATCCTCATGGACATCCTCGAGAGATCCTAGGAATGATTCAATAATGTAAATCACAAAAAATAAGACAACAAAAAGATAAAACAGTTTTGTTATATCACTTGCCATATTTGTTTGGGGTGGGTCTATTTATCCAATGTTGATCATGTCTATTGTACAAACAGCTTTGTTAAGACATATCTCAAGATGTTGTTGGGTATTGTAAAAAATATATGTTTTTGATACTTGGATTTGTTTCAATTTGTTTTGTGATCAAATTCTTTCGTGATTGTCTGCTTGAAAGTTCTAGCTTTTGATGTTTGCTTTGCTTGTTTTGTTTGTTTTTTCAAAAGGTGAGTGTGACGATCTGTTTATTATGGATGATGTCTTATTGTGAATTGTGATGGTGGACATGGGTCTTTTTAATTTTTCTAAGTTTTATGATGTTTTTCGATATTTTCTGGGGACTAACCTAGGGCCTCGGGGGCTCATCAAAGATAATCCTTGCCTATGTTGTACACACAGAGGCTCGTAGCTTGCTTGGTTTGAGTGTGTTTTGACCTTTTTTGTTTTGTGAATGCTTTTGGATTTTATATTTTTGACTAAGTTGAAATAAATCATGTTGGAAACCCAAGGGGACTGACCTAAGGTCTTGGGGGCTAATAAGCCTTTCCTACATTGTACACGTAGAGACCACGTAGTTCAACCATTTGACTCAAAGCATAAAGTATTTTTTGGGTACACAACATTGATAATCTAGATTGATATTCCACTTATGTGACTAGAGGATATGTTGTGGGAAATCTACTTGAACTAGTTGTGAGGTTCAAGCAAATGTTGATATCTTAGACTGTTTGAGTGAAGGAATAACCCCATGATGTTTTTTTTTAATGTTTTTCAAATTTTTTTGTTCTTTTGTTGTTTTCTAGATGTTTTTGTTCTTTTTTTCTATTTTTTGATATTTTTGATCTTTTTATTGTTTTCATGACCATGATGGGATGCTCAAAGATATAATCCATGACCAGCCTTTTGAAACTACCCCCAGTTGTAGACAAGACGACTTTCCTTGATCAGTGACAAGCTATGGTTGGATACACTATTTTTATTATGAAATGAATGGGTGGATGATGTGAATAACATCAATAGATAATGATGCAAGTTTTATTCAATCATAGCACCTATTTTCTAGGTTTTCACTACGGTACCTGTTCTAGGAGTGCCAAAAAGTGGTTTTCACTTAGAGAATGGTTTATTTCTCTTTACTAATTTTCTTTCTTTTTGATTTTTTAATTTTTTTTAATCCTTTTTCAATTTTTTTAGATTTTAACCCTTTTCCCTGGGGTGTAAGATACTAAAAACTTGGATTGATATTTCACTGTGTCTTTCTAGAGGATATGTTATGGGAAAGCTTAATTAAATTAGCTATAGGGTTCAAGCAACTGTTGATATCTTAGAATTTTTTAGTGAAGGAATAATCCATGTTGTTTGTATCTTTTAAGGTTACCTTGGTAGTGCGTTGGTGGTACACCTTGTTTTTGGGATGAACTATTTTGATTTTCTTGGATTTTTACCCTCTTGCTTAGGGTGTAAGATACTGGAAAACTTGGATTGATATTTCACTGTCCTTCTAAAGGATATGTTGCGGAAAAGCTTACTTGAACTAGCTATGAGGTTCAAGTAACTGTTGATATCTTAGAATTTTTGAGTGAAGGGATAGTCCATGTTGTTTGTATCTTTGAAGGTTACCTTGGTAGTGCATTGAAGGTATACCTTGTTGGTAAAAATTGTTTTGAAGGCTACCCTAATAGTGCGTTGGTGGGATACATTGTTGATGGGACAAGCTATTTTGAAGGATACCCTGATAGTGCATTAGCGAGATACCTTGTTGATGGTTCAAATTGAAAAGGGTACCATGTGGCACACCTTGTTGTTTGAATAATGCCTAGATCACAATGTGAGCTAGAAGGCATAGATCAAGATTTATTCTAAAGCAAGATGTAAGTACCTGCCCCCTAGTGTCTAACAATGTAGGTGATAACATGTTTGGATAGAGTATGCCTCTTTTAGACAATGCTTCATGACTTAGATAATGTTGGATAGACTAGGATCAATGATAGTGGCCCATGTCAAGATGTTTTCCATAAGCAAGTGTAAATTATTCACCAAATATTTGTCAAGATCAAGACATGTTGGATTGGGATAAAAATGGATTGGATTTATTATGCATCAGCTAAGATGCTTCCACTTGAAATGGTGCACATAGATTCTTGATTCTACACATGACGCCTATTTGCCAGGTTTTCATCATGGCACTTGTCCAAAGTGCCACCATAGTGGTTTTCACTAGAGGACAATTTTTTTCTTGTCTATTTTCTTGATTTTTTATTTTTTTATTGATTTTTGATGTCACACAAGATGCTTGTTTACTAATTTTTTTTATCATGGTGATGATTTTCTACTCATGTTTGAGCCACCTAGTGGTGTTGATGTAGATGTTGTTGGTGTTGATATGGTTGTTGTTGTTGTTGTCATGACATGCCAATGATATCTTGCTTGGAGGAGTTGCTTTTCTAGGATATGAGCACTTGAATGTAACCCCTGATAATTCTCATCTTCCATTTTGATACCGTAGTTTGCCTTACATTTATGTGCACATCGCGATAAAGTTCCCTTAGAGTCCTTATGATAAATATTTGTTTCCAATGCATCGTAAATGTGAGATTTGAATATCATGGATGGTGAAATGAATTGAGGGGTATGATATTCAGATGGATTGTTCGATAGTTTGGAAACTTTGACTCTCCAAACTTGGGATGATAAGCAATGATGGGTGGTTATGGAGATTCAGTTGGGACCAACATCTTGGTATACCTTGTAGGTTTCTCTTGAAGCTTTCTTTTTCATTGTTGGACTTCTTTGATGGATGAACTTCCCCTTATGAATTTTCCCCATAGTTTCTTTGACTAATGGAGTTTGATAGGAATGATTTTCTTTCTTTTTATTTTGTATCCATTTGAATCTTTCTTTTCCATTTTGTTTTGTTGATTCATTTTCTTCATTGACTTGTTCCTTTATTTGATATAGCCTTTTATCTTGTTGTTGGTCCCAATGAGAGGGTGTAAAAATATGTGGATGATGATTCAGGATATGACTAGTTGTAGCATTGGCAACAATTTTATCATAAGGACTCTTTGTGCTCTCTACGTTGATGCTTGCATTAGATAAAGTTTCCCATAGTATTATAGAGGTATCAATGTTATGTTTAGATCCATTAATTGTTGAATAACTAAGACCTTGATGCTTAGGATTGCTAATAATCTGCACTGGTTCTAGGATACCCTATTCATGTAGGCCTAATCCTTTGTCTTGATATTTCATATGTTGAAAAAAATTATTTGTAATAGGATATGATTTACCTTGGAAACAAGGTGCTAATCCTTCTTTGCTTTATTGTGGATCTTCAAAGGTGATAGCTTCTTTACTGATAGAATCCTCCATATGTGGGACAATTTCTTGATTGTTGTTTTCAACTTGATCTTGTGAAATATCATATTTTGATGGCCCTTCAAAATATATTGGTGCTTCTTTGACTGTTGTATACCTAATGCTTTGCTACTCAAGATTGTCCATTATCTTTGTTGATTTTAAGATACTCTACTCCATATTTTCATGCTTGATGTCTTCAACCAACCTGGAGGATGTTTCTGATCTTAATGCTTCTTCTTGATCATTTTTTGATAGGTCTATAGATTTTTTTGTGCTTTGATCATGTGTAAAGATATTAAGAGTAGGTGACTCTTGTTCCTTGGTAATGATATCAAGAGTATGAGACTCTTGTACTAGATGAAGATCATCTACATGTCTATTAGGAGTAAGCATCTCATGGGTAGATGTATGTGTGCTTGGCATATGGATGTGTTCTTTTGGAAAGCCTTGGATGTCTTGGAAGATATCTACCAAGTCATTGTAGTATTTTGATAATAGGGATTCTTGATCTTGACTCTGTGTGGTATCATCTTTGATATGCTTTGGATCACTTTCTTGACATGGATCAATTTTAAAGAAAGGATTTCCTATAAAAGATCCTTGGATTTCCTCAAATTGTGGGGATATGGGTGATAGCTCTTGGCTTAGATTTTTTGCATTGGGTATAAGTGTTGGATTAGGAGTCTCTTGATCATCAATATGTACTATCATGAGGTTGAATGATATCACTATATCTTGGACTAAATCATTACTAGACTTGGATGATTGATTTTGATCATGCTCGGGAATAAATTCTTGATGTATGTCCTTGCTCATTGGATGATGTAGAGACATTGTCAATTTGATCGGTGATAGATAGCTCTTGATCCTTGTTTTCAACTTTTGAGGTTGAAACATTTTCCTTGTTGTCCTTAGTGTTTGAGCCTTGAATGTTAATAGCTATTTCTCCTTGATCAATAAGGTCTTGGATGAGATTTTTGAGTGTAGCACATTTTTTTGTTGTGTGAACCTTGATTTTTGGAACTCACATTGTTCGTACCTGTTATCTCAAGGAAGTTTAAAGTTTGGTTCACCATAAGTTGGACTATCTTTGATTTTGATGAGTTCCTATTGTACCAGTTCATGCATGGTTACCTCTAAATTCGTTCCCAAAGGGGTGAATTTTCTTTCTGTTTGTTAATCTTTCCTCTGTGGATTTTTTTTATTGTTTTTCTCTTGATTTTGCTAAACTCCTTGATACTGTGTTTGAGGTACATTTTGATATTGCACCTGAGGTATGCCTTGGTGTTGCAAAATTTTTTGATATTGTAGATATTTTAAGTGTTGTTGATTTGAATATTGAGGAGTTTGTGGAATAATGTTTGTTGGTTGAGGATATGTAGTGTTTTGAATTTACAAATGTCATTGGCGATACGTCGAATTTTGATTTCATTTAATTTCCTCAAGATCTCTCTTAATTTTATCTAGGGAAATTTGATGTTCTAGATTTATTCCTTGATGGTGATTTTGAAATCCCTGATGTTGTTTCCCTATTTGATGTTGTGACCCTTGATAAGAGTAATTTGGATAATATATTGACATGTTTCATGGATTTTTTTGATACTCAATACCCTATCATAAGGTCATTCGGATTATATTTCCATTAGTCTCTTCCACTATTTGTGGTGTTTGCTGGTGGGATGCTATCACTTCTTTTGTTGGCTTCCATGTTCTTTCTGTGTTGTGATCTTGTGGTTGTCATAAACAACTTGGATCTCAAAGTAGGGAAAATGGTGCTAGACCTCTAAAGTTTTCAAATCCAATGTTGACCTAAATAAGAGGGTGGATGTGGGTAGGTAATCCAATTTGGTTCCTCTTGGCTCATGTGTAAAATTTTCTTAGCAAGATGTGGCAATTGTGGTAAAGTATGATGGTCATCTTCCTACCAAACTTGGAATTATAGTTCCTATGTATGAGATGGAAAGATGTAGATCTTCCCCTATAGATTTTGATTGTGTGGTGAACCATGCAAAGGACCAATGTCCTTAGATATTATCCTGAAAGATATTTGGGTTTTGATTCATAAAGAACATGTACATATCAGGATGTTGTCTCAGTGTCTATTCATAAAATTTGACTAACAACGTGTTTCTGTTTAGTTTGAGTGTTGAAATGCAATTTTGGATGGCTTTTGGACTTAGATGTCTAAGTTTGGAGTGACAACTGGTATACCTTCTCTTGGGATTCTGATTTTGTGTGAGATCATGAAGATGATAATTATTGCCATGTGGGTGGTGGTAATATAGGTCTTCTAGCTACTAGGTTTTCCTTTTCTTCCTCTTCGTCTAAGATGATGGATGCAGTGAGAAATTGGTGGGGTGTTTCATTTTTCTCAAATATGAAGGTTTGAAAAATGCTTATGATGTTAGTTTGTGCACCTTGATGTATGTGTTACTTGGTTGAAAGATTGGTGCTACAAGGTCTAGTTGTTGAATTGGAGTGGTAGGTTTCCAGATGGTCATAAGGTGTGATGGTGTTTTGGGGTGGTTATGGTGTTTAGTACCCTATCATAAGGCCACTTGATTTATATTTCCAAGAGGAATTTCCATGCAGGAGGTAGTAATATGGGTCTTTCGATTGCTATGTTTTCTTTTTCTTCCTCTTTGTTTAAGATGATTGATGCGGTGAGAAATTGGCGGGGTGTTTCATTTTTCTCAAATATAAAGGTTCTCAAACTACTTATGATATCGATTTGGGAACCTTCAATGTGCGTGAGACTAGGTTGAATAATAGGTGTTACAAGGTTTGGGTGTCAAACTGGAGTGTTAGGTCACTAGATGGTCATAAGGTGTGATGGTATTTTGGGGTGGTTTGCTATGAAACTCAAAAAACCTAAGGCTTGAGTGTTGTTTTGGAATGTGGCTACTTTTTATAAATCAAAATTTTGAAGAACTAGGGTCGATATTCCACTTCCTGGTCTAGAGGATATGTTGTGGGAAAGATACTTGAACTATCTGTGAGTTCCAAATAACTATTAATATCATAGATGTTTTTGAATGCAGGAATGATCCTAATGTTTTGTTGGATTTTGATTTCAAATAAGTAGTATGGGAATAATGGGTGAGAGACTTTGTGACCAATCTGATTTTCCAAGTGTCTTGTTCAAGCAATGACCTTATAAACAACTTCAGTTTGTTTTCCCCTAATTGTTTAGCAGAAATATTGTGATTTGGAATGGCAATTTGTAACCTCTATGTGTTTATTTCCTCTATGTTCCTGAGTATGGAAAATGATATAATAGCATTGGACTGACTCAAAAGCATGGACTTTATGTGACCTAAATGTCTATAGCTCAAGTTGTGAAATCACAACACCTAAGCCATAGTTTACCCAATGTTTACTTTGATTAAGGTAACCTGAAATAAAATCCAAAATGTTCAGAAACCTTTAAGGATAAATCCTTTCAAGGAGTGCAAATCATAAGGCTTCTTTCACAAGTATATGCTAAATCAAAGGGTTTTTGTTTTACCATCTTGTTCACTATTTTTTTTGATGTGTCATTTTTCTTTAAATCAAACACATAATTTGATGTCACCATTATTTTTTAATGTAATTGGGAAAGTTTAACATTAACAAGCACTTTACAATCCTCGCTCAAATGGGTACATATTTCTTAGTAGGCCTACCAATCATCCCCAAGATAATTAATCTTAGAAGATGGAATGGACAAATAGGCTATGTCAAGGAAATGTATAGTCTTGACACACCAAGCAAAGAGTCCCTTCCCTATTTGTTTTATTGCCTCAACCAAAAACCGAACATGGTATGTAACTTCTTGGAATGGTGCTATTCCAATGCACTACTTTAAAATAATCTTTTAGGTAAATGGATGGCTTCTAAAAAATTGGCTCTTAGTGTAACTATGAATGCAAAAATCTGACACACCCACTAGCCACTTAAGGCTCTTTAACCATTCTCATTCCACTTAAGGAATGGGATTAGGTGACATATGTTTTCAACATGACTTGAAGCTACTTTCTTATGATTTCAAAACCTTTAATATAGCCTGCCAGTAAACATGCTTCAAGACCTTGCAATGAGTTCTCTAGTGTGGGATGTGTCTCAAAGCAAGCCCCCTCTCTAAGGTAAAATTTGGAAAAAAAAAATGCAAAGATCAAAAATGTTTTTTGCTCACCCAAGATCACCAAAAGGTGTGAGGGGAGAAAAAAAAAACACTTTAGCTTTCCAATCAATCAATACACAACATACAATTCATAGCAAATTGATTCATTTTAAACACCTCAAGTGATGTCATCCCCACAAAAATATGTGAATAACATTTAAACAAAATGTTATTTTTTATTTTTGCACCAATTGAATTGTTCATGACATCAAGAAGTTAAGATAACAATGGTGTGAAAACATCAAAAATAGTTTGTTCATTTTAAGCCCCAAAATTGAAGTGTTTCTAAGAAAATAAAGCCTGGTCCTATCTTGGTCAACAAATGTAAAATGTGTGTTCATCAAAAAAATGAAAAATGTTTGTGCTCTTTTTATGCACCAAATTCAAAGGTTCCTAATTATGAAAACATGAAATGTGTTCATTTTTAGAGCCCAAAATTGAAGTGTTTTATGTTCTGTTTATGAGCACCAAAAGAGAGTTCCTACTTTAGAAAGTTTCAAAATGGTTTATTTTAACAACACTAAATCAAGTGTGAGAGTTGTTCATTTTAGAGCACCAAAAGGAATTTCCTACTTTAGAAAAAGCTACTATTTTTTTCATTTTAAATAGCACCAAAATCAAAATGTGAGAGTTGTTCATTTTAATGCACCAAAAGGAAATTATTAACTTAGAAAACTTAAAAATGGTTCATTTTAGCAACACCAAATCAAATTTGAGAGTTTTTTTTCTTCATTTTAATGCACCAAAAGAAAGTTCCTAAGTTAATAAACAAAAATATTTGTGGCTCCAAAGATCTTGGACCAATCGTCTTCTCTGCACAAAACAAGTTAGTATGTTCAAAATCTTGCATAAAAATCCATTAATTCCTAAAAAACAAACAAAATATTAGCAAGGAGGGTCATTACATTAGTGCATGATCCATGCACTTGTCTTCTAGAGAAAACGCTCAAAAAAAAATCAAAAGCTTAGAAGAAATTTTGCAAGTGCTTAGAAATCAGGCAAAAGCTCAGATTTTTCATGTAGGTGCAAACCCAAAAATCTTCAAAAGCATGCTTTTTGGAGAAAAAGAATTGTTCCTAGTACAAAGGAGAGCTTCCCATGGAAAATGTGATCTTCTTGTGGTGAAAGCTCATAATTCTTGGTAGTCAAAAGAGAGCTTTTATTGGGTAGTCCGTGAAACGTCTCCATAAGGCTCCTGAAATCCTATGACTTCAAATTTTCTCATAAAAACATTAGTGTAAAGAGGACCTAGGTCCCATCGGAAATGCCATAATGTGTGAGGGGGAAGTAATCCATTGAAAAAAAAATCAAGATCAAGATTGAAAATTGAAATTAGAATCCATCTAATCCAAAAACTCAATCTATTCTTATTCCATCACTCATGAAATGAACAATCTAAGCTATTTGAACTTACGAAATGAAATCATAGGATTAACACAATGAATTCAAAAGCAAAGGAGAGATTTCCATCCCATGTTGGAGTGTATTTGCATGATGTTGGGTTGTTCGTATCACTGCAAAGCCTCCATTGTTTGTGTGCAAAATCTTGATGAATGATGCTTGGTTGATCAAAAAAGGTTGAATCTCTATCAATGGTGATTGTGACAGCACTTCATTGCAAAAGTATATTGATTCTTCGATTCTTATTTGTGAGGAGAGAGGTTTGTTATATAGTGAATGAGATTTTGAATCAACGATCAAGATTGTGTTGGAGAATATCCAGATCAATGGTCCACATGTGTTGAGAGGATTTAGACATGAGAAGATTGTGCAAAGTTGATTGCACAATTAGGGTGATTGAAGAATAGATTGGCTAGTTAGGTTTTAGATTGATCAACCAATAATTGATTGATCAGTTAGGGTTTAGTTAGGAATTAGATGGTTGAGTTAGCAAAATTAGATTGCTTAGTTAGCAATCCATTATTTTCTTAATCAAAAAGTGGGTGAGAAATATTAATTAATTAATTCCTTTTTGTGTTTGATTTGATTTTTGATAATTTGAATAGTTTGATTTAATTATTCAAATTTTGGCGAGAAAGTGTGATAATTAAATTATTATTATTTAATATTCAATTAATTTTGAGGAATAAGGTGAATTAGTGACATAATCAAATAATTTGTGTTGTTTGATTAATCAGGATGAAATAAGATAAGATTAGGACTTTATTAAATAAATGTAATTTATTTAATAGATCAAAATAATGAAACGTGAATTAATCAAATAACGTTGTTTTATTCGATTAATAGAGGAATTAGAGTTTTCAAGACTTTATTAAATAAACGGTATTTATTTAATTTGATGAGAATGATGAAAAAGTGAATTAATTAAATAATGTTGTATTATTCAATTAATAGAGGAAATAATGGTTTCAGATGCCATTCAATGTTGTTCGATGCCATTTGATGCATTGTTCAATGTTGTGGGATGATTCTAAGGTGTTTTGAGATGTTTCAGAGATGTTCTGAGTTGATTCAGAGTCATTATGAGTTGATTCGGAGTTGTTCTGAGATATTCTGAGTTGATTCAAAGTCATTCCGAGTTGATTTGGAGTCATTCTAAGACATTCCAAGTTGATTTGGAGTCGTTTTGAGATGTTCCAAGTTGATGTGGAGTCGTTCTGAGATGTTCTAAGTTGTGATAGGTGTTAAGTCAATTTTACATGTCTATAAAGACATCCCACATATCAAAGAAATCTAATCAATAATAGCAAGCATGCGTATTAAAGAAAATAAGCTAAAGAAATAATTTGAAAGAGCCAAATAGAACCATAAAAAAAATACAATTCATAGAGAAGCAAGTTAGATTGCAAATGTGGGAAGAAAGAGATAGAAAAGATGGATATGAAAGCACAATAATAAAAGGGATAAAATAATATGGGGAAGATGGAAATACTAGCAAGCTAATAAAATAATTTTTGGCAAAAAACTTCAATAGGAATGATTGTTGGTGTGAATTTAGAGGTTTTTCCTCTCTGATTTACCCTTCTAGTGTGAACAAGGTACACTATCTAACTAGTTCCTAGTTAGGAACTTTTTACACATGTTTACATGTTAAATTTACTTAGTGGGTTAGGAATATTTCTAGAAGTCTTATTTGTCATGTGATTTGATCTTATCTTATCCCCTAGTTGTCACATGATAAAGGATTAAGACACTTGTCATCATCATAGTTAGTCCTACCTCTTAACCTTGCCTATATAAACAGGGTCTCATATGTACATATGTATTGCATTGCAAGTATTACATAATACACATTATTGATCATGTTTGATCTAATACATTTTTCATATGCTATTTGCAAATTTTTGCTCTTGCCTTTCTCTCTTGTAGAAGGTTATTTTGGTTTTGTAGGTGATCCTAGGAGCTTGATTCCTTGAGTGACTCTAACATAGTATCAAAGCTTCAAAGTTGCAAATCCCCTTCTCAGATTTAAGATTATATGTGTATGCATTTTTTTGAGGTTGCAAATCTTGGTGGATCTTGAAAATTTGAGAATTCTCTTCTTTTGCATTAAATGATGACCCAAAGAACAAAAAAATCTTGATAGAAATACTAGATTTTGGGGGGATCCTCTTTGTGTATTTATCTTGCAAGAACAATTTGGAGCTTTCTAGTGTAAATATGAGCTCACCATTGAGTTTAAGGTGTCCAAGAGAGTCATTTTTCCCCTTTTTTTCAAAATTCGACATGTGAGGCCAAATCTACATTTGTTTCAAGTTGGGGTTTGAAGCTCAAATTAGAAAACAATTTGTTTATTGGACCACTTTCAATCCAAATAAACCTTTTCATTCATCCAAAAGGCCCAAAAAACCCTATTTTGATATATAATATGTCCTATTTTTGTACAAGATAAATTTGAGGCAAAAAATAATTGTTAAGATGGTTGTGCCTATAAGCCAAATTGGACCCTTTTTTTCAAATTTCATAATCGATCTAGGAGTCAAATTTTCACAAACAAGATATCATTGGAAATATGGTTCTTAGTACTTGATATTGGTGTAAGCCATCTTTCCAATATTTGCTACAAGTAGTTTTTATTACTGATTAAAGTTAGATCTTCCTTTTTGGACCTTTGAACTCATAAAGTTTTGCCTGTTTATCCATTTTTTGTGAGTTGTGGCATTGGAGAGGTATTGAAGGGATCTTTAGATTTATTTATATATTTTTTTCAAGATTCAAACCTATGTACGTTTTATTTAGTTTTCCAAATATTGCATCATGATTGATTACTTGGACTTCTTGACACCTGGAGAAGTTTTATCCATTTAGAAAGGTTTCATTTTAAGTCTAGATCATATTGGAAAATTATAATTTTAGTTTAAGGATCTCATTATGACATAGTATTATATTTTTTCATATTTGATCCATCTTAGCATTGTAATCACACTACATATAAAGTACATAATCATACTCCTGGGGGGTCTCATGATTGAATAATTCTAGGGTAATCTTGTGTTTTTTGCTAGTTGTAACTATTGTTAGACACAAATTATGAGAGGGAGGGGTTTCTCACACTAGTTATCCCCTTGAAATTGATATCTAGTTATCCTAATTTATCTCTCCAACTTGTCAATCTATCTATTATCCTTCAATACCATTGAAGAACTAATGTTGAGCTAGAAAGAACCATACACAACCTTCAAGCACAACTCCAAATTGTTGAAGGGTTGCATAATTTTGTTAGGGCTCTCCAAAATGACAATGACTTTAGATGACTATAGATCAATCATTTAACTAGAATGTGATGTTGGAATTTTCTTTATTTTCTCATGGACTATGGTGTCTATGAACCTTGCTTAGAATATTTGTATCTCTAGAGCTTCTATGATAACAAAGTTATTCTCTAGGTGCTTGGAGAAAATACTCAATGTATTTGCTACCTATTGTTTGGGTTATATTGCTTGCCTTCTTTCCATGGATACTCAAACTTTCCATATTTACATTTTCATATCTTAATTGCATTGTGCATACATTCTTGAGTTGTCAAGTCTTGACAACACTAGGCGGGCCTCTATGAGTGTCTAGACATATTAGTAGATGTATCTTGTAAAATTATTTATGTGGCAAATATATATCCCATTCTATTTGATGAACTTGTGGGATGAACTAATTGGATTGGAAACTTGTAAATTACATGTTGGTGAAACATGGTTGATGCATCTAGAGGCTATAGATGCCCTTTAACTCCAATTTATGAAGATTAAAAAAAATGTTTATAAGAAGATTTTTTACTACTATATTACAATTGATGAAATTAAAAAAAAACTTACACAAAATTTTTATACAAATAGATTGACACAACTTAATATTATGTAATAATATAGACAACCTTTGAAAATTAGTACCTATTTAAAAAACAAAATGTGTTAGGTGGTTTATTAAAACTACCTCTTACGATTCCCTCACTCTTTCTCTCAATATCCCCTCCCTCCTTCCACTAACCCCGCCACCTTTAATGGTCACTGCCCTCAACATTCCAACAACAATCCCTTGAGCTACCTAGATAATTCTTGGCAGTTTTTTCGTAAATTCTCTCCCCCTCCCCTTAAACTACAATGCATCTTGTAAACTTTTCTCACTAGTCATTCTCAGTGACTAATGGCAACACTGATGTAACACGTCCTCCCATACCACAGGGAAGGGGAGACTAGACCTCGTGACCTCCTCTTAAGGATGCTTTAACCAATCGAACTGGACCTTTCGTACGAAATAAAACATCATTTATTTAATTTGAATATTTTTAATTAAAAAATTATATTTTATTTTTAAATTTATAATTACTGACAAGTACAGCTAATAATTAATTAAAAAATAATGGATACTATAGTACATGCTGCCTTAAGATTCTAATAATAAATAGAGAAAGTGACGACGTAGAAGCATAATTTCAATGAAATATCCGAAAAAGTTGACAAATGATGGCACGCGTAATAATAGAATTTTTTATGATTACAATTAGACAAGATGTGGGCCCCTCGCGACTCTCGCCGTGGGTTGCCATTTATAGAATAGAAATAAATCCAAAAAAATTGGTAGACAATCAAAATTTTAAAAGGTAATTTTATACAATATGTGTTTCGTTGCTAAGATCACTATCAAATTTAAGTTTTGGGTGGGAAAGGGAAAAGACAATCGAGAGGATAGTTTTATCATTATAATATATTTATAAATTATTTGATTAGTTTTTTTTTTTTTTTGGTAAGTAAGTATATTTGTATATTAGTTGGATGTAATTTTATGTGATATTTTTATTTAATTAAAATATAAAATTAAAAAAGTTAATCAACAATGATATAATTTATATTTATTTTTTCTATCTATTTCAAATCAGTCATTATTTATTGTGTCATGGTTTTTGTTAGAAACAATTAGTATATAGATCAAATTTTTCATAAATTTTTCATTTTAATTGACTCAAAAGTTTATTCTATCATTGACTTTTTATATTATCATCACTTCAAATAGTAAAGTTGTTCAAGAAATTTATATTTTATTGTATCAAATGAATGGCCCAAATCATGTGAAACACTTCAATAAATAAAAGAAAATTAAATCATGTAGAAAATCATATACTAGTAGAAGTAAATTAAATCATGTAGAAAATCATATACTAGTAGAAGAAAATTAAATCATGTAGAAAATCATTTACTAGTAGGTTGAACAAAGATGAAAATAATTGTCTAATTTATTATATATATATATATATACATACTAGAGCCACTTCAATAGGTAAAAGAAAATTAAATCATGCAAAGAGGCAAAGATGGAAATAATTGTCTATTTTTTTTCTTACTATAACTCTAAAAAGAAAAATTTGTTTGGGTGAGGTGAGTTGCTATTTGTCAACCAGTTTAATACTTATAAAATATTTTTTGAACGCTTTGTAGGCATACCATTGTTATTTTATATTCAATCATTACAACTATAAGACATGAATCATTAATAATTTGTAGAACTTGGAATTCCTTTAGTTTTTAATTTTGTAGGTACTTATTGCATTGCAAGGTAGCTATTGATACTTTTGTATGGCATTATTCTTTCCTTCATCTAAGAACATTGTAAGTATTTGCTCTAAAAATAGTGTGACACTCGATTTTTCATAATGATTGTATTGCCTTGTTCTATTTAGCTTGTTTCAAATCTCATGTTGTTACGTTCTTTAACATTTTCTATCATGTTCTTGTTTCTTATTCTATTGGATACACATATAAGAATATAAGAATATTATATGCCACTACATTAAGAAGGCATGCCTCATTTCCATCTCAAAAAGAAGTGTAAATACTTTATTTTCTTTGTTACTCTAGCATAAACTACTAGTTAGAATGATGCGATAACAACATTTGGGGAGCAACATTTTCTCATCATAATTTATAGAAATAGATTATAGCCTTAGTTTATTTTTCTAGCCTTGTAAAAGTCATCTATTAGGCTAATATAGGTGGAAAAATTCAATCTTGTATTATTTTAGATACAAATAATAGAGATTTAGCAATCCTTTCCACTTTGTAGAGATAATCAATTAAGGTGCTACATTTAACATCATTTAGAGAGAAAAAATCATATATTATTGCATCTACTAACCTAAGGACTTCATATTCCCTATCCACATTGTAGAGACAAACTTATTAGGGTACTCTATGTAATGTTATTAAGAGAAAGGTCATCTTGTATCATTTTAATGACTTTATTTAGAGGTATCAACCCTATCAAACTCATTGAGGATTGACTTTATTCATTCATTGAGGTATGCTAGATCAAAAGTGGATTGAGAACATGAACTAATTTAACACATAATCATGCCTTTTTTGAATTTTTATCATAGGCATCCTCCATGTAAACTCTATTGATAATACTTAAACTCATTTCATTGTCAATGATTGATTGTAATTGATAAAAGGAATTATAAATTGTATTTGATAGTTGCTCATGTACATATTGTAAGATAAGAGCTCATTAAGTGGGTGATTATCTATCTTTTGGAGGATTAACTCTTATCTTCATTCTTAGCTTAATCCAAAGTAACTTAGAAGGCATTCCTAATTTTTCTCCACTTAGTAAAAACTAGTGACATGGAAGAGATTGTTATTCTTGTCCAACTTATTAGTGATTGACAACTTGGTTTAGTAATGACCTCTTATGGATCATATTAAATGTGAATTTGATATCCCTAAACATTGATGCAACCACATTCATAGTATATATTTCATTAATGAATATTATTCCAAACACTAGTACAATTTCTCAAAATATTTCAATTTACTTAGTTTCATTCTCCCTTCTCCAACTAAAAAATTTCCTTTACTAGTAAAATCCCTACTAAAAATCTATCTATTTTTAGTACTATTACATGCTTACTCATTTGGTTGTTAAAAACTTTTCAATTATTTGAGTCTAACTAAAGTAAGAACAATTGAGAACTAAAAAACTCTAATTACATGAAAACTATCCAAAAAATAAAAAATCCAAATTTGGAAACTGCTAGAAAAACACGAAAATACCATTTTGAGGCCTTAGACGATTGAAAATAGCCTTGAAAAAAGTATCAAAATATGCTCCAAACAAATAATTTTGTTTAAGGTTGGTCTCAACTCTTCAAGATGCACCTCCATGTGAAATTTCAAATCAAATGAACTCCTGGGTCAAAATTTATGGCCTTCAAATTATTCTCAATCCATTCCTAATCATTGAGGTATCTAAATGTTAGTAAATCTTTGCAATATTGAATTTAGAATATTCTTTATCTAGTCTATAACATGGTTTGTGAAATTGACATGCCCTGCTCAATTGGATGTTTGTGTTAAATGTAATGCCAAAATTGCATGCACTATAGTTTTGACATTACAAATTATCCTCATTTTAGTGTTTATTCTCATATAATGTTTTATGGACCATTATAGCTCAACATTGACCTTTTTAGCTACTCTTACTTGCATCATTTTTGTGTGTTTTTTTATGTGTTCAACCCTTTTTTAAATTGTTTTCATGTGTTCCCTAGTGTATGTTTAATTTGTTTCTAGTTTCTATTTTTTTAACACATTGTACTTGGATGCTAGCATGACATGTGGATGTCCACATGGCACACTATCATCCCTAATCGTATAGGGATACAACATCTATTTTTGACCTATCTATGAACCTTCACATTTCAAATATTAATTTGTAACTATCATGTACATGTCATAGTTCCTAGAAGTCCAATAATTGAATATTTAAAAGGCGTGAATGAATTATGGGCTCCCCTCTTGTTTTCCCAAGATTTGTGCTTTCTCCCATGTAAATTTGCAAATCCTTGGTCGAAGCTTGAACTCTCCTTAGCTCTCGACAACACTTTGTAGAATCTAAGCACTTTGTAGTAGCTTCCTTGGCCTTTTTAACATCCTTCATTGTCATTGAAAAGATTGGTTTGCTATATTTTATCATCATCTCTTCTTTATCATTTATCATTTAGTATTGTTTCCTTTGACAGTATTGGAGTTATCACCTCCCTTGTTCTTCCATAAATACTAGGGTGTTTATCCTAGTAGACCAAGGATTAATGCTTACATACTTATCTACTTTATCATTGGTGTTCTTAGTCCTAGACACATGTAGGCTAGGCATACACATTATCCAATCTCTCCTTGTTCCATTGACAACCCATGGAGGTTGAAAGACCAAAACAATGGCTTGACTTGAAGACAAGCTTCTAATTAGTTCCCAAACCTTTCATTTTGTCCTACCCACAAGTTTCTTATGGTCTACATCACATGGAGGTTTGCTTCTTCTCTTCCCTTGAACTCCTATCATTTCAATATTTTATTCAAAATAGTTAGTTTAGGATATATATATAGTCTTGGTTTCCTTGTGTACAGAAAGAATAGTTCTAGGTTAGAAACTTATATTTTCCATCATCCTAGGATGACAACACACTTGAACCAGGTGACAATGTGCAAACTAGTATTTTGGCTACTAAGCTTCCTATTTTGGTTTCTAGGTTCTTTATTATTTCAACATTTTTATTTATGATCAATTTTCTATTTCTATTTTTGTATCTTTTGTTACTTTTATTTTTCCTTGTTTTTATAGCCCAACTTAGTTAATGTAAAGTAATTTTAACATAGTTTAAGTTTTCAATAATTTTCTTTAATAAAACTTTGGGCAGGTAAGACGTGTTTCCATTTGTATTAGTAGTTGTCATAGTTTGAGGGATTAACATTTTGTAAATGATTGAACTATCTAATATAAGTCTCTTCTTCAACAAATAGGTATTTGCAAGTCTTTTCTTTCTTGTGTTACTTTCAAGCCCTCTCCCCTTTCTCATGATGAGTGAGAAAATATGTTTTGGTGGTACCAAGGACTAGCTTCAATGGAGATATGATAATGTCAAGATAAATGGAAACACTAGCTACTCCTACACTTCCCACCTCTGATCTTCAGTGATGTTTTTCAATAGACACTTTACACAATTGCTTTCTATTCTAGAACTCTCTTAAATGAAACTTTTCAAGAACTTGGGCATTGGAGGAAAGGGAAATTCAACTAGGTAAGCATTGGGACAACTAGTAAGCTAGTAGAGCAACTTACCCACCATCTTGTGTAACATACTTTCCACCTAGAGAGCTAGAAATAGGAGAGACACCAAAAATAGTAGTAGGTCCAACAATATCCATTATTAGAAAATAAGATTATGATATTCTTGATGTGATAGTAATTATGATTTTATAAAATGAAAGTTTTATTTTTATTATTTACTTAAATGAAAATAATCATAAACAAATAATCGTACTTAAATGAAAATAATCATAAACAAATAATCGTAAACAAAGATTTTCTTTTCTAAAAATAAAAAATGAAAATCAAATGGAACTTAATATTTAAATTAACTATTTTTTTTAAATAAAAAAATTACATAGAAAGTCACACTCTAAAATCTAAACAAAATCCAAGTCAATCCTTATTTATCACATTAAAAAGAAACAAACAGACAAATTCCTCTGAAAAGACATCACCTATATTTCAGTGAATTGACCAAAATTACTTACAAAGCAAGCCACCAAACCGAACGAAACAAATCTAGCGACTCTTTAGGAAATGCTCACAGCAGTCAACAATTGTCCCAGATGGGAAGAGGCCAAAACTTTAAACGCCTGCTTATCTTCATCTACCAAACCATACTCCATGAAAAGTATATTTTTTGCATTCACAGCTAGCACCATGTTGATTTTACCAAGTAAATGGTGAGGGATGCTCCCACCATGGTTTAGGGCATTTTAAGCTTTGAAAGCAAATGACCGGTACATTGTTGATTGTTTGGCCCACCGCAAAATATTAAATAATAAACAATGCACAGCTGTTTACTTATAGCTTCTAAGCCTATCCTAAGTATTGTGCTGTTTGTGTGTTCATATCAATGAGCACCTGTCCATGTTCTATGAACAAACTCAAAATCCTTTGACCCGTTCGTCTTTCTTCTTAGGAATTTTTTTTATGCCTTTTAAGCTAGCCACAGGTTATATGGTAGGGGGCTGGCTGAAAAAACTTATACATCTGTTCTTAAACTATACCAGCTAGGTCCTATGGAGAGGCTTCCAAAAAAATTATTCCTCTGTTTTCCTGAGGCCACAAGTTGTATTTGCATTATTTGTGCAAAAAATTGTCTGCAAAGAGCAAGGGTGAGAGATTTAGAAAAGTGCTGTTTAGCTTGAATGATTATTTGCAGTCCCCTGTTTCGGTTTAATGATTTCAATCTGATGAGCTTCGGAGTCCGACCCAATTATATGGTACTCTTATTTTTAGTTTCTGATACCCAGGGCCACTCAATAGCACCTAGAGTCTCTTTGTGTACTAAAGCCCTTTTACAGATCTGGCTGATTCTAAATTAATGGTAGATAGATCTGAGCCTTGTTATATCATATATGTTATCTGACACTTTCTGTTTAAGGATATTTCTCTGTAATCATCTGATCTATAATTACTCATGTTTCTTGATTATCTTATGTATTCCTGTTTCCGATTGTTTTAGGATTCGTGAGTTTCTATTGAATCATAATTTTAATGAAGTCTTTAAGTCCGTATTGGTAGTAGAGTTGGCTTGAGTCTTGGGTATGCTCCCCAAAGTCTTGGGTTTGACTCTGAGGCCTGATCTTTACCCGATGCATCTGGCTTGGCAGGCAGTTTGGTGTATCTCCAGGGATTAGTCTCGCCTTAGCTCGCCCCATTCCAAAAATGTATTTTGAGTTGATCTTGGGGTAGATCATTGAGGAATGTTGGGCTGAGACGTAAGGACACCCGAGGTTAACCCCAAATTTCTTTTTATGAAATCCCCTGTTTGGATTCAATGATTACATTCTGATGAGCTGCAAAAGGCCAGGCACATTTATTTTATCAATCTATTATCTAGTTTTCTGATTAGCCAGGGCTACTCCATAGGCCCTAGAGTCCTTTTTGTGTAATAATGTGGCCTTTTACAGATCTAGCTGATTAGCTTTGAGCTTTGCTATATGTTTGTTTGGTTCTTTGTAATCTCAGTAATTTAATAATTTCATGTGTATTATACAGGATCATCTGGTGGATGTGGCTCATGAAATTACCAAATGCAATGAGATACAAAAGAGCCCTCTCTATGATTACAGTCTATAGTGCAATTGAAAAAGCTTTTAGATAGAGCATGGATGAAAGAAACAACTTGATAATTGCTATTATTATTACTAATTATGCAATATAAAACTGCTGATTTAGCATTTGTGTATGTTCATCCCGGGAGATTTGTTTTGGCCCAGACAAAGTAATTATTTCTTCTTACCTTACGAGAGAATGAGGTTTATTATAAACAATGAAGTTATTACTATAAGTAGCCCCAACAAATCTTTTTATTCTCCTGGCCCAGCACTGACTTCTAGATATGTTCTGTGAGTAAGGATAATGCTGTTTTGTCATTTTGTATGATTACGGAATGATGATGACTTGCTCCAATAATTGAATATTTAAAAGTGATGAATGAATTATGGGCTCCCCTCTTGTTTTCCCAAGATTTGTGCTTTCTCCCATGTAAATTTGCAAATCCTTGGTACAAGCTTGAACTCTCCTTAGCTCTCGACAACACTTTGTAGCATCTAAGCACTTTGTAGTAGCTTCCTTGGCCTTTTTAACAACCTTCATTGTCATTGAAAAGATTGGTTTGCTATATTTTATCATCATCTCTTCTTTATCATTTAGCATTTAGTATTGTTTCCTTTGACACTATTAGAGTTATCACCTCCCTTGTTCTTCCATAAATACTAGGGTGTTTATACTAGTAGACCAAGGATTAATGCTTACATACTTATCTACTTTATCATTGGTGTTCTTAGTCCTAAACACATGTAGGCTAGGCATACACATTATCCAATCTTTCCTTGTTCCATTGACTACCCATGGAGGTTGAAAGAGCAAAACAGGGGCTTGACTTGAAGACAAGCTTCTAATTAGTTCCCAAACCTTTCATTTTTTCCTACACACAAGTTTCTTATGGTCTACATCACATGGAGGTTTGCTTCTTCTCTTCCCCTGAACTCCTATCATTTCAATATTTTATTCAAAATAGTTAGTTTAGGATATATATATATATATATAGTCTTGGTTTCCTTGTGTATAGAAAGAATAGTTCTAGGTTAGAAACTTATATTTTCCATCATCCTAGGATGACAACACACTTGAATCAGGTGACAATGTGCAAACTAGTATTTTGGCTACTAAGCTTCCTATTTTGGTTTCTAGGTTCTTTATTATTTCAACATTTTTATTTTATGATCAATTTTCTATTTCTATTTTTGTATCTTTTGTATCTTTTGTTACTTTTATTTTTCCCTGTTTTTATAGCTCAACTTAGTTAATGTAAAGTAATTTCAACATAGTTTAAGTTTTCAATAATTTTCTTTAATAAAACTTTGGGCAGGTAAGACATGTTTCCATTTGTATTAGTAGTTGTCATAGTTTGAGGGATTAACATTTTGTAAATGATTGAACTATCTAATATAAGTCTCTTCTTCAACAAATAGGTATTTGCAAGTCTTTTCTTTCTTGTGTTACTTTCAAGCCCTCTCCCCTTTCTCATGATGAGTGAGAAAATATGTTTAGGTGGTACCAAGGACTAGCTTCAATGGAGATATGATAATGTCAAGATAAATGGAAACACTAGCTACTCCTACACTTCCCACCTCTGATCTTCAGTGATGTTTTTCAATAGACACTTTACACAATTGATTTCTATTCTAGAACTCTCTTAAATGAAACTTTTCAAGAACTTGGGCATTGGAGGAAAGGGAAACTCAACTAGGTAAGCATTGGGACAACTAGTAAACTAGTAGAGCAACTTACCCACCATCTTGTGTAACATACTTTCCACCTAGAGAGCTAGAAATAGGAGAGACACCAAAAATAGTAGTAGGTCCAACAATATCCATTATTAGAAAATAAGATTCTGATATTCTTGATGTGATAGTAATTATGATTTTATAAAATGAAAGTTTTATTTTTATTATTTACTTAAATGAAAATAATCGTAAACAAAGATTTTCTTTTAGAATCTTTTCTTTTCAAAAAATAAAAAATGAAAATGAAATGGAACTTAAATATTTAAATTAACTATTTTTTTTAAATAAAAAAATAACATAGAAAGTCACACTCTAAAATCTAAAAAAAATCCAAGTCAATCCTTATTTATCACATTAAAAAGAAACAAACAGACAAATCCCTCTGAAAAGACATCACCTATATTTCAGTGAATTGACCAAAATTACTTACAAAGCAAGCCACCTAACCGAATGAAGCAAATCTACCGATCTCTTTAGGAAATGCTCACAGCAGTCAACAATTGTCCCAGATGGGAAGAGGCCAAAACTTTAAACACCTGCTTATCTTCATCTACCAAACCATACTCCATGAAAAGTATATTTTTTGCATTCACAGCTAGCACCATGTTGATTTTACCAAGTAAATGGTGAAGGATGCACCCACCATGGTTTAGGGCATTTTAAGCTCTGAAAGCAAATGACCGGTACATTGTTGATTGTTTGGCCCACTGCAAAATATTAAATAATAAACAATGCACAGCTGTTTACTTATAGCTTCTAAGCCTATCCTTAGTATTCTGCTGTTTGTGTGTTCATATCAATGAGCACCTGTCCATGTTCTATGAACAAACTCAAAATCCTTTGACCCGTTCGTCTTTCTTCTTAGGAATTTTTTTTATGCCTTTTAAGCTAGCCACAGGTTATATGGTAGGGGGCTGGCTGAAAAAACTTATACATCTCTTCTTAAACTATACCAGCTAGGTCCTATGGAGAGGCTTCCAAAAAAATTATATTTATCTCTCTTTTTGGACCATGCCAGGTATTATAAAGAAGGGCTTGCTTAATTCTCTCTGTTTATCTCTCCTTATTCCTCTGTTTTCCTGAGGCCACAAGTTGTATTTGCATTATTTGTGCCAAAAATTGTCTGCAAAGAGCAAGGGTGAGAGATTTAGAAAGGTGCTGTTTTCAGCTACATTAAAACAATGTCACAGACAACTCGTTTCCAACTTGCTGGAATTTACAACTTTTCAAAGCAGAAAGCAAAGGTGGAGAAACTGCAGAAAAAGATGCGACGGATTGAGAAGGTTGAATTGGGGCGAAGATAGTTGGGTTAAATTTGTGCACGATCCCAGTACAACTGTTGCACAAATAAGTACATAGACTTCATTCATGATTCTATCTCTTATTCTGTTCGGCAGTTTTTGAGATTTTGATAAATATAATTTGGGGGTTTTCAGGTGTAAAAAATCTGGGTGTTCCGCAGGTGGGAATTTGGTTTTCTTTCTAATTAAAAAAATCTGGGGTTTCTCTGGTATTGAGAATTAGTTAGGTGTTTGGGGTTTTCCAAAAGATTTAAAAAGTTTTGGTTTTTGATAGTCTATAAAGATTGACTTTAAGTGTTTTTTAATTTAATTGTGTGAGCTTTTTCATAATATTTTGGATCACATTCAATGATCTAAGGTATACTGTTTTGGATTACTAAGTGTGATCTAAAATGGGTCTTCAAAAGATTTGAGATTTGGGTTTTGAAGGGTTTTTTACAGTCGATAAAATGATTTAAGTGGTTTTGAATTTAATTGTGTAAGTTCTTTGCATCAATGTTTTGGATCACACTCAGTAATCTAAAATGCACTATTTTGGATTATTAAGTTAGATCCAAAATGGATCTTCAAAAGATTTGGATTTTGATGGTAAACATGTTTTTACAGTCCATGAAAATGATTCAAGTGTTTTTTGAATTTAATTTGTATAAATTTTTTCATCAATGTTTTGGATCATACTCAATGGTTTAAAACATACAAATGATTGAAAATGGATCTTCAAAAGATTTGGGTTTTGATAATAGACATGATATTTTTTACTGTCCATAAAGATGATTCAAATCTGAAGTTTTCTTACATCTAACATTTTGGTTTACAGAGTGTAACAAAAACATTGTTGAAAATGAAAAAAAAGGGGTTTTATTTTAATGAATATAACTTTGGGGGTTTTCAAGTATATGGAATCAGGTAACCTTGAATTTTTTCTAGCTATAAGATGATATAACTTATTTTGCTTATGTTGTTGGTGTATAATCCAGGAACAGCTCTGGAAGCTATGAAATTGGATCCCATTAAGACTCAAATTGCAAACTACTGATGATGTAAGCTAGTTATTGCTGTATATTTTCTTTCTTCCGCTATTAAATACTTCCTTGTGACCAGAGCAGGCGTGTTTAAAGATACTAAAAAGAACTGTCATCTTCTGAACCGACACCTTAACCCGGTGAATCGCCCTCTCTATTGCTGTTTAACTATATTTCTAAGAAGTTATCTGTGTTTCTATTTAATGATTATAATATGAAGTCCTCATGTGTCTTGATTACTTTATTAATCTTCCTGTTTCTGATATTTTAAAATTCCTCTGTTTAGCTTGAATGATTATTTGCAGTCCCCTGTTTCGGTTTAATGATTTCAATCTGATGAGCTTCGGAGTCCGACCCAATTATATGGTACTCTTATTTTTAGTTTCTGATACCCAGGGCCACTCAACAGGACCCAGAGTCTCTTTGTGTACTAAAGCCCTTTTACAGATCTGGCTGATTCTAAATTAATGGTAGATAGATCTGAGCCTTGTTATATCATATATGTTATCTGACACTTTCTGTTTAAGGATATTTCTCTGTAATCATCTGATCTATAATTACTCATGTTTCTTGATTATCTTATGTATTCCTCTTATGTATTCCTGTTTCCGATTGTTTTAGGATTCGTGAGTTTCTATTGAATCATAATTTTAATGAAGTCTCTAAGTTCGTATTGGTAGTAGAGTTGGCTTGAGTCTTGGGTATGCTCCCCAAAGTCTTGGGTTTGACTCTGAGGCCTGATCTTTACCCGATGCATTTGGCTTGGCAGGCAGTTTGGTGTATCTCCAGAGATTAGTCTCGCCTCAGCTCGCCCCATTCCAAGAATGTATCTTGAGTTGATCTTGGGATAGATCATTGAGAAATGTTGGACTGAAACATGAGGACACCCGAGGTTAACCCCAATTTTTTTTTTTTTTTTTGAAATCCCCTGTTTGGATTCAATGATTACATTCTGATGAGCTGCAAAAGGCCAGGCCCATTTATTTTATCAATCTATTATCTAGTTTTCTGATTAGCCAGGGCTACTCCATAGGCCCTAGAGTCCTTTTTGTGTAATAATGTGGCCTTTTACAGATCTAGCTGATTAGCTTTGAGCTTTGCTATATGTTTGTTTGGTTCTTTGTAATCGCAGTAATTTAATAATTTCATGTGTATTATGCAGGATCATCTGGTGGATGTGGCTCATGAAATTACCAAATGCAATGAGATACAAAAGAGCCTTCTCTATGATTACAGTCTATAGTGCAATTGAAAAAGCTTTTAGATAGAGCATGGATGAAAGAAACAACTTAATTGCTATTATTATTATTATTACTAATTATGCAATATAAAACTGTTGATTTAGCACTTGTGTATGTTCATCCCGGGAGATTTGTTTTGGCCCAGACAAAGTAATTATTTCTTCTTACCTTATGAGAGAATGATGTTTATTATAAACAATGAAGTTATTACTATAGGTAGCCCCAACAAATCTTTTTATTCTCCTGGCCCAGCACTGACTTCTAGATATGTTCTGTGAGTAAGGATAATGTTGTTTTGTCATTTTGTATGATTACGGAATGATGATGACTTGCTCTTTATGGACTCTGACCGATGTGACCGATATTCGAGAATCTAATGATAATCAGATCACTTGTGCTCAAGCATTGAAAAAGTGTACTTGACAGTAATGGTCGGAACGGAGGACAGCGTCTGATTTGACCGTATTTATTAATTAATTAAAATTCAAAATTATGTTATATTTTAGACTTTAATTAATTAATAAATTAGGTCAGATGTGCACATGCTGGATGGACAATTAAAAAAAAAAGTGTTAGGCTGTTCAGCCAAGTCTATTCGAGTGTCATAACACAAAACCAACAAATTATAAGATGAATAATTTGAATATCTTAATACTTATATAAATAGATACCACACAAAAGTTATCATAAAGATAAATTAAAAATTATTATTAAAAATAAAAAATGACGTTTTTCCATGAATTTAGATTAATCGAATTAATATAAGTAAATGAGTACAATATGTTCATATTACGTAAATATAATTAGACGTCAGAAATTAGTTAATAATTTTGGAAATCAAATTAGATAAAGAGTGTTATTTTAGCTTTATAATTGAAAAATGATGTAAAATATATAAATATATTGTCAAATTTTGGAAATGGTGTCTCTGTCAATACAATTGCTTGAAATTTTATGATGGAATTTTTCTTTGTCAATGAATAAGTTTGTGGGTCTTGAATACATTTGCAACCACAAATTTTATATGTATAAGTACCTAAAATTGCATAGGTATACATGGTAGTTTGATGATGGCTTGATGGTCCGACACATGACTCATGTAGTGTGAATATACCTCTCAATTTATCCAACCTTGATGGAAGTGCTAAGTTTACTCATAAGACCTTTTCTTGCTATTTAACATTCTTTATTGCCTTCTCACTTTGTGAAAATTGTCATGTTGCTCTTTAAGTTACAAAATCACCCCTTTTCAAGTTGAATCGCCCTAGTTACTTCTACTAGTAAAATAGGTTATTTTGTTTCTGACTTTTTCCCACCTGATTTCTTTGTATGCTCCATTTTTGCATCAATTTTGGCTACCAAAATCAAGTCTAGATCACTCTTGATTATGTCCAAACTAGGAGAACTTCTAGTTTGCATCCCTAATTATGGATATAACCTTATTAATAACTCCTCGAATGAATGTGCATGGCATTTTGAGTACTTATTTTTAGAAAATATTAGCTCTTACTTCTCCATACATTGTAATGCTAGCAAGTTTGAATGTTTATTCAATAGAACAACATCAAACGCCCACCCCTTTTCATAGGTCTTCTTATATTACAAAGTCTTTACAAACTCTAGGTTCTCAAATTTCCATTTGTCAACTTCTTAGTTCTGCAACCATCCACTATTGTAGTTTTTATTTTCTTCATTTACTTATTTAGTCTTAGTCTTATGCTTCTCATCTTCCTTCCATAAAGAGAAGTCTCTAAGCTTGGAGAAGGGAAGATGGTACCGAGTTGGGGCACTAAGGACACTTATGCCACAACATCAACACCCTCAATATCTTGGATTGTTTGTGTCCTAAGTGTGTAATCTATTCATTTGTATTTGTACTTATTTAGAGTAGTTTATGTTCATAGGATACATAGATTGGTCAGGATAGATGAACATTATATTGTTCTAAATTAGAGCATTTAGTTGTAATCTATAGATTTAGTGTAGAAATTAGAATGGTTAGATTAGTTTTTTTTTTATGTCTTTATATTCAAGCAATAGTATATATTTTTAAGAATAAAATAGAAATAAACACTTACAATCAAACAAATGAACACCAAGTTGATTTAGAAATAAAAACTACAAAACTAGAAGAAATAGACATATGTATTCTCATTTCATTTGAAAATCAACAAGTTATATCATTCATTTCATTTTGTGAAAACATAATCTAATTGAAAGAGAAAGAGAAAGAAAAGATAATTATTTAAAGTAATTTATTAGTTAGTTGCTTCTAGAATATCTATTCAAATCTTATTGGAAGTAGAAAAGAAAAGGAATATTAATTGTTCATTTTTATATTAATTCATACATGATTTTGACATAAATTGTTGTAGCTGCATGAAAGGAATTTATAATATAGAAAACTCTAAAGCATACTTTACTTTTAGTATTTACTTGGCTTCCAAAGTGGATTTATTTGAAAAGTATAGAAATCTAGAAAATAAAATAACAAAATTTCTTGCAATCTCTTTACTTTAACATTTTCATTTGGAATTTATCTTAGTTTCTATTTTCTACTTCATGAGCATTCAATTCATTCAAAGAAACACATGAATTTTAAGTCCCTTTAGATTTAAGCCAAATGCTCTAATATATATATTTCAACCAAGTAAACAATCAACCAAATCAAAGTAGACACAAGAAAATATTCAATTGAAAGGTCAATCATGAATTTAAATCAACAAGAAACATTCAAACAAATAACCTCTAGAGTATTCAAGTATTCACATCTCTTTTCTCTTTCTTACACCTAGCATTTTACACTTTATGTCTAGGTATAAAAGGAAAATTGGATTAGAATCACTCTACAAAAATTAAGAGAAAGCTTCCTCCTTAAACTTGTTGAGGAATAAGCATGAACTATACAATAGGAAAAAAAATAGAATAACCATTTACTTGCTATCAAATTAGCATATCTTGAAGTGTTATTTGAGGTAAAATCTCTTTGCCTTAATAAATTCTTAGAGAATGCTAGTCAAGAACTTTCTACCATACAAGCTACCACTATATGATTCCATACAAGAATCATCACTATGCCATCTTTCTAAAGGTTCACAAGAGGAAATGCCTAGATTACCATCATTACATGACAACCTAACATCCATGTCCTATAATCAACACTTATTCCTTGTGAAGGGATTATCCTACCAAATACAATAAAATCCCTCCAACAAATAATATTGCCACATTTAAGACACATTTCCCTCATGAAGAATGTAGTCTTCCAAACAATCCCTTGCTCCACTTTATTTTTCTATGTAAGTAGGAGCGATCTATCTATATGCATAGCCACATGTGTGTACATAATACAGATGTCCTCCATCTTCAACTTATGGATGGTAGTGATAAGTTACATTTGGATTTGTCCTAGTGATCTATAATATTCTATTTTGTAAACTTTTGCTTGATACATAATCTTTTTCTTTACCTTTTTGAAAATTTGGAGATTGGTTATAATGATGAATACCTTGGTAAGATTATCAAACAATCAGTTTATGATGGAAATGCACCTTGAACAACTCCTTAAAATTGAATAATTTTGAAAACAACATCCAAGCACATAAGATGTGGATAATTTACTCATTTTATCATACCAAAATAAATTGTCTCTATTGACCTTTTTCAATAAATATTAGACTATAATTTACATGGATGATTTGTCTATGATCAGAATGAATGCATCCTTTAAATATTAGTGCATAAATTAAATCACACCAAAATTTTAATTAGAAAGGGAAAATTTTGTGACCATAAGGTCACCCCTACATCCATAGTGTTGGTATGTGGTAATTGATCATGCAAATACTGTACACTTGTAATATATCCTCACTAGGGTTTTTCCCATTAACACATCAAATGAAAAAATGACTTTGCAAAACCCTAATTCTAGAAGCTTTCAAAAAGCTTGTTATAAGCAATTGGGATGTAAATTGTGGTGTGTGTGATTCACGAGATTGTAATCTATT
>VDFB02000017.1:465855898-466059276 GCA_007258455.2 Sequoia sempervirens | reverse complement strand
ACCCTTAACCCTTAAACCATGAAACCCTTAAGCCCTCTACCCTTAACCCTAAACCCTCTACCCTCTATCTCTCTCCCCTCTACCCTTAACCCTAAACCCTAAATGTAATGCCTTCCAAAGACAAGCTAATAAAATACTACTAATTAAACTAATTTTAAGAAGTAAATATTAAATCAAGATAACCTACTTAAGATAAAAAGACAAGGTGATTTGGAAGGATAATTTGGGACCAAAACTCATAGTGCTCATTGGTTTTATTTGAACTCAGACAAAGTATTAATCCTTCCAATAATAGAAAACCAATCACACAACCATAGGCTCTAAACAACAATAAATGAAATGTTATGAAAGAAACTCAACCTACTTATATGTGTATTGGACAACACATAGAATTTATTAATTGAAACATTGCCAAGAATGCATTAACTATTCACTTCCCATGACCATGTACCTTAACAAAATGAAATCTAGACACACGACTTCTAAGGCATAAGTATTTGTCTACCATTATTGAAGAGAATTTAAATTGAAATAATAACACATGGAAAAATAAACATAATAGTTTCCAAAACCATTTCTCCTAAAACACATGAAATTGAAGGATAGTGCATTACTTTCTTTTATCATTTATAAATATGAATAAATAAAATACATCAACGAAAGTGCATACTTGATACCCATTAACCATCTGTAATATTGAAACAAAAATCATACACTAAAGAGGCGCATGGCCACGTGTTGTGGAAGCTTAATCGACCACAACCGTCTATGCTTCACATTCATCAAACAATTAAATAATTTATGCTTTGGGAGGACAAGGAAATTAATTGATACTATAAACATGTTGAACAATGGCACCAAGCTTAATTTGTGGATTCAAGAACTGCTAGAAGATTATTTGCATGCTTAGTTAGATTAAGTTTTTGTTCAAGAACGAATACAAAGTAAATTATCAGTGAATCTCAGTATCGCAAAAATAATTAGATTTATTACTAAATGTTACCCTATCTTTTCTACTCAAATATTTACCCACAACTGCATACATGTTACAAATGAATTGCATGAAACACAATCACAAACAATAGTGCATATCATTACAATGGAATACATGAAGCTTAATTACAAATAGTAGTGTATCACAATGGTTTCCAATAATGAATTCATTTTCATTTCATAAAATATTAACAACTATTTCGAACATAAACAAGATGAAAGAAACTTATTGATTTTCTAATACAATTTAAACCAAATACTTTAATCCACAGATCATCGTTGTCATAAAAAAATAAGAACAATATCTATGTCAATATTTCACATTTTACCATATGAAATGAAATGATCCGATATCACTAATAGATGGAATTTACATAAATTCAACAAAGTCCCTCCATAATACACAAAGTGTCAATAGTGTAATAAAGAACTCATATCAAATCTTCTTCAACAAACCCAAATGTTGCTATAAAAATCTACATATACTGAATAGAGCAGCCCAGTCCTACTCTCCTCCCAACCATAGGACTGATAAGTCCACCCCCGAGCAGGAGACAAAATCCAAATACTCGAAACAAAATTAAACTAGAAAAAAACACAAACACAGACTCACACACAAAGAATCCATTTACATAATTCTTATAAAGGGGGAGAAGGGGGATTCCCTTCTCTCTTGGGGAACAACACAAAATCATACAACTTTGTTCTCAACACACAACCACCACCCTTCCTTCTAACAATCTCCACACCCAACCACCACCATCCATCCAAAAATCTACACACATTACCACCATCAACAATCCCGCCTCCATTCATTACAATAACCAATGGCCATGGTTTTCCAATACCATTCACAATTTCATGCTTTCACATTTGATCAACCATCCCCAAGAGAGGATTTGTGCCCTCCTCAACCCCACACGAAGGAGGCTCTTAGCCCTCAGGCGAGATCTGGTCCTTATACACAAATAATAACAAACATCTACCAAGAATTCATTAACAACACAAAGACCACCAATATAGTTTACAACAATCAAGAATTCATTAACAACACAACCAACACAAGATCATACCTTGGCTTTCCAAGTTAGGATTGTTGCAAATATGTGTCTAACCGATGTTGTCATTGATATCAACATATCACGTATTTGTTATTAGTGTCAATGCGTTGCTCGATATTTGCTCTGTATTTCTTCTTTGTTGATCTTGTTGGTGTGGATTTGAAGTGTTTAAGGACATCATTGGGTGATATACTGGATCACAACTTATGGTTTGATGAAGATTGAAAGTTGTGGTCACCAGGTTCTAGTGACACGACATAGTTGGTTATCACATTGGATTGGGAGAAAATGTATATGCTTCACAATCCTCCACTAGTTTTAGTCTTAATGAATTTGAAAGAAGTTTATAATGGTTTTATCTATGTCCCTTCAAGATTATTACCATGGTTTGAACTTTGGTATGAATATTTAGGTAGGCCTTTAGTAAGAAGAATGATCGATGTAACACTGCATTTCTACATATTGAATATCTTTAATGCAGTAGTTGGAAGCTATTTAGAAAACATGTCTGAAGATAGTATGTTCCAAGTTTGAGCCTCTGGTATGAAGATTTGAGTGAGTTATGTTCACCAGAGTGAAAATTGCTTTTTCTAGACATTTGGTGATGACTGGGAGAATGTATTTTGTTCCACATTCCTTCTCATTTAATCTTTCTAGTCTGTAGTTCTGGAATTAGGTTTGTAATATTGTTATGTTCCCTCAACTCAAATGGTTCTTGTTTTGGTGGTATGGAAGTGATCTCTTCTTTATGACAACATTGCTTAAAGTGTTTTAGTTTGATTAATTCTATAGATAATGTTGTTAGAGCTTGTGTTGAGATTCTTGGTGATTACAATGGCTTGTGGATGTCACTTGATCTTGTTCCTACCTTTTGAATGGTCTACAAGATGATCAATGGCTAGTGTTCACACTTGAAGGTTTTCACATGGTCTGGTCTATGTGAGTAGGGGTTTCAAGTCGATGACCGACATGTGAACAGAATCAGATCGCCTAACTGACTGACATGTGAACATTTAATGAAGATGATGCTAAAAAGTTGATATGGTCGATCAAGATCAAATATGATTGAATGAACAAAAGAAGAAATTAAATGCATATCAAATTTCAAGTTCAAAAATAGAGCTAAATTTGGTAAATTCTTGATAATGAGGTTGATTGGTGTGCAACCCAATGTGAGATATGGAAAATCTAATTGGATGCCATCATTAATGGAAAAAATGGTATGTGGATGGCTTAATGATATGATACTTGCTGATGTAGGTTGTAAGTGAAAAATCCTAACAAAGGGTTTGACTCGTATGAAATATACGAAGGCATGAGTTAGAGTGAGTGTGTGTGTGTGTGCTTGAGAGAACAAGAGAGAGAACTGTTAAAGAGGAGAAGAATCATAAAAATACAAGAATCTGATTATAGTAGTGTGAGTGAACAAAGAGAGAAGTATGATGTATTGAATTGATGCATCATAGGTTTAGCAGAACCATGTTATGTATAGTTGATTGAAAATATTTGTAAGAGGTTGTAGCCTCCATTTACACTATTTTGTAACTTAGAATAGGGTGTATTAGCATCCTTAAAGTTGTCTTCTAAGCAGGAGTTGTTGCTTCCTTGGTTTGCAGCCCTAAACATTGTAACTAGACTTTGATGCTTGTGAAATTCGATTAGGACTGGTAGATCCTAGCAACATTTCTTGTGATTTATTATATGTTAATTATTTCAATGCAACACATTTGAGTTTAAGAGTTGAACCTACAAAAGGTTTTAAGAAGTTCTAAAAATTTATATCTTGATTCACCCCTCTCAGTGAATCCATTTGTGTCCTAACAATTGGTATCGAGCACAGGGTTCCCTAGGAGAAGCTTAACTAGCTTCGGGTTGATCTTGGATAGGTGAACACAATGACACTTGAGGAAGGTTCAAGCAAGCCACCTAGGTTTGATGGAGCAAACTATGATAAATGGAGCTCATTAATGGAAGGATACTTAATCTCTCTTGGAACTAAAGTCTGGGAAACTATGGAGACCCAATATACTATTCCTGCTACAACTCCTAGTGATCCGACAACAAAGAAAATTCATGAGGACAATAAGAAATCTTGGTTCATTATTATGAACAATTTTTCTGATTCTGTACATAGAAAATTTATGCATTGTAAAACTGCTTATGATGTCTGGGAAAAGCTGAAGAAAATCTATGAAGGTTACACCAAAGTGAATTTAGCAAAGTTACAAGTGCTAAGAGCAAAATTTGAAGGCTTGACGATGACTGAAGAAGAGAATATTGTAGACTATCTTCAAAGAGTTGATGATGTGGCAAATGCCATTAAAGGATATGGTGTAGATCTGAAAGAAGATGTTGTGTTGAAAGTTCTCAAGAAGAAGACTAAGGAGAGGGTCCGGTAAGTACAGAGGTAAGCACCCATTTAAATGATTCAATTGTGGGAGAATAGGGCATTTTGCTTCAAAGTTTCCATATGGTAAAGAGGATAGTTCCAAGCATGAAGAAGGTAGAAAAATGAAGAAAATGGCTTATCCAAAAAGGAAAAATTTTGGAAAGAAGAAGAGTTTGTATATCAATGAAGAAAGTGGAGTTTCTGATGCTACTAATAGTTCAAAAGAGAATCATGACCGTGCCCTTGTTATGAGAGAAAATAGAAAATAGTTTATATTTATGGCTATGGAAACAATTGAGGACTTACATGAGGAGGAAGATGAAGTGGTTTTTTATCTTGAAGGAGAATTAATTAGTGCACTTGAAGACCTTAAGTAGTTAAAAGATAAATATGATGATATCAAAAAGGAAAATAAGAAACTGAAAAAGAATGCTCAAAAAGAGACTAACAGAGCAACTCAAGAACTTGAGGAATCTAATAAGGTGATAGTTGGTCTGAAAGTTCACGCAGAAGATCTCAAAAGAGTTCAAGATGTTATGAAGTCTAAGTTACAAACAAAGATGGAGAGATGCTCAAAATTGAGGTAGAAATAGTTTCCCTAAGAAAAGAGTTGGAGAAGGCTAATGAGCGAGTCAATAAAAGTCTAAAGTTGAAGGGTGGTATTAACATCCTAGATGAATTGCTAAGTACACAAAAGCCAGCTAGTAAAGAAAAATTTGATTTGGGACTTGAAAACAGAAAAGGTTCATTTGTTGAAACTTCTGCAAAGCTTTATGAAATATTTAGAGCAAAATAAAAATTAGTTTCCAATGATGTAAAAATATAACAAAGAAGATGCTTTTGGAGATGAAAACAAGTTAACTGTAATTGAGAAATTTTTTTAAGAGAAACAAAAAAGTGAAGACAAGAAGGTTAAATGGACAAATCTGGATCAACAAAAGAAGAAGCAGAATCCTAAGAAAATTGATAATGATGGTTTCACAAGAGTACACTATCCAAGGATACCTAAACAAAAATAATATCCTAATCCAGCCAAAAGATACACCATGACCAGGTACTCATCATATTTTAATGGGTATTGCTATACTTGTAACAGTTTTGGTCATAGGGCTAGAGAATGCAAAGTTAATCCAAGCAGAACTATAAACTTCATGAGTAAAATTCCATTTGCTCCTTTAATTGATATGGATGTGGTATGTTTCAAATGCAATAATTTTGGTCACATAGCTAGAGATTGTAGAGAAAACTTCAGAAGACAAAATACTCAATCTGATAAGAAGAAAATTGCATCTTCTAAAGCTGAAAAGAAAATTGAGGTCATTAAGAAAGAGGTAGAAAAGGTTGAAATTAAACCTAAGAAGGTATGGAAGGAGAAAAAGTAGATTCCCACTTAGTCAATGATTTCTCAAGCTGCCTTTCATGCAAAAGAACAAGATTTGTGGGTAATTGATAGTAGTTGCTCCAAGCACATGATTGGAGATAAAAAGAAATTCATCAAAGTTGAAATGAGAAAAGGAGGTTCAGTAAGCTTAGGTGATAACACTATTGTCAAGATTTGTGGTAAAGGAATTTTGATCTTAGATGGGAAGAACAAAACGAAAGATGCATTCTATGTGGAAGGCCTAAAACATAATCTTCTTAGTTTCAATCAAATGTGTGATAATGGATACAAAGTTTTATTTGATTCTGAAGGCTACAAGATAAGAATGAATGGTAAAATAGTTGCTCAAGGGGTTAGGAATGTAGTAATCTATATAATCTATGTGAAGTGGAAGGCCAAACATTTTTAATCAATCAAGTAGAAGAAAGTTGGTTGTGGCATAGAAGAATAGGACATGTAAATTTTGACAACATGGTGAAGATAAGCTCAAAAGGATTGGTTATAAATATGCCTAAGATTGCAAATCCTGATAATATCATATGTCAAGGATGTCAGCAAGGAAATCAAACAAAGTTTAAATTTCCCACTAAAGACTATTCAACTACAAAACTTCTAGAGTTAGTTCATACTAATCTATGCAGACCAATGAGAACAAAGGAATTTCAAGGAGAAAGATATTTTATGTTGTTGATTGATGATTATATTAGAATGGCATATGTCACATTCTTGAGGGAGAAGGTTGAGGCCTTTGAAGCATTTAGAGGTTACAAGAAGCTGGTAGAAAATGAGACTGGTAGAAGAATCAAATGCCTCATATCAAACAGGGGTGGAGAATTCATTTCAAGAGAATTCATGGAATATTGTGAAGACCATGGAATCAGACGCCAGTATTTAGCCCCAAGAACACCATAGCAAAATGGTGTGGTAGAGTGAAGAAATCAAATTGTGAAGGAGATGCCTAGAGCCATGTTGAATGAGTCAAACTTAATGAATGCATTTTGGAAAGAAGTAGTACAAACTATTATACACATTCAAAATAGGGCTCTTATCAGATTTAATAGTGGTAGAACTCCATATTAATTGTGGTTTGGTAGGCTTTCCTCGGTCAAGCACTTCAAAGTATTTGGCAGTAAATGCTATATCAAAAGAGATATTGAGGATTTAGGAAGTTTTGAGTCAAGATGTCATGAAGGGATATTTTTGGGGTATTCATCTCAAAGAAAAGATTATAAATGCTACAATATGAGATTGCATAAAATTGTAGAAAGTGTACATGATAGGATTGATGAAAGTGGAAATCAAGGAAAGCCTAGCAGAAGCAATCTAGAAAGTGAGTTAGATGAGGATGACATAGGTGCACGGGTTGAATAAGAAGAAGAGAATGAGCAAGAAGTTAATCGGGCTCCTACAAAATATGTTCAAAAAGATCATCCGACATATCATATTATTGGTGACAAGAATGAGGGTGTACAGACAAGAAGAAGGCTTGCAAAGAACAAAGAACAAGTGAACTTTGATCTCTTATCTCATATTGAACCAAAAAGCTTTGTTGAAGCCATCAAAGATGAGAACTAGATAGAAGCCATGGAAGACGAGTTAAATTAGATTGAAAAGAACAAAACATGGGAACTAGTTCCTAGGCCCTTAAACAAGAATGTAATTGGCACTAAGTGGGTGTTTAGAAACAAAAGAAATGAAGATGGAACAGTGGTGAGAAACAAATCAAGGTTGGTGTGCAAAGGATATGCACAAGTAGAAGGGATTGATTTTGAGGAAAAAATTTCCCCTGTTGCAAGGTTAGAGGAAATAAGAATGTTTCTTGCATTCTCAGCCTACAAAGGCTTCAAGGTATAACAAATGGATGTCAAATCCACCTTCTTGAATGTAAACCTAGAAGAGGAGGTATATATTGAGCAACCAGAGGTTTTTAGTTTTCAGAGAATAATGATTATGTTTGCATATTTAAAAAGGAATTGTATGGTTTAAAGCAAGCCCCAAGGGCTTGGTACTCAAGGTTGGATCAGTATCTACAACAACAAGGATTGAAGAAGGGTTGTGTTGATAGCAATTTGTATCTCAAATCTGAAGGTATGCATACGATCATTTTTGTAGTATAGGTAGATGACATTATATTTGGTGGTAGCAGTGATGTAATGTGCAACATATTTGTTACAACCATGCAAGATGAGTTTGAAATGTCCATGATTGGAGAACTAATTTTCTTTCCTGGTTTGCAAATTACACAGGTTGATAAAGGTATATTTATATCTCAAACCAAGTATGCAAAAGAAATGCTTAAGAATTTTGGCGTGGAGGACTATAAACCAGTTGGTACACCCATGATCACTAGAAGAAAATTGAGAAAATCTAATGAGTCACCAGATGCGAATCAGACTACATACAAATCTATGATTGGAAGTCTACTATATTTAACTACATCTAGGCCTAATATAATGCAAGTGGTTTGTATGGTAGCTAGGTTTCAAGTAGAACCTAAAGAATTACATGTCAATGCAGTCAAGAGAATCTTTAGATAGATCAAAAGTACTGTTGACTATGGCTTATGGTATCCCAAAAGCAAAAATTCCAATTTTATAGCATACACAAATGCAGATTGAGCAGGAAGTGTGGATGACAGAAAGAGTACAAGTGAAGGAGCTTTCTTTTTGGGTAATAGGCTATTCTCTTGGATAAGTAAGAAGCAAGAATCTATCACCCTTTCCACTATAGAATCAAAATATGTTGTTGCAGCTAGATGTTGTACTCGAGTCTTATGGATGAAGCAGACATTAAAATACCTCAAAGTGGAATACAATGAGCCTATTTCCATTCTTTGTGATAATTCAAGTCCTATCAATAGCTCAAAGAATCGAGTAATGCATTCTAGAACCAAACATATCTCAATCAAATATCACTTCATTAGAGAAAAGGTTACAGATAAGGAATTCAGCATGGAGTTTGGATTTAGGTCTGATTATTAAGGAAAATCCCTGACCACCTTCATCCTTCAATGTTTTCAAAAACTCTTTCTCTCCCACTACCATAACACTAGAACCAACTTGTTTATAAAACTCTTCATCATGTAGGGGTGTCAATGTAAATGAAACTCCATCCTTATCTATTACATAAATTTTTTTCTAACCATCATGCTTGGGCTTTCTGTCATACTTCTAGGGCCTTCCTAGCATCAAGTGACAAACATCCATGGGGATGATGTCACAAAGTATTTTATCTTTATACCCCCCAATGTTAAAATCTACCCATGTTTTCTTATTTTCCAAAACTTGTTGACCTTTATTTAACCGAGACACTTTGTATTGTGTGGGGTGAGGAATCCTTTTCATGTTTAACTTCTCAACCATTTCTAAGGAAACCAAGCTATTAGTAGAAATTGAATCAACTACTACTTTGCATACCTTTCCATGTGACTTGCATGTGGTCCTAAACAAGGATTTCCTTGATGGAGGCTCTTTAACTGTTGCCACCTTAATGTGTGTCCTTTTCATCATCAAAGACTCACCTAGCATAGGGGCAACATGCTGAGATGGTGAATTAACACTTTTATTATCCTCTTCATGCATAATTTGAGTCCTTCGCTCACCTCCATGGGAACTTGATACTTGTTTTTCTAGGCACTTCCATGTTGGATGTCCAAATTGGTTGCAATTGTAACATCTATGTGAGAAGGTGTTTGAACCTATTCCTTCTCCACTAAACCTTCCTCTACCACTAAATCTTCTTCCTCTGAAGTTACCTCTACCACTTGACTCACCACTTTGCTCTTGGTGGTTTCTTGATTCACCTTGTTGCTTTTGTGATTTCCCTCTTACACCAAAGTTGCCTCTACCTCTTTAATTCTTTCCCCTACCTCTTCCTTGTTGCTCTTGTCTCCTCTTGATCATTTCCTTTGTCTTAACAACTAATTGGAAACACTCCTCAACTATCCTAGGTGTTGTGAGACCAATTTCATCTTGAATGTTGAGTCTAAGCCCATTTAGATACCTTGCAACCTTTTCTACCTCATCTTCAATATGTCCTACTCTTATACTCAATTTATGGAATTCCTCAGTATATGCCATCACATCTAACTCCTTTTGTTTTAAATTTTACAGCTTCCTAAAGGTTTGTATAGCATAATCTACATGTAGAAATTGTTCTTTCACTTTGGCTACTATTTTGTCCCATGAACTCTTGCCCTTCTTGACTCTCTCCTCTTGAACATAGCTCCACCATGTTAGGGAAAGGCCCTTCAATTTTTTTTTTTGCAAATTTCACCTTCTTATTGTCTTCTACTTCTTCAAACTCAAAGATTATTCGAAGCATCTATCCAACCCAATACTTCTTCATTGTCCATATTTTCACCATACATAGGCACTTCTACCTTCACCTTTGGAGTATTATCCCCCTTGAAAACCTTTAGCATCTTGGCCATTCTCATCTCTTCAGGGTCCAAGTCCTCATCATCATGGACTCTTACAGGAGGGTTTTGACTCTCACCCTCATCCTCATCCTCCTTATCACTTTGGTCACCACTAACCATTCCTCTTCTTTGATTCTTCTCCAGGACTGCTATTCTAGCAAGGGCAGCTTCATGAGACTCCTTGTATAGTCTCACCTCCTTTGCATATTATTCTTTTAGTTCTCTAACTTCCTTGGTCATTAGATTGTTCTTTAGAGGCATCTTGCTTATGCCAATTCTCATTCACTTTCCCACTTTTCAATCAAAACCTATGCTTTAATACCACTTGATGTAGAGAAGGGTGGAGTAGACTCAAAAACCACAATTCAATAGCTACTTTGAGATTTTAAACCCCAACTATGGTGGATTTCACAAAAACTCTTGTCTTCAACTTCTAGGTCTCCAAACCTAGTTCCTCAAACATATATTTTAGAGAAGATTGTTTCTCCATAAACCCAACACCTTTTCAGATACCCATTAGGTATCTTATCAACATATCCAAATAGGGACTAGGGTTTTTTTGGACCAAATCCTCAAAAATAGGCCTGCTACGATGAAACAAGGCCAAATTAGGCCACTTTTCCAAAGCACCTATAATAAATTCAAATACCAAACACCAAAACTCCACACCAGTAGTTCTAACATGTCACATAGGGTCCCAAAATATAGTTTTTATCACCAAACATCATTACCAATTTTCTTTCCTATCAAATCTATAACCTACCTAAGCCTAACACATGAAGATGTTATGCTGGGGCATGGACAAAACCACCCCAAACTCCATCCCCTGCTCTAAAAAACAACAAAATCTCTAAAAAAAATGCTAATCCCCTCCATTCCACCGAGCTTGGCCAAGATTCAATGGTGGAATGGGTTGCAATTCATAATTCTTGTCTTCAAACCCTTGAACCTAGGGTTTTCATGTGGTTTTCAAAGAAATCCCTCAAACTAACTTATTTCTCAATCAGATTCAATCACACCACAACTAAATCAAAGTAGATTCATTGTATTATTTGTTCACATGAATTTTTGATCTCAAAGTAATTGTACGGGACTGTATAGGTCCATAAACTATAGAAAAACAAAAAGTTTCAATAGAAAACAAAGTATTTTGTATTAATTGTCCTCCAAAAATGCTTCAAAGGTCTTGCCTCGAAGTTTATGAGGCCTTATAAACACATACCAACTAAAACCCAATGGTCTCCAACCAACTTTCAAATAGATGACTGTTCATATTCCCCACAAAGAAAAATTTGCAAAGTCCATTTGACCTTATTACATCAAACATCTAACAAAACACACAAAACTCAAGTCTAGACACCTAATTGCATCATATGACCAAAAACTAACTTGGTGCTCTTGCACCACTAGTTTTTCCCCTTTTATCTTTCAACCATGTTTGATTTATTGTCCTTTTGCATCCAATAGGATTGAGTTGCCATACTTGTAGAGTGAACTCATTTTCAACTTCTTCCATCTTATCAAAAGTTGGGATTCCAAACATCCTTCCAATAGATTGAGTAGACAGGTCTGCTAGCACTCTTCCATCCTTGGCAACTATCTTTCTAGTTTGTGCATGATAGCACTCCCAGCAGGCCATTACTAGATCTAGAGAAACCAGAGCAGGAGGAAAGCTTGTTGCCTTTTTAAGGCCACTTTCTTTGATTCTTAAGGCTTCCTCTATTGTGGTTTTTATCATCACCCTCTGCTTAAACTCATCGATGTTGACGTACCCCAAATTAATATAAGAAATCTTGTCCTAGTTGGACATGATTTTGGAGGTGCACTCGACCCCGTGGAATTGATACTTAATTTATTCTTTCTCTTCCTTCCCTCTGGGAGTCCTTGCTGGTCTCTTTCCCTTATCAATTTTCTCCACTTGCTTCTCCAATGGCCCCTTGGCAGGTTCCATAAATCATGCACACCAAAGGTGGAGTAAGTGCATTGACAAATCAAGAGGGAAAATGTTAGTCAAATCATGCAAATTCATCATTAGGTACATTCATATACTCCTAAAAGATCATAGCATTCATTATATTCCATCTTTGAGGATCGTTTGGGCAGTTTGTTGAAATGTGGGTCTTGAAGTGCGGGCTTCTGCCTCGTGGAAGCCGTTAAGGTGATTGGCTTAAGAGATGGTGTTGGGAAAGTGGACTTTCGTAGACAGCCACCCAATGATAAATTTCCACATGACTCGATCCTTGAATAAACTTAGGGTAAAGTAATTGGGCACATGTGTGAATTGGCAGTGGAGGCACCTGGAGTTACGCCCCTTCGTTGAATCAATCTTTAATGCTCTTGTAGATGCGAAGGAGGCGGAAGTAGTGATGTAGAAGGACGTTAAGTTTTTACTGTTCGAGGGACAGCTGAGGGGAGAATCCTTCCACGAGTGGAGTTCCGTGTGGAAAAACCTGCAAGGAATCTTGGCTTTGTCAATCCTACCTAAAGTCCTTCAGTACGCATGAGAATTTTGTTCTTGGTCATTTTGTTAAATGTGGGAGTTGGATGGGTGGATGTTGCAGTGTAGGCAGTCTTCGATGCCTCAACCATAGGACAACAACCTCAAATAGATGTCATTCCACAAAGGATAACCCACATGAATTAGCCCACAAAGCATGGTAGCTTGGGGAATTTCATCGCTTTGAGTTTGAATATAAAGCTTCATGGAGGTGATTGATGTGCGACCCACACAACAAAGAGAAACATGAAGTTTACTGCCTAAGCAATGATTGGGATGTGACAGACTCCCGTAGAGGGCATCCCACAGGAACTAACCCACCATGATTTTTCCACTTAGTGTTTTCAAGCCATTTCATTTGATTTTGTGCATATGGATGCAGACAAAGCAAGGTGGGAACCCTTACAAGATTGGCCATAAGGTACAATGATGAGGTGGAGGTGATACGCGTGTGGAAACCCACAATGATGAATCAGTATGACCCCAAAGACTTAAACCTTTTTTGACTAGAGGCTTAATATGTCACTAAAACAGTGGGAGTAGAACCCACAATGTAGGGAGTTGTGATGGCTTAGATGCTAAGGGCAGTGAAAGTGGAGTGGAGCTTCGCTCGAAGCGGCCTGCAAGAACGGATCTGGTATAGCATTTCCCTTAGCAACTTTGACTTGTGGATTTAATCTTTGAGTGGTGACACAATGTGGGGTTTGTCAAGCCGACAACAATCCTAGCATGGCCATTAGACAATGGCCATGGAGAGATGGCCTTCTAGTGGTAGCACCCTGTGGAAGCGATCTCGCAAGGGCTTTTCAACTTAAGATTTTTATGGTTTTGCTCAAGTCTAAAGGTGAACATGATGTTTTCATGGTGGATAGCCCTCAGTGCTTTGCCACTAGGCACGGCATGGGAGGATCAAAGTTCTGTCGTTGATGACCGACAAGGGTTTCATTCTTTAGGATGGATATTTCTGATCTTATTGATTATTTCAAAGGCGGAGTCATAGAGTACCAGTCTCGCTATTAATTTTATTTGTTTTAAAGTGATATTTTTGGGACTAGTTTCCCAATTGAAAGAACCAATGAGAGGCATTCCTTGGGTTTACTATCATAGTTCATATTTTGATTCGCATATTTTGAATAACTCAAAACCCTACTTAATAACCTAGAGAGAATTTGATAATGTTAAAACAAGAATGGTTGGGTACTCAAGTGCATACCTCAAGCACACAGGAAAAGGAAAAATAGTTGCCTCAACATTTAGATTCTTTTGCTTGTGTGATAGCTCCTCCTCTTCCTCTGAATTCAAATTATCCAAGTTAAAATGACAGGCGAGATGAGGGGTTTACATAGACCAACCTGCATTTAATGAAGTTATTTACTACAGGTACGACGGAGGCACAGGTTGGTGGAGATGTTGAAACCTGTAGCACAACGGACGTTAGATGAAGACCTAGGTGGTGAAAATGAACGCAAAACCCATCGTGTGGGTAGAAACAATGTGAAGGTCATAGACAATGACAGACCGGGGACAGCGACCCACCCAGGGAGACCTATAGTCATGGACCTGCAAACGACGTTGGATGCGACGACTTCCGGTGGACAGAAGCCTGCAGTGTAACTTTTGCAAAGGCCTAAAACTTGGTGAAACCTATGTGGGTGACTTTGACCAAGATGTATTTGACAATTTCATGGCTCATGACCAACTTAGGCCCAAAATAGGGGCATGCAAAATGAGGCAAAGACAAACCAACTCAGCGAAGGTGAAATAAAAAAAATGGGTCCTCAATCCGAATGGGGCGTGTGTGCTATAGGCACAAGAATCATATCCATCCATACATTCATAAAGCATGAAATAAGAGCACATCACATATCGAATTTGGATCATCTCGTATATATCAAATCAAAAGTAACCCTTCTCATCTATTCAAGCCTAAAAATTAGGGTTTTTTGCCCTCATTTGAGCCAGAAGCTAGGGTTTTCGCTTGTTTTACCTTTTTCCACCCTGTGCAACATATTTTGCGCTATTTTTGTGTTCCTGAGGCCATTTTTGGCATCCCGAGGCCTATTTTAGCACCTGAACCTATATTTAACCTTTATCAAGAAACCAACCCAAAATTCTAAATTTCTACCTAATTTCACAAGGGGTAGGGAACCAGCTTATTCCTTCTATTGGGGCAACAATGTGGCATCGAAAAGTTAGAATTTTTATTTATTTTTATCTGAGCAACAATTTTAATCTGAAAAGTGTCAGTCTTTGAACCAACATAACAAGTAACTCACTTTAAAGAGGGGGAAAATGTAGACACTTAAAAATGTCCTGAATGATATCGCACACTCAAATCTGATATACTAACATCGTTTCATCCTAAAAACCATCCTCTTTTTGCTTAATTGATTAAATTAGCCTAGCTATTTAATTAATTGCCTCATTTTCATCTATTAATCTAATTCACCTAATTAGGTTAATTTACCCCCTCTTGCACTAACTCATCATCCTGTTAAATTAGATAAATAAAATTATTGAATTTAATCTCTAAGTCCTCTCATTTAATTAAATAATATTAATTATTTAATTAAATGGCATATCACATACCCTGTTCACTAAATCATTTATTTAATGAATATCATTTAATTCCCCTAATTTGCATAATATGAAACATTGTTTTAATTATCAAATAATTAATTAAATCTAATCCTCCCACTTGCAAGGGAATATTCCTTGAGAATATTCCTCCTTTGCACATTCCTCCAAAAAGGGAATATTCTCATGGAATATTCCTTCCCCTTTGCACATTAAATTTGGTTTCAATTAACTAAATGCTAATTTTCCTCCAAAAAGGGAATATTCCCATGGAATATTCTTTCCCTCTTCACTCATTTGAAAAAAGGAATATTCTTCCTTGTAACAACTTTCAAAAAACTTCTTGTGCAAGTTTTTAAAGTGTGTTTTTTTGGATGAATGTAAGCTTTTGATTAAATGTCAACTTGCACTCTCAACCCTTGATGGGAATCCATGATCCATGCCTCCATTTTCCTTCCATTCTGACCGTTGATTAATCCTTTTGATCTTGACCATCAGTTTCATTTTTCCTATTCTATAAATAGAGCTTGCATCTATTGAATAGGGATCCATCTTTTAATAGTAAACTTATGTTGTTAAAATCTCTCTCATTTGCATCCACATTTAGCACATAGTTAGCTTTTTTTTAAGTTTAAATCTTGCATTATTAACTTAGAACATCCATTAATGGCTTCCATGATAACTTAGGTGCATCCATTTAACATATTTTAAAATTAGGGTTTTAATTTTTTGAATCTTGCATACATTTAGAATAGATTTGCATACACTCATCAATCATCTTAGCTTTTATCATATTAAAATAGACTGTACCATGTTTTACAACACATCTTTCATCAATTTCATCGATTCTCTTCAATAGAATCGATTGAAACAAGCTCATTATCCAAGGGATTGGGAAAGGGTCACCATTCCACATCAATGCAACACCACTCCCTCAATAGGATAAGTTTCAATGTCTTAGAGTATATGTTTATCAAGATTTCATGCTTTAGAATGATAGTTTTAATGGCTTATTCATCTTTGTTTACATTGAATGATCTCATTGGATTGATGTTTAGTGGCTTAAGTATGCTTCAAATCTGTATGGATCAAGCGTAGTTAATCTATACTAATTCATCGATCACACAAGCAACAACATAAAACTTTTTAGAATGTTGTCCAAGGACTCATTCACCCTATGAAGAACCTATCCTTTTACGAGTGTCTCAAAAAGATTTTGCACAATATTTTGGTTCTGTAATATTAGTTTGTTCTGACTTGCAGATCTCTATTTTGAAATTTTGAAAAATTGTTATTACATGTGCAAGAAAGATGTCATTTGTTGCAAAATTGGGAAAAGAATTTTTGCATTTGAATATTGAAATTCATTAGATCTATAGGACAATTGTTTTTCATTTTTTGAAGAATTACATATTTTGGATATATTAGCTCTCATTTTTGCATAAATAGAAAGCATGTTTCCTTTTCAAACATGTGGTTTTGATATGGTAAAGAATGACTTGTATAAGTGAAATCTACCTACTTATGAGCACAATCTAAGGAAACAAAATAAGGTCATTTACAAGCATGTTAGTCATCCTCCAAGTGTTTTCCCTAATTTTGAGAATACCTTAGTTCAAGAGAACAAAATCATTGACACATTTCTTAATATCACCTTGCCTATCCTTCACTCAATACCTAATACCTCTCCCATTTATAAGGATGATTTGATACAAGAGGAAGCAATCATAGAAAATCATGACAATCGTATTTTTTCTTCTCCTGATAACTCTCCTACATGTGCTAAAGGTATCTTGGTGTTAGAAGATCCAATTGTCACATGCCATGAGAATATTGTATAACCCTCTCCCCCTACTTCTCCCACTTGGGAGGATATTATGAAATAAGAGGATGAGATAATTGACACATTTCATAACATCACTTTGCCTCATCTCCATTCATCTCCCACTTGTGAGAATGTTTTAGTGAAATAGAATGCAATAATTGACAATCATGACAATCATAATTGTCCTTCTCCTGATATCTCTCCTACTTGTAGCAAAGGTGCCTTGGAGATAGAAGATCCAACCATTGAATTTCATGAGAATCTTGTTTACATCTCCCCTAAAATCTCTCCTACTAGGGAAGATATTATGGTGCAAGAGGACAATATCCTTGATTACTAAGATGGATTGCTTAGATGAAGATGCTAAGGTCACCTTAGATGCCCTCTCGATAGATTATTGTTAACAAAAAGTCAAATCTGCTGAGGTTATGAACACACAATGGACCACTAGATCTCCCATGATTATTGAGCCTCCTAAGCCACTTCTTATCATAGGACCAACTCAACACCAACCAAAACCTCCATAGGCTATCTTAAATTTCACAAAACAACTTGCTAGTAACAATGTTTCATAGAAACCAAGTTATAATACCATTTCTCATGTTGGCAACTTGGTTTTCATTGATGTCAAAAGGTGTCATTGGTGTCATAAGAGTGCAATGGATCTAGGTCTGGAAGATGTGATGCAGAATGGTGAAGACGAGAGCATGTATCTGTAAATGTTGCAAAGTTACTCAAAATGTTGTCATGTTATTGCAGAGGTCACTTTCAGAGGTTTGTGGAGAAATCTGAGTGCAAATTCGACATAGAGTTTGCAAGAGGAATCAATTGGTATGGTTTGCATGTTCAAACAGTGTCAAAATTTCTCATAAATGATTTAAGACTACTCTTAAACTAAATTAGGGTTTATACAGATAAACTATAAGTGTTGCAATCATGGTATTCAATAGTTTTTTATGTTTTGAAGTTCATTGCTTTTTGGATGTTACCAATTACTTAAGTTATCACTTAAGCCAACATGCTCATTGGGTAACTAGCCCCATTTACCTAGCACTCTTGGTTGAAAGTCTGTGTATGCTCACGATGAAGATTCTATGGTTGTGGTTGAGGCTTGAAGATCAACAACCTATCACTAGCCCACTACATTTGTGGTGGGTCCTAGTTTAGCCCTATGAGATAGTAGGCAATGATGGAGATCGAGTGGTATTTGATTGAATGTAGAATGAGTTATGATGTGGGTTTCGAATCTACAAGTTGATGATGGACATGTGGTAGATCGCTTGGTTGCTTCACATCGTTGTTGTGAAGTGAAGTGATAGGATTTTTTTAGCAATGAGTGATGAGCTTTAGGAGTAGTGGAAGATGACATTAGCTAATGATACATGGTTGCCACCCACTGCCCCGTTATGAAATTTGTGGGTCCCTAACTCAACCATGCAATATGGTGGGTCCTTGACACACAAAATGAAAGATAGATGGCAAGACTTTATTGCATCTCAAGGGTTCTTTTTATCGTGATTATCTTGTCTTTGCTCACAAACAAAATTGTGATTAGAAAAGTGAATGTGATGGAGTGTCAACAATGAATATTGAATGAAGGTGATCAGATAGTGATTTTTGTATCCCTTCTCATCGCAGAAATGGATTTCGAAGACTAAAGTGAAGTTGTGATATGTGATGAGGTAAGATCTATGATGTAGGTTTAAAGAAGAATGATTTGACGATCATGTTTTAAAGGTGTTGAGATAAAAGGAGAGCTAGAGGATCGTGGCACGAAGTTAAGAAATTGACAACCTATATTTGAATTTGAAGATCTCAAGTTAGCTATGTATGAATGCAAATTAGGTCTGGTAACCAACAAAATGGACATAATTAATTGGCTAAACTACTCCAACAACCATTTGATTGGAGATTTGATTTATAGGTCGACAACATAGATCACCATGTCGAGAGAGATCAAAATTAGATCGAATAAATAGAGAATTACATTTAATTCATATAAGGGTTTGGATTTTATAGATGACCATACTTGGTAAATTCTCTAAATCAGATTTAGGTTTTGACGGTTGTGGCTTGAAGAACAAATAACTTCTTTACAAAGATAGCGGGAAAATCCTAATAGGATGATTTGCATAGAAGGTACATGGATTGAGGCATTGATTTCAGATTGGTGGATTCAAGCAAAAAGAAGAAGACAATAAAAAATGGTCTAATTTGTGGGATGGTGCATGCAGCAGAGTGAGAGAGCCAAGTTGCAGGAAGAGAATGCACTAATTCTGAATGAGTAGAAACTAAATAAAAATTAGAGATTTGATCTGGGTTAATATTTAGAGAGTCAAGTAGAGTGAGGTGCGGAGTAGAGCATAGAGTTGTAGGAAGTTGCAACAAGGTATTATGTAATTGTAAATAAGTTGCAACATTGAATTGTAATCAAATTGTAATATATTGAGTTGTAAATCTGATTGGTGGGTGCCATCAGATATCTGTGTAGGTGCTTAGATTAGGAAGTGGGTGCTTCCTTGGATTGGGTGCTCCTATAACATGGGGATTTGTGTCTCCTTAGGGTTGGTACCCTTAAACGTTGTAACTAAACATTTAGCTTGTGAGGATGGATTAGGAATAATAGACAACCACAAACCATTCCTCCATCAATACCACTTCCCCAACCTATTTTTCCTAGTGTCCCTCATTTACCTCCGTACAGTGGAAAGGAGTATGATCTTATGGAACAACTTGGTAACACTCTTGATAAAATATCCTTGTGGTATTTGATTCAAGCATCACCTCTTTACCATAACAATTCAAAATTCTTTAAAAAAAGTTGTTATCCCTCCTAGTGTGCAACCAAATGATCTGGTAGTTATGATTAAGAATATAAATTCACCTAATTTGGATATTATCTTTCATCAAAGTGAATTACCTCCTTTGTAAAAACAAAAAAAATGTTGCTTTCATGATACATGCTAGTATTAATAGGTTTGGCATTAAGCTTACTCTCATTGATGATGGTTCAACACTCAATGTTTGTAGTGTAAAACTTTTGGATACAATGGGAGTGGACAAGACTAAAATTCAACCAAATTCTTTATCTATCCATGGTATTGATAATGTGGGAAAACAACTGCTTGGTGTGATAATGTTTCCTATTAAATTTGGTAGGATTACTTTACAAACAACTATCCATGTCATGTCTAATGATATTTCATATTATCTCCTCTTGGGCAGACCATGGATTCATGCAATGAATGTGGTGCCTTCAATGTTACATAATTTACTGAAATACACTTACAAGAACAAGGTTTACATGGTAAAAGATTATCTAGTATCAAAGAGTTGTTTACAAATTGAACCTAGAATGACAAATCCTATTACAACATTGACACCAACTAGAAAAGTGGAACCCAAGCAGGAAGAAGAGAAAGAGAAGTGTTTTCCATCAATCACAAAACTATTGGATAATTATTGGGATTCCTTAGATTTTACACCTACATTCATGGGAGAATATAAGATTACACACAAATAAAAAAAGAGAAAGAAGCTTCCATAATATCAACACAATCTGAATCATCAAAAAACATGTGAGTCCACACCTTTTAGCAAAGAAGAGGAAAACATAAATTATGCATCCACATATGATGGGTGTGATTATGAGAAGCCACCTTCTTCAAAAGAATTGAAAAAACTTTATGGAAGGGGTTACAAAATTTTGAAACAACTTGGCTATAATGGAAAAGGATGTGTGGTTAAGGAACGAGGTATCCATGTCCCTATCGAACCTAGCATGCAAGAACAAACAAGAGGTCTTGGTTATTGTCCTTTGAAAGAAATGAAAGCATCAAAGAAACCTTTGCTCGATATCAATATCATCAAGAAAAACACTCCTAGCACAAATATACATCACGACCATGATACTGCTTCATATTTAAACACATTTTTTTACTGAGGATTAGGGTTCATTATATTTTACACCCTCCTTTTTGGGAGAGTACAAAATGTCACAATTTAAACCTAGAGATTCATGTGTATGTATGACACCTTCTAGTAAGCAAGAAAGATCTCTTTCATAAAATAAAGAAATACCTTCTACTATTGACCAAGAGAGTACCTTGTCGAGGCTTCTCCAAGACCACTTTATATCTCTCCCTCCAAAAACACGAAATAAATTCTACAACCAAAGTTTATTTTTTACATACCATCAAGTGCATGGTCATTCAACTAATGAATGTAAGGCCTTGAGTAACAAAATTAAACATCTTAAGGATTGTGGTTCTCTTTGTTGTGTTGATGCACCTACTTCCTCTAATTGATAATTATTTTCATCCTACCATGTTGCTCTTCCTTGTGTTGATGAACCTACTTCCTCTAATTGATAATTATTTTCATCCTATCATGTTTCTCTTCCTTTTGTTGATGCACCTACTTCTTGTAATTGATAATGATTTTCAGTACTTGGCAAGGTTATGCATTTTAAGACTACACATGATGTCTAGGATAAGTTAAAAAAATCTATGAAGGAGATGAAAAAGTAAAATTAGAAAAAATACAAGTTCTCAGGGCTAGGTTTGAAGGTTTGAAGATGACTAAAGAGGAGAATATTGTAAATTATCTTCTAAGAGTTGAAGATGTAGTAAAATCTATTAGAGGATACAAAGAAGAGGTTAAAAAAATGTCATTGTACAGAAAGTTATAAGGTCAATGACACACAAATATGATCCCAAGATTTCTACAATAGAGGAAGGAAGAGAAGTAGATAAACTCACTCTTAATGATTTGCATGGTATATTCACTCAATATGAGATGAGGATGGGAGATGCAAAGCCATCTAGAAGAGAAGTTGCATTCACAACTATAAACAAGGAGAAGGATGAAGCACCTAAGAAAGATAAGACTGAAGCAACTACATCATGATGAGACTGATGAAGAAGAAGTAAATTTTATCAGAAGACATAGAAGAGGCTCCAACAAGTACAAAGGTAAGTTTCTCTTCAAGTGCTTTAATTATGCTAAGGTAGGTCATTTTTCTACCAAATGTCCCTACAATAAGAAAGGTAACTCTACACAAAGGTTAGATGATGAAATGAAGAGACCCTACTACCTTAAGAGAAGGAATTTTTAGAAAAAGAAGAAAATTCTATGCATCCAAGAGGATAGTGATGTATCAGATGACTATAATAACTCAGAGGATGAATAAGACTATTCTTTTTTTTGAGAGAAAAGTAATTTCTCTTCATGGAAAAAGAGTCTAAGGAAGAGAAGAGTGGAAAGGTTGAAGATCTTGGTGAAGAAAGAAGGTTGACTTAGAGGGAGAAATCATCTGTACTCTATATGAGATTGATGATCTCAAAGAGGAGATTGAGAAGTTGAATAAGGATAATAAGCACCAGAAGAAACTTTCTCAAAAAGAGTAAGGCAAGCTAACCACGAATCTTGAAGAATCTAACAAGAATGTGGCCAGTCTGAAGCTACAAGTTGAAGAAGCCAAGAGAATGGAGGATGTGATCAAGTCCAAGCTACAATTTTAGGTTGACAGAAGCATGAAGCTTAAGGAAGAAATTGTTGCTTTGAGAAAATACCTTGAAAAGGCTAGAGAGAAAATAGAGAAAGGAATGAAGCTAAAAGGTGGCTCATAAGTTTTAGATGGGCTATTAAGCACCCAAAAGCCCTCAAACAATGAAAAATATAGACTAGGGATTGAGAAAGGTAAGAGTACCTTTATGGAAACATCTGCAAAATTGTATGAGAGATTTAGAGCAGGAGAAAATTTTGATACTGGAAATGGAAAGGATCGCAAAGAGCGTATGTCTAAAGAGAAACCTACAAAGGTAGTGAAAATTAATAAAGAAAAGAAGCCAACTGCAGACAAGAAGGATAACCAATCAGTTTCTAATCACTAGAAGAAGTTGTAGAACATAAGGAGAATTGATGTTGATGATTTTACAAGGGTGAGAGATACAAGGAAGCAATTGCAAAGGAGACCTCCTCATCTAGCACAAGAAAATGCTATGACTAGGTATTCCTCATACTTTTATGGATATTGCTATACATGCAATCAGTTTGGTCATAGGGATAGAGAATGTAGAGTCATTCCTAAGAGGAGTATAAACTTTGTAAGCAAGAACCCATTCTATCCCTTGGTTGATATGAATATAGTATGTTATAACTATAATAACTTTGGTCACATAGCTAAAAAATTGTAGAATAAAATTTGTAAGATAAAATGTGAAGAATGAGAAAAACAAAGATCCACCTCCTAAAACAAACAAAGAATCTAAAGTCATGGAGGAAATGGTGGAGAAGGTAGAAAAGAAGTCTAAGAAGGTGTGGAAAGAAAAAGGGAAAAGTTTCACACAATCAATGATTGCACAAATGGCACTGCATACCAAGAAGCAAAATCTATGGGTGATAGACAGTGGCTACTCCAAGAACATAATTGGAGACAAAAGTAAATTCATCAAACTCAAAAAATGCAATAGAGGATCAATGAGTTTGGGTGACAATACAATAGTCAAGATATGTGGAAAAGGCATGTTGAGCTTAGATGGTTACAAGGTCACATTTTATTCAGCAAGATGCAAAATAAGAAAGAATGGAAAGATAATTGCACAAGGATTGAGAACTGACATTAATCTTTACAATCTTTGTGAAGTGAAAGGTCAAAGTTGTTTGATAGGGCAAGCTAATGAAAGTTAATTGTGGCATAGGAGAATAGGGAATGTAAACTTTGATAATTTGGTGAAGATAAGTTCAAGAGGTTTGGTAAGAGACATGCCTAAAATAACCAAGCCTACAAATATCATATGTAAAGAATGTCAACAAGGAAAATAGAAAAAGGCTAAATTTCCAAATAAGGAATATTCAACTACTAAGCCTTTACATTTGGTGCATACTGACTTATGTGGACCTACAAGGACAAGAGGACTGAAAGGAGAAAGATACTTCATGTTGCTAATTGATGACTATAAAAGGATGACATGGGTAAACTTTTTGAAAGACAAGTCACAAGAATTTGAAAGATTTAAGATATTCAAGAAAATGGTTGAGAAAGAGATGGGAAGAAGAATCAAATGCTTATGATCAGAAAGAGAAGGAGAATTCACATCATGCTAATTTGTTGAGTATTGTGAGGCACATGGAATAAAAAGGAAATACTTTGCACCAAGAACTTTGCAGAAAAATGGAGTTGTGGAGAGAAAGAACAAAATGGTTTAAGACATGGTCAGGACAATGTTGAATGAGGCCAAGTTAGCAGATATTTTTTGGAGAGAGGCAGTTCATATTGCAGTTTATATTTTAAACAGAGTTCAAATAAGAGCACACAGTGATAGTACTCGCAATGAACTATGGTACGACAGGCCAACTTCTATTAAATACTTCAAGGTATTTGGCAGTAAGTGTTATATTAAGGGAAGATGTAAATTTGGGAATATTTGAATCAAGAAGTGATGAAGGAATATTTTTGGGATATTCCACCTAAAGCAAAGCCTACAAATGTTATAACAAGAGGTTGAATAAGATTGTGGAAAGCATCAATGTTAAGATTGATGATAATATAAAGCACATCAAATCTAATAAGTATGAGTTTGAAGATGAATCACCAGATGCAAATCAAACCATGTATAGTTCAATGATTGGAAGCTTGTTATACCTAACTGCATCAAGGCCAAACAATATGCAAGCAGTATGTATGGGGGAAAGATTTCAAGTTGTTCCTAAGGAGTCTCATGTCAACGCAGTAAAGAGAATTTTTAGATATATCAAAAGCACTGTTGACTATGGACTATGGTATCCCAAAAGAAAAGACTTTATTGTAAAACATATATAGATGTTGATTGGGCAAGAAGTGTAGATGATAGAAAAATCACTAGTGGTGGAGAATTCTTTTTGGGTGACAAACTTATGTCCTGGATGAGCAAAAATCATGAATCAATCACCTTATCAACAACAAAAGAAAAGTGTGTAACAATGACAACATGTTGTACTCAAGTCCTATAGATGAAGCAGACATTTAAGGACATCAAGGTGGAGTACAATGAACCTATCTCTATTCTTTGTGATAATTCAAGTGCAATAAACATCTCCAAGAATCTAGTGATGCACTCTAGAATAAAGCACATAGCCATAAAGTATCACTTCATTAGAGAGAAGGTTCCAGACAAGGAAGTTAGCATGGAGTATGTTCCCATTAAAGAACAAGTAGTTGACATTTTCACCAAGCCTCTTCCCAAGGAACAATTTGAATATCTGAGGTAGAAATTGGGAGAAATTTCTCCCACATCATATCACTAGATTCTAGTGATAGGGCATGGATCCAGGCGGAACTTCATTGGTATCATATTCATCCATAGAAATGAAATGAAATCTTAGATCAAGTCAGGTATAAATGGTTTTATGAATTTCTAACGACTTGATAGTTGTAGATTCAAGAATTTCCTCTATAAAAGGGGGAGAATCCACTCAAGGGGAGAGTCTCCAAAGGGGGAGATAGCTAAAAATAGACCCTTTTCCATTGATTTCAAATGGGGAGTAAGTGCAATGGGAATAGAGCATAAAGTGTGATATCTAAAGCTTGTATCAGATTCAATTGGTATAGAGCTGATTTGGTTTTTCCATCAATGAAAAAGGGGGATATTGTTGGCAACTTGGTTGCCATTGATGTCAAAAGGTGTCATTGGTGTCATATGAGTATAGAGGATCTAGGTTTGGAAGATGTGATGCAAAATGGTGAAGACAAGATTATGTATCTGCAAATGTTGCAAAGTTACTCAAAATGTTGTCATGTTATTGCAGAGGTCACTTTCGAAGGTTTGTGGAGGAATCTGACTGCAGATTCAACATGGGTTTTTCAAGAGGATTCAATTGGTATGGTATGCATGTTCAAAGGGTGTCAAATTTTCTCAAAAATGATTTGACTACTCTCAGACTAAATTATGGTTTCTACAAATAAACCCTAAGTATTGTAGTCATGGCATTCATTAGTTTTTGTTTTTTGAAGTTGACTACTTGTTGGCTATTACCGGTTGCTTAAGTTATCAGTTAAGCCATCATGCCTGTTGCGTAATTGGCCCCATTTACCTAGCACTCCCAGATGATAGTGTTTGTATGCTCGTGATGAAGATCAATGGCCTCACACTAGCCCACTGCATTTGTAGTGGGTCCCAGTTTAGCCCCATGGGATAGCGGGAAATGTTGGAGATTAAGTGGTGTTTGATTGAATGATGCATGAGGTATTATGTGGGTCCAAAATATACAAGTTGAAAATGGACACATGGCAGAAGATCACTCGGTCACTTCACATCGCTATTGTGAAGTGAAGCAATGGGATGCTTTCAGCAATGAGCGATGAGCTTCAAGAGTAGTGGAAGATGATGTCAGCTAAGGACAAATGGTTGAAACTCACTACCTTGCTATAAATTCTCTGGTCCCTAGCTCAGCGCTGCAATATGGCGGGTGCTTGAGAAATGGAATGAAAGGTAGGTGGCAATACTTTATTGCATCTCAATGGTTCTTTGCATCATGATTATCTATCCTTTTCTCACAAACAAAGTTGCGATAAGCAAAGTGAATGTGATGGAGTGTCAACAATGAAGATTGAATGAAGGCGATCAGACAATGATCACTGTATCCCTTCACATTATAGAAATGGATGCTGAAGATTAAAGTGAAGTTGTGATATTCGATGAGGTAAGATCTATAGTGCAAGTTTAAAGAAGAATGATCTGATGATTATGTTTTAAAGGTGTCGAAATAAAAGGAAAGCCAGAGGATCATGGCACGAAGTTAAGAAATCAATGACCTAGATTTGAATTCAAAAATATCAAATGGCTAGTTGTGTAAGAATGCAGATTAGGTATGGTAATATACATAGTGGATAGAATTAATTGGTTCAACTACTCCAATGACCATCTGATTGAAGATTTAATTTGTAGGTCGATGACACAGATCACCATGTCGAGAGAGATCAAAATCAGATCAAATAAACAGAGAATAACATTTAATGCATATCAAGGTTTGGACTTTATATACGACGATACTTGGTAAATCCATTCAATTAGATTTAGGTTTTGAAAACTATGGCTCGAAGAACATATAACTTCATTAGGAAGATAGTGAGAAAATATTGACAGGAATATTTTTACAGATGGGGCATGGCTTGAGGCGTTGATTTTAGATTGGTGGAGTCAAGCAAAAAGAAGAAGACAATCAAAAATTGTATAAGTTGTGGGACGGTGTATCTAGCAAAGTGAGAGAGCCAAGTTGCAGAAAGAGAATGCACTAATTCTGAATAAGTAGAACCCAAACAAAAATCAGATATTTGATATGGGTTAATGTTCAAAGAGTCAAGTAGAGTAAGGTGCAAAGCAGGGCATAGAGTTGCAGGAGATTGCAACAAGGTATTGTGCAGTTGCAAATAAGTTGCAACATTGAATTGTAATAAAATTGTAATATCTTGAGTTGTAAATCTGATTGGTTGATGCAAGAGCATCGAGTACCAAGTAATCCTACACACCCAAAAATATTTATTTTATTTTCCTAAATTTTGGTGTGATGTTGGTCTTCCAAGCGTGATATATTTCTTGATTTTTCTTCCTTCAACAATGTTGAAAGGAGCCCCCTTCCATACACTTGTTTTTAGCATAAATTTTAATTGTAAAATCATTTCATTTGGATGGGATGTATCATATTTTAGTTATTTGTAACTCTTGAGAATTTGAAATTGTTGGCCACTAGTGTTGGAATCTTCTTGGTGCTAGTGTTTGAGGTAGTGGAGGTGCAAGAATGGGATATGGGATGTCAAATTAGGAAAAGATTCAAAAATTGTTAGAAAAGAATAATGAAGAGGCCAATTTCATGAATTGTTAGGCCAGAATGGAGGAGTTTTGAATGGCATTTTGGGGAGAGAAAGATTGAGTCATGACTGTGAGACCTAGTTTCAATAAATTAGGCATAACTTTCTCATACGGTAACGAAATCAAGAATTTCAAAATGATTCAGAAAGCTAAAAATGAAGCACACCAAACCTAGAAGGTGTTTCAAAGGATTCGTGATGATTAGAGAGCAGTGATGGATAGAAGTGATGAGTTTGTGGAGTTATAGCTGATTTTTAAAACTTGCCTGTAGGTGTTTTGCATTCTAGATTTGAATCTTTCGTGTAGTTGATTGTAGTTGCAGACGGGGCTTCCAATATGGATTTTAATAGTTATCTTCCAAGTTTGTAAATTTAATGAAATAAAATGTTTTATGCTGGATTTTTTATTTTAAACTTTCTTAAGTGTTGATTTTGTGAAGGAAGACTGCAACAATTGATAATCCTCTGTGGTTTCTCAATTATTGATTGCATCAAATGGTATCAGAGTAGGTTGATCTTGTTGGGGTGTGAGATGTGTTGAGTATGAGTTTTTTGTAGGAGATTATTTTGGTGAAGAGTGAAGTGGTAAATTTGGAAGAGAGAGAGTTGAGTAAATATGTTTGTTGTAGGTATGAAAGAGGGTATGTGACTATTATCCTATAGTAGAGGTTAAGGTTGTGTAGAAGGTGCACAAGAGAGAGGTGTGTCTTCCAAAAACCATATATTGGGTAGAGGATAAGCAAGAGTGAGTTTGTTGTAGGGAGGACCTATGATTGTAGAGGGTTGATACCCTAAAGTGAGAGAGATTGTTGTGAGGACTTGCAACTACAAAGGGACTTGTGAGTCTCTAAAAATGGCTTTGAAAAAGAAGACAAAATGGGTCATTAGAAGATCTATGAGGATGTCATTTTGGGAAGAGTAACAGGAAAAAAGTGAGAGAAAAGAAGCTCTTTGCAGAGTTGAAAAATATAGAAGTGAGATTGGATGCCCTTGAGGAAAGCTTAGGAATGAAGAAGCAAGTTATAGGTGAGGAAGATCAAAACATAGATGAAGTTGAGTTTCATTGTTTGTTTCATAACAAATTTGCAAGTAATGATTTATGTGCAGGATGAAGAAGGAAAGGAAGTTGTAATAGAGGATAGGGAAGAGAAGAAAGAGGAAAACTAGAGGTTTGATAAAGAGGACAGCAAAAAGGAGAATGGTGAAGTATAGTTTGTAGCCCTATGGTGGAAAGAGTATGGAAAGAAAGTCATGTGGGAGAAACCCACACAAATGCAAATGAAAGAAAGAAAGAAAAGAAGAAAGGCACAAGGAAATAATAGAGAAAGAAAGAGGTAGCAACAGATGTGCATTTTGTTGATGATATAAAAGAAAAGAAAATTGAATATACATGCACAAGAAAAGAGGGTGCAATGACAAAAATAGAGGTATTATCTCCTTCTTTTGAGTTTTGCAAAGAAATTATTAATGTTGATTTTTATGTAGAAGAGGTAAAGGAAAGTGTTGGAGAAGATGATTTTAAAATTGGGGCAGCGATTGGTTCTTGGAAGAACATAAATATATTGAAGAAAATGAAGTAGTTGAGTGCAAGGATGAGATGAAAGAAGAAAAGAACAATATTGCAATAGACAATCAAGAAGAAAATATTAAGACAATAGTAGAGGAACAAGAGATTACACAAAGTGAAGACAAGTATACGGGGAAGATAGTGAATGAGGAAAGAGAAGGATCAATAGGAAATAAAGAAGAAGATGACTTATTAAGGTAGATTGCAGCAATTGAAAAGGAGTGGCTTGCGTTAACAATAGGTGAAACGAAAGTTGTAACAAAAATTGAGGTAAAATTTGAATTTTTTTTTAAAAATGATGATAGAGAAAAGGTTGATTCACATGAAAATGACATGTTTTACAATAATGGATATGAGAATACTGAAATTCATGATACACTAGTAGGGGAAGTGAAGAAAATTAAGATATTTGATGACTTTTCAAAATTTGTTGAAGTTGATGTTAAAGTTGATTTGTATTTTGAAGAAATGGTGAAAGAAAGTGAAATGGGAGAAATGGTTAGGGGCAGAAATAATATGTTACAAAATAAAAAATAACAAGGTATGATGACTCTTGTTGAAATAGAAAAAGAAGAGGATGAAAGAGAAATATGTGAGAAATACAAGGAGATAGAATTCATTGATTTCAATGAATTTGTTAATGCTAATTTATATGTAGGTGTTGAGAATGATAAATTGAAATAGAAATATGAAACATGGTGCAACAAGATGAATTACATGAGAGGAAGAAAGAGAGAAAAGATGAAGGAAGGGAGAGACATGAAGATTCAAAGCAGGGTAAAGAAGAAGGAACAAATTGATAAGGAAGAAAAATGGTTGAAGAACAAACATAGAATCTTCAAATGTTCATGAGCTCCAAATAATGGAACATTTATTCTTACCCCAGGTATTTGATGCAAGAGAATCAAGGAGTACCAAGCAATCTTGCACACCCAAAAAGATTTATTTTATTTTCCTAAATTTTGGTGTGATGTTGGTCTTGCAGGCATGATATATTTCTTGATTTTTCTTCCTTCAACAATGTTGAAAGGAACCCCTTTCCATACACTTGTTTTTGGCATGAATTTTAATTGTTAAATAATTTCATTTGGTTGGGAGATATTATACTTTATTTATTTGCAACTCCCAAGAATTTGAAATTGTTGGCATCTTCTTGATGCAAGTGCTTGAGGTAGTGGAGGTGCAAGAATGGGATAAGGGATGTCAACTTAGGAAAAGATTTGAAAATTGTTAGAAAAGAACAATGAATAGGCTAATTGCATGAATTTTCAAGCCATAATGGAAGAGGAGTTTCGACTGGCATTTTGGGGAGAGAAAGATTGAGTCATGACTATGAGGCCTAGTTTCAGTAAATTGGGTATAACTTCCTCATACAGAAACAAAATCGAGAAATTCAAAATGATTTAGAAAGCTGAAAAATGAGGCACACCAAACCTAGAGGGTGTTTTAAAAGATTTGTGATGATCAGGGAGTAGTGATGGACAAAAGTGACAAGTTTGTGGAATTATAGTTGATTTTTGAAACTTTCCTGTAGGTGTTTTGCATTCTAGATTTGAATCTTGTATGTAGTTGATTGTAGTTGCAGATGGAGCTTCCAATATGTATTGTAATAGTTATCTTCTTAGTTTGTAGAGTTGAATGAAATAAAATATTTTATGCTGGAGTTTTTATTTTAAACTTTCTTAAGTGTTGATTTTGTGAAGGAAGGTTGCAACAATGGACAAACCTCTTTGGTTTATCAATTGTTGACTGCATCATTGGTGGGTTCCATCATATATCTAGATAGGTGCTCAGATTAGGAAGTGAGTGCTTCCTTGGAGTGGGTGCTACTAAAACTAGGGGATTGGTGTCTCCTTAGGGTCGGTGCCCTTAAACATTGTAACTAAACATTTAGTTTGTGAGGTTGAATTAGGATAGTAGATCCTAGAAGCATTTCTCATTGTGGTTTTTCCCATCTTGGGTTTTCCACATACATATCGTGCTATGTGATGCTTGTCTGTGTGTACATGTTCATGTCTTTTCATATTAAGGTTTGATCTACACATCAATAGTTTAAGGAATTAATTTGCATAGGAAAACTAAGGGCTAATTTTTTTCTTTATATATATCTACTGATTCACCCCCTATTAGTAGATTATTGTGTTCCAATAGCTCATACATATAACACAAGGAATAATAGACAGCCACAAACCATTCCTCCATCAATACCACTTCCCCAACCTATTTTTCCTAGTGCCCCTCATTTACCTTCACATAGTAGAAAGGAGTATGATCCTATGGAACAACTTCATAACACTCCTGCTAAGATATCCTTGTGAGATTTGATTCAAGCATCACCTCTTTACCATAACATGATTCAAAATTATTTAAAACAAGTTGTTATCCCTCCTAGTGTGCAACCAAATGATGTGGTAGCTATGATTAAGAATATAAATTCACCTAATTTGGACATTGTCTTTCATCAAAGTGAATTACCTCCTTCGAAAACACAAAAAAAATGATGCTCTGATAATACAGGCTAGTATTAATATATTTAGCATTAAATGTACTTTCATTGATGATGGTTTGACACTCAATGTTTGTAGTGTAAAACTCTTGGATACAATGGGAGTGGAAAAGACAAAAAATTTAACCAGATTCTTTATCTATCTGTGGTTTTGATAATGTGGGAAAACAATTGCTTGGTGTGATAATATTTCCTATTAAAATTGGTAGGGCTACTTTACAAACTCCTATCCATGTCATGTCTAATGATATTTCATATAATCTCCTCTTGGGTAGACCATGGATTCATGCAATGAATGTGGTACCTTCAACATTACATCAGTTACTTAAATACACTTACAAGAACAAGGTTTACATGGTAAAAGCTAATCTAGAACCTAAGATTTGTTTACAAATTAAACCTAGAATGAAAAATCCTCTTACAACATTGAAACCAACTACAAAAGTGGAACCCATGCAAGAAGAAGAGAAAAATAATTATTTTTTATCAATCACAAAACTATTGGATGATTATTGGGGTTGTTTAGATTTTACACCTATATTCATGGGAGAATATAAGATTACACACAATCAGAAAAAGAGAAAGAAGCTTCCATAATATCAACACAATCTAAATCATCAAAAACATTTGATTCAATAAATTTTAGCAAAGAAGAGGAAAACATAAAGTATACATCGACATATTATTAGTGTGATTATAAGAATCACCTTCTTCAAAAGAATTGAAAAGACTTTATGGAAGGGGTTATGAACTTTGAAAAAAATTGGCTATAATGGAAAAGTATGTGGGGTTAAGGAACAAGGTATCCATGTCCCTATCGAACCTATCATGCAAGAATAAACAAGAGGTATTGGTTATTGTCCTTTGAAAGAAATGAAAGCATCAAAGAAACCTTCACTCAATATCAATGTCATGTGCAAAACACTACTAGCACAAATATACATCATGGTCATGATATTGCTTCATATTTAAACAAATGTTTTAGTGAGGATTGGGGTTCATTATTGTAAGATTTGGCTATGGAGATAGCCACCCAAGATCTAAAGGCCTATGGAAAGCACAAAATACTCAGAAGATCAATATGACAAGAATAAACTATATTCCTATCAATGAATGCAAAAAGAATCAATGGAGTTGTATATACAATGTAGTAGAGACCCCTTGGTTATATAGCCAAGGTGAGACATAAGATGTCATAAGATTATGACAAGTGTCTTAATCTTATGGCATGAGAAAACTAATCACAACTACCTAGGTCACATGTGTTTTAAGTGAAAAGATAAGATAACAACTAATGAGAACTAACATCTAAATAAAATCATAGGACCTAAGTAAACTTAACATGTGAATATGTCGCCTAAGTCCCTAGTAAGTGAAATAACTAGGTACAAGACATTTATTCACACCACACCCCCCTTAAGTGCAAATTAGGGAGAAGATTATTATGCAAATGAGACAAAGATGGGTCCCAACTACTAGGCCATGTTAAGCATCCATGTACAAATGTAAAAGAAATGACAAAGAAATCTCTCACAACTAGATAAATGGAGAAAACACAATGGGACAAAACTCCTCCCCAAAAGAGAGAAAAACAAGACAAATGCTTTCAAAAAGATAAGAAGGACAAAACCTCATGTGAGAAAAAATTCCCCCCCATAAGAGAATGTAGAAGTTCAAGTGACCACCCCCCCCCCAATGGTGAGTCTTAGCTCAAATGTCACAATGTTAGGAGTCCCCAATCTTAACTGAAGAAGGAGACAATGTAGAACAATGTGAAGACTAATGTAGAATAATGGTTTTTAATTAAACTATGAGATAGTGTAGTTTTCTTAGTCAAATAGTGGTTCACAAGAACCCATCTCTCATGATAATGAGTGGTCCACTAAGCACTCATTGCATCTAGGTGATACTCATAGAGGTGAAGTGTTGGGAATTCCTAGAGGTCAACCATTCCAATACTACTCCAACTCAAGTGTGCTTAACCATGAAGTATGATTGTTACATTAATTTGAAAATTAAAATGCTTCAGGCCAATTCAAAGTTGGAAGTGAGAATGGTGTATGAGCTCTACTAGGGTTTTCTTGTGTCTACAGTCATTCTTGGCCCCCCTTACATCATATTGCACTTACTGCATAGGAATTTCCTCTTTCCTTATGTGTACGACCGCATTTACTACATTTTTTTTTACTACGGTCTTTTCCTATGTGTACCCACATATGCTTCACCTTTCCTGAAGTTATACTTTTTTATGCTCTTAAGTAGAGCATTGTCTTGCAAGAACACTTCCTGAATGACTGCATTTGCAATTTTTTGCATATCTTGGAAATTTGGATTTAAGTCCAAAATATTTGAAACAAATATGGACACCAGGTCTGATGGAAATATCAACCTCTAAGCTATAGGATGTAAAATTTCTTCACCTATCAAAGTTTTCAAACATTTGAACATAAATAAGCAATCAGTTTTGAAGACATGTGACAGATGTTCTCTTTCCAACCCTTTGGAAAATGGCAATTCTCATTCTTGTACAAGAAATGGGGCTCTATAGTTTCTTGGCATAAACTCCTTAATAGCTCTTTTAGTAGAAGGTGGTTCCAAATTCAAAAGTAGTGGCTAGAATGCAAAATACTCACTGCTCAAAACACACTACTCAAGATAACTACATAATGCAAAAACTACTAGAATCAGTATGAATGACGCTTTGTTTCACAACTATTTGCTCAGCTAAAACATGTGATAATTCTTTGATGGCCAGCTAGAAACATTACACAAGCACACTACTAGCAACAAACCCAATAACAAATCTCTTTTGAATACAGAGATTGGGTCTTACCCGCCGAATTGGAAAAAGTATGTTTGAGAAGAACAGTGAGAATTAATAGCAGAAAACACCCACTACTCTATTTTTCTCTCCAATTCCTTACCCACAAACACAAACCACCCAGTCTGCAATTTTGAACATGAATATGTTTGTTTGTCAAGAGTGTCGACAACACAAAACACATAGACTGCAATTTCAAGCAAGCACAACTTCTCTGTTTGAGGACGAAACTCCAAAGCTTAATCCCTTATGATTTTTCCATATTTTCATTACAATATTTATAGAATGAGTAAGACATACAACATCCATGCCTTTAATAGATGTAGAACTCATTTGTTTTTTCTAAAAACACAAATTCAATTTGGATTTTTCTACATGCAGGAAAGGGCTCAAAGACGCCTGAAGCTACTTGGTTTAATGATGCAAACATTGAGTTCTCATCCCATGTATGAATTTCCTACATACAAGCGACACTTGTTAGCCAAAAACCTTACCTTTGTTATGGTCGATGTCTTGAACTTAAATATTATCTTTGATGAGTTTGATCTACAATGCTGCTGCTCATGTGAAATATACTAAATCTCCTTGTGTTGGTGTGAATTCCAACTTTTTTGATAGATTTGAAGCATGCTACTCCAAGTTTCCATTCTACTTCTATGTATTATAACACAAATTTATAATGATCATGTACTAAAGTAGATTGTTTCACACCAATTTGAGGCATGGCGAAGGAGATTTGATTAGACAACAACAATGACCTGGCTTCTGTTGTACATTGAAATTGACTGCCTTACTCAGAATTAAAACATGTTGCTCCATTCTTGATAATTCTTGATTGATTCCCATCTAGCTACCACAGTTTATTGAAACATGTCCACCACCAACAATACCTTATATTTACATAAAATCTAAATGCAAACATTAACACTTTTTTATTTTATATAATTTTTAAATAGAAGCATTCTTAAAATGATAACATGATGACACTAACCCAACTTTTCCTGTTCTATAATAACTTTTAAATATTGTGTGATATTTTGAGTATTATTTTAATAAATTAACTCCTGCTAACTTTGATCACACCCGATGTTGGCTAACTTGTCTGCTAACCTGTTACCTCCCCTATAAGTGTGCTTTATTTGCACAAAACTGATTTTATCCATTATTTTCCAAACCTATTGCAACACATAACTTATTCTTTAGCAAAAGACCTTTTTCTCTTTACATGCATTAACAATGATTAAAGAATCATCTTCAATTTCCAAAGCTTCAATCTTCAAACTTTTGACTAATTGTACCCTAAACAACAATTCTTGTGCTTCCGTAATGGTGTTTGTGCCTATTGAAAATTTTATTGATTTTGCTGAGATAATGTAACCTTGATGATCCCTTATTACAACCCCTTCCCCTGATAACCCTAGATTTCCGCATGATGCACCATCAAAATTTAACTTAAAATATCCTCTTGGAGGTGGAATCCATGCTATTTTACTTCTATCTATTTTTGCCTTTGGATTTTGCTGCAAACTTCCTTTAAAAGGAAGCACAATATTTGGCCACTTCTACATTAATTGTGAATCCCAAGTTGGGAACAATGAATCAAATTTTTTAACCTTTTGTACATATGCATTTGTTATCTCTGATATGGATGATTCTAACTTCACCAAAACTTTCTCCACCTTCATTTTCTCATTCTTGAAGATCCTTCTGTTTCGCTCCCACCAAATGCTCCACAATACTATAAAAGGCACTACTTTCCATATGCATGCAAAAAATGATGATTTATATAGTATTGGAAAACTTGAGAATAAATCCCATAAGTTATTTGGTAGTGGGGAATACCAACTAAACTTGTTTTTGATAAAAGAAAAACATTGTGCTGCAAAAGGACAATGAATGAACAAATGATTTCCCTCCTCCATATTGTTTTCACATAATACACATTTAAAATGGTTCGCTATCCCTAGTTTGACAAGTCTATCACTTGTAAAAATTCTCTTTTTGATAGCCAGCCATGAAAAACACCCAGCTTTTGGGAGCACTATTGAGTTCCAACAAAAGGATAGAGCTCTTTTAGGTCTGATATTTTCCCCTTTAATCATTACCACCTTATAACCCATTTTGACTATATAAAGAACTAATTCGGAGGGCGCCCATAGTAGCTTATCCACACCACCTGACACAAACATTCCTTTCACTTATTCTGCAATTAAACTCCACTTTTTGATCATTTGAAAAAACAATGGAAGAGACACCTTTCCAACTAACTCTTCCTATACACTCATCTATGCTTTCAAAATAGTCACTTAATTTTTCTCCCCAACTTTAAGTAAGTAAAATTTGTATGGTTTGCAGATTTTGAACTATGTTTAAAGTAGCATATCCAGCCCAAGAATCCTCCCAAAACTTTTCTTGTTGACCACTTTGAATTTCCCATGTGAGATACGATGTGATTACTCCTCTACATGTGATCAAAAAGTTCCACATTGTAGAACCTTGTGGTGGATTTGAGATTGTAAAGATTCTCTTTAGATCTTCACTATCAAGATACTTTGCTTGCATCACCTGACACCATTTTGATTGAGGCTTATAATACATATACCATACTAGTTTCACCCCTAAAGCATGATTTCTAGTTGATAAATTGTGTATTCCAATTCCCCCTTTTAATTTCTCTTCACAAATATTTGCAAGAGATATAAGTGGAATCTTCCTCTTGTTTTCAATGTTCCCTTTCCATAAAAATTCTTTGATTATCTTTTCAATTATAAAAATCACTGCTCCTGGTGCTTTTAATACAGCCTTATAATAATTGGGAATGGTAGAAAGTAATGATTTAATCATTAGTATTCAGTTTGACAATGATAACCACCTGCCTTTCCAAGCTACTGCCCTTGATTGAATGCTTTGAATTATCTTATCCCAATAAGATATTCTATTAGCACCATTGAAAAAAGGAATTCCAAGGTACTTACAAGGTAATTCCACTGTTTGGAAACCACGAATATTGACAATTTTCCTTTGTAAGCCAAGCTTGATATTAAAACTATAAATCTTTGATTTTGTTGCATTTATTTTTTGGCTTGACGCAAGTGAATATTTATCCAAAATATACTTAATATGCTTGGCCTCTCTTAGCATTGCCTTACCAAATAAGATTGTATATCCACAAACAAAGAATGTGTCATAGATATATCAGTTAAAGGAATTGAAATCTCTTTCCATAATCCTTGGGCATGTGACCTTTTGACTATTCTACTAAGAGCTTCTACTAATATTATGAATAAAAAAGGTGACACTGGATCACCTTGCCTTACTCCTTGTGTAGAACTAAAAAACCCTATTGATGCACCATTAATTAAGAATGAAAATTTTGCACCTATTAAACATGACAAGACCCACTTACACCATTTATCATGAAAGCCAAATTTCTTTAGCATTTGCGTAAGGAAAGACCAATCCACCTTATCATAAGCTTTCATCATATCTAGCTTAATGATAAATGATGAAATTTTGTGCAAAGAAATAGAATGTAAAACTTCATGTGCCATCAAGGCCCCTTCTGTTGTTTCTCTACCAGGAATAAAACCACCTTGTTCTTCAGAAATCAATTTGGGAATAAGAGGTAGCAAATGAAGGTAGATAGTTTTGGTGAAAATCTTATACACAGTGTTGCAAAGGGAAATAGGACAAAATTCTGAAAAAGACTTTGGATCCTTAACCTTTGGAATTAAAGCAATATGTGTGGCATTGAATTGCTTAAGCATAGTGTAAGAAGACCTAGACTCCTCCAAATCCTTAAGAAGATCAAGACCTATGAAATCCTAGCATTTTTGGAAAAATATTGTTGTAAATCCATCAAGCCCTAGGGCCTTATCTGGTTTAAGTGGAAAAACCACCTTTTTTCACTTCTTCCAAAGTAAAAGGCTTAATGAGATCTACATTATCTTGTTCAGATATTAAAGGAGGAATTGCTTGTAACATATCTTATCTTTCTTTTTCAATCTCATCTGATTGTTGTATTGGTGCTGACAGCAAATTTGTGAAAAATTTAACCCCTTCATTCTATATATCAACTTCATTATTTAACCACTTGCTAGTGACACTTTCTTGAATTCAAAACACTACATTTTTAGCTTTCTTAATCTAAGCTAACATATGAAAGAACTTAGTATTTTTATCCCCTTCTCGAAGCCACAACTCACGTAACTTCTAACTCCAATACATTTCCTCCCACAACACTAACTCTTCCCATTCAACTTGTAACCTTTTTTGTTGCCGAAAAGACTATGACATTAACCCTTGAATTATAATTTGCTCATTAATAACTTCCAACTATTTTGAAATCAAATCCTTTTGGTGAAAAATATTTTTAAACACATGAACATTCCAATGATTTATTTTTCCTTTTAAAAACTACAATTTTTTGTAAAATCTGTGCATGATAGAACCTTCTACATATGGAGCTTGCACCCACCATGTTTGCAATAATGGAAGAAACTGACTCTGCCTCAACCACATAGACTCAAACTTGAAAGATGACTTACCCTTTTGAAGAGAATTATCAGAGGCAATATTTAAACAAGTTGGAAAATGGTTTGAACCTGACCATGGAAAGATTTCTGAAGTTTGCACATATTTACCAAGCACCCAATTTGACGATATCAGAAATATATCCAACCTTACAGCTATTTGAAAAAAATCTCGCCTCTTATTTGTCTATGCATATGTACCATTGTTTGGTTGCACATCTAGAAGCACATTATTGTGAACAAAAGTGTTAAAATCATCTATCATCTTTTGAGGTGGTATAACACCACCTTTCTTTTCTTGAAGAGATAAAATTACATTAAAATCCCCTACAAGAACTACTTTCTCTAAACTTCATTGCTCAAAGATTAAATCAAGTTCCTTCCACAATCTTTGTTTCCCTGTTGTTGAATTTGGAGAATAAACATTTACCAACAAGAAGATTAAGTCAAAATGAGTAACTTAAAGCAATTTCCAATGTGGGGTATTAGAAATAGATTCTATTTGTATAGTTCTTGCATTCCACAATGTTAATAAACCCCCTGATGCTCCTTGGGCCTTAGCTTGGGATGATTTCCACATACTCCACTTATGAATTATATTCTCAAAATTATCCTTTGATAGCTTAGTTTCTTGCATTAACACTATATCAACCCCAAATGAATTTATCTACCACTTAATCTGAACTCTCTTGTTAGGGGCATTAATACCCCTAACATTCCAAGAGACTATCTTCATGGCGATCGAAGAGAGTATCCTGCTCTCCTCAATCTTTTCTTTATGTTTCCATTTAAAGTTAATTGAATCTCTGCATCAATTTCCTCCTTCATCTTTGTTACATTAGATTTTATCCCTCCCTTTCCTCGTGATTTTATCATAGGAAAGATTGTAGGTGTTTGACTTATAGTTAACTATTTTGAAAAATCATAGTCAGTAACATACACTATAGCTACATCCTTGATCCCATGCACATCTATTTCCTTGAACTGATCATCAATTTATTTCATTTCAGATACAAAAGATGTTAAGGATTTTTTGAAAGTATCTTCATAATGAACTCACCAAAACTCCCCATCTTCTTTATCAAAAACCTTTGTAATCGCATCAATTAAATTTGACCCTGCCATATTAGCAATACAACATTCCCAATTTTCCAAATTGTCACTTTCTCCCAACTCCTGTATTTCATTTAGCTCTAATTTGTCCTCTTTCTAATTTATGCAAGGAAAATTAGAGTCATTCTTATTATGGGAATCCTTTAACAAAAAAATTTCCTCCTGATTCATAGGTGTAAGAACCTTAGAATTCTCCCATATCAACGTTGAAATTATACCTTATAGCTATTGAACATTAACTAAAGAAAGGCTTGGTGAATATAAATTGAGCAAGTTACCTTTGGCCATATTTAAAATAGCCACCTTATCAAGCAAAAATTTTGGAAAATGAATTGCCAAACTTGAAACCCTCCCTTTTTTGAAAATATGTGAGAACGGTTAAGAACATAGGAATGTTTTTTATGATAAACATTGAAATAATTTTCAAAGTCTTGTGCCATCAAAACAAAATTGATGATTTGTGATGAAGATGGCAAGTCCGACAATACACTTTGACAAGAATCATCTATTTTAAATTTTCCTTTTCTCCTTTGCTCATCAGACATCTTTGTTGGAGTAAGAGTCAAACCTGACCCATCATTTAAACTCAATGGTAAAAAGGAATCAAAAAAATCTTCATTAAGAACTCAACCTTCCATAATTTCAACATTTTGCTTCAAAACTATTTCCTCCATGTTAGCAACAAACTCTTCTTGATTTTCAGTCGACACTACTTCACCTATCTCATGGGTATCTTTGGCTTCTACACAATTTTGTACCGAATGCCCCAAAATGTGACAATAAGTACAAACATTAGATTGGTTTTCAATTAGGATTTTCTTCATCCAAATTCCAAAATTTGAATGAATCTTTACTATTGAAGAAAAAACCTTCAATGTGTTAAGCAACACACAAACTCTAACTGGTTTCCCTAGATTTGTAAAAAAGTCCATATCATGCTTGACAAAAACCCCCAAATTATTAGCAATAGTCTCTACTATACCCATTTCTCTATACTCAAGTGGAAGTTCATGCAATTGAATCCAAAAAGGAACGAATTTAATTAAAGAAGAATAAGGATCAAAATTCAGAATCCATGGTTGAGTATATAAACCAGATTCATCAAAAATCCAAGATTTCACCTTAGAAACCGCATCCCTTTGATGCTTTGAAGAAAATGAAACAATGAAAAAGCCATTACCTTGATCTATGTAAAAAACTTGATTTGCCCAATCCCATTATGAATAAAGTAAACCTTTTAAAACATCAACAAAAGGCAAAAAATTCCAAACTTACATATTAAGGCAATTTTTTGAAATCTTGTATCTGCATTCCCAAAACATCTTCAGATAAAGTAAATTGAACAAGTTCACTTCCTACCAGATCTTCCATAGAAGCCTTGAATGAAGATTCTTTGGGAACCCACTTCAATATGCCTTTCCTTTGTGCATTTTGTGCTTGTATTTTACAAACACATTGATATGTCAAATGCTTCAAAGGAAAATTATTTGGAGAAGAAACCTCGAATGAACTATGAGCAGGATTTGGTGAGGACAATCCATTTTGCATTCTTTAACTGTAAATGCATAATCCTGTAACAATCTTCTTGCTTCTAAACAATGTTGTTTGGAAAGGATATCTTAAGCGAAATATCATTCAGAAAAGAAGTCGGCTGCAGAACACTTCCATGCTTAGCATCATCAGCATCATTTGGATTGAAGGAAGATCCAGAAACTACATCCGCCTAAGATCGAGTTGAAGACCTTGAAGAATCTACCTAGGTTTTCGAATCTGACCCATATATATCAAAAGAAGGTTGTATTTCCTGATTGAGTACTTTATTGGGTCAGAACAAATTCCCATTTGAATGATTAGCTTTTTGAAAGGGATGAAAACCCCCATTGTTGAAAAACCCTTGTTTCTTCGAAGAAAAAGAATTTCTTGAAAAAGGGGTGGGTGATCTATAGCATGAAGCAAAAAAATCCTTTGGTAAAGGTCACCTACTAGGAAAAAATTCCCCATGAAACCCCGTTGGATGCATAGAATGACTTGGTTTTTTCAAAAAAATCTCGTTAGAATGCTTAGGCGCGTTCCGTTTCGTGTGGTCTATTTTCCTCCTCTACCTCTTTCTTTTTCTAGTTGGTGTTTAATTACCTTATTAAATACTTACTATAAAATTATTGCCAAGGTGTTTGATATCAAAATTAAACTTGTGTAGGGCATTGTGAGAGCTAAGAAAAATGGATTCATAAGCGGTAGACGGGCCCAACAATATGGTCAAAATACATTGCCAGCTAAATTAGACTTTAATAAAGCCTATGATAGAATTCATTAGAGTTTCATTCTTAAAATACTATAATGGTTGGGTTTTGGGCCTCAAATCCAAAATTATGTTATTCAAAGATGCTAGTTCTCACCTGGTCACTAATAATACCATATTAGATTCATTTGAGTTACAAAATTCCATAATGTGAGGATGTCCTTTATCTCCCTTTCTCTATGTTCTTGCAATCAATGCCTTGGGATATCTTCAAAAAGCTAACTAGTTGAATCTTATTAGAGGCATATATATTCCACAAAGTGTGGTGGTTATCACATCTCACTTTGTTGATGATAGTATGTTGTTTCTGCATGTTGTTTTTGCAAAAAAAATGAAGAGGAATTAAGTAATACCTTGGACCTCCTCAATATGAATTATTCTATTTTTGGTTCTAAACTTGCTCATAACAATACTAATTTTTTTGTCTTGAGATGGATCTATCCCTGAGTGGGTTCCTAAAGAGTGAAGATAAATTATACATAATGAGATAATTAGATATCTTGACATTCCCTTTGGGATGGGAGCCTCTTTTCATAAAATGTGGGACAAATTCTTAAATAGACTTAAAAATAAGTTGTTTAATTAGAAAAACAAATACTTATTTCTAGTTGGTAAAATTCAAGTTGCTAATAGAATCTTCATTGCACTCATGTGTATTACTCATCATGTTGGATGTCATCCAAGAATAGTTATGAATAATTGAACAAAATAATTCAAAATTTATTCGGTCTAAGTGGGATGATAATACTAGATTTATTGTCTTCTTTTGGTCTCACTACATCAAACCAAGATATAAAGGTGGTATAGGGCTCATAGACCCCAAAACACAAGGGTTATGTCTTGCTTGGGAAGTGGATTATAAGAGTTAGTTCTAGTGTAGATGAGCCATAGAAAATTCTAGTTTGTCATTGAATCATTGAATCTTTCATCAAGAAGAACTGGCAAGGGGTAAATTGGTTAGATAAAATCCTCTTGCTACCCTTCTTTAAAATCAAAGTTTCATTTCATTTACAATCCATTTGGAAAGCTTGGAAAAATGTATCTCATTTTTTGAGGTGTAATGATTCTTCCTTGCAATTAGGAAATGGTATTTAAGGTTTTCTTCAATTGTCAAAAAAAAGGGGACATCCTAAAATACCAAAAATTTATAAGGGAGGGCAAGGGACAACTAGGGGATATTTGAAACTCTAATGAACAGCCCATGGATGTCTGTGACTTAGCAAAAAAATAAAAAAATTGAAAAAATAAATAGTAAGAAAAAATAAATAGTTTCTAGGAAAATTTGTGTATGCATTTCTTATTAAAAAATGTATACACAATTTTTTGCTACAAAAATTTATTTAAGAAAAAATATCAAAATGTGTGGATGAAAGTTCAAAATTGTGTTCCTTTCTAGACCAACTTATTAGCACAAAAAAAATTAAGCATTTCTAATTGAAAGAAAATTTTGATCAAACATATGTTTTAGTTAATTCATTATAACTAAATTAAATCTAAGCCACAACTTTTTCAACTACGAGATCACTTTACTAAAAATATTGATTTTTCACAACTCCTGTTGATATATAACACATTAAAAAGTATATTAAAATACCCATTTGTAAATGCAATTTAAAAAATATATTTTTAATATTTTAATTAGTTTTATATTTTCTTTATTATTTTTATTAAAATAGATCATCAATATCAAAATATAAAGTTGAAATGATATAATTTTTTTCTATCTAACTGTTAAGACAAATAAATGATTATGTACTAAAATTTCAAATTATTAATACAAAAAAATTGAAAAAAAAAGGTAAAATTTACTATATATTTTATATTTTACTTTTTAAATACAAACATAAAATACACTAAACTTTTTACTTATTATTCATCATTTCAAAATTTAAATTATTTTTTGAAGTTAAATCATTTTCACCATTTCAACTTTAACCCTTCTACCAACATCAATTATTCCATTTTTGACATATTAGATGGAAAAGTGAAGATTGATAGTAAGCTCAGCCTTGGTAAATATGTTGTACAACTTATGTAAGAGTTTTTTTTGTAGCCTTGTGGAAATCAGCCTGGGTAAATATGTTGTAGAGCTTTGTAAGAGTTTTGTTTGTAGCTGTGTGGCTTGGATATGGACCTGTTTTGGTGTTTTACTATTCTATCCACCTACTTTTGTAGCTGCATTCTTGTAATTTAATTAACTTTGTTCAATATAATAAAAAAAAAAAATTGAAAATTTAACTAAATTGTTTTTTAATTGATTATGAGCGTAAAGGCACATTAGTAAACCAAAACTCTAGATATTCAAAATCATGAATAGCAGATTTGACAAAGATTATTTTAAGTGCTTCCATAGAATGAAAAATTAGCTTTATATCCATATGAAATGTGTCAAATTGTCTTGAGTTTTATTATCACATGCAATTGATGTTTATAATTCTCTCCATAAAAATTAAATAAATAAGGTTGTGACTAATGATGTTGAAATCAGATAAACTATTAGATATTTAATAATTTGTTTGATGAGACAACTTGTTGGAAATAGACACTCTATTCCATTAAAAGATATTTTTATTATTACAACAAAGTAACACTCATCTATAATTATGTGTCACTTTTATAGTTATCTTTAAAAAAACGAGATTCAAGTGTGAACATAAATGCTAAAATTATTAAGATTATATTAACACTTGATTTTGTATTGTTTATTCGTAATTGACTTTTTAAATATTTGATGTGTGGGATTGTAGCCTTTATAGATTACTAAAGAGTAAGAATTTTGATTATTTAAAAAAAAAAAAAAGATGTTGTACCACGTAACCTTCAAACTTAAATCAAGTTAAAAAATTAATGAGGACGACGTAAAAATTAATTCGTAAATTTTTTATTTAAAAATATATATATATATATTTTTCAACTTTTGTGTGTGACTGTGATCTACTTCTATATTAAGATATTCAAACTTTTTTGATAAATACTTTTTATATTAACTAAAAAGATATTCTAACTTTTAATTTTCCCCATTTTATTTATTTATTAGATGGACTTCCAAGCACATGCGATCGAATAGATTCTCCGAACACTGGGGTCAGCGTCTATGACCAAATAGAAGTTTGTGTGAAGTGAGAGACATATCAGTCAAAGTCTTTCTGATAAATACAAGCGTACAGCCAGGCCCATTTTCTCCGTAAAGTAATAAAAATTTGATTTTTGGGATTTTGTTGGCCAAAAGTCCATTTTTCGTCATTAATTTTTTAACTTGATTTAAGTTTGAAGGCTACGTGGCACAACATCATCCTCTTTTTAAAATAATGAAAATTCTTACTCTTTAGTAATCTATGGGTTTGATAGAGGCTAAAATCCCCCACATCAAATATTTAAAAAGTCAATTACGAATAAACAATACAAAATCAAGTGTTAATATAATCTTAATAATTTTAGCATTTATGTTCACACTTGAATCTCGTTTTTTAAAAGATAAGTATAAAAGTGACATAATTATAGATGAGTGTTAGTTTTTGTGTATATATATATAATTTTGAGTTATTTTATAATTATTTTATTTATTAAAAATATATTTTATTTTATTTTATTTTATTAACATTATTTTTATTTGAAGAGATTATTTTTTAATTGAAATAAAGAAAAAATTATAGTTCAGATAAAACATAGAGTGAACAACAATGTAGGAGCAACAAATAAGGCTCAACCCAATCAAACAACCAAGGACCACCTGGTGTTGATTAGAGAGCCAACCAAAAAAGTCAAAAAAAAAAATTATCTTTCAAGTCTCCATAATAGAGAGATTGAGTTTGTCATAACAAACATTAAAAGAGGCACATTGGCACCAAACTTCCTCAAAATATAGAGGAACAAAAGAAACATAATAGAAAGAGCTCACCAAGAATGAGTTCCACAGCTGTAGTCAATCTCTAAGAGCCCAAGCTGGAAGAGCCATGAAGAATGAATACAACTAGTTAGCCATGAGTTGATGTTGAAGCAGTAAAAGAAAGAGAAAACTCTCCATAGAAAAAAATATGAAGTTTTTTGGGGATAGGTCATCTTCCCAAAGACAATGGAGTGCTCCTCCAAATTGAAGTATGTAGTCCAATAATTTAATAATCATTGAAGAAGAGGGAAATAAGCTTGAGTCCATTATCAAACTCTATAGCACAAAATAAAACTAGAGAAGATTGAAAAGAGAGTAGAAAACATGGAAGGAGCCCCCCCCCAACAACTTATGGAGAGGAATCATGGTGGGAAAGGGAAAAATGAGCATTCCATGATGATGCGGTGTCTAGATGAAGCCCCTAAACACTTTGTAATTACACCAAGATCTTATGGATAGTAGTTGACAATTCAGAATTGTTTTCATTCTAAGAACGGTAATAATGTATACAATTGACTGTTGGATTTTGAAGCCCAATGGTCACTTTGGTTTTCCCTCCAATTACATTGTCCATTCACATTCCTTTCTTTTCGAAGACTTATCCATGTTGGATAATGTTGTTGATGTTATGCTATTGTAAATGTATTCAAACATCTGAGATAATAAAGAGATTTCCCCTATTTCAAAGTGGATGTAGCCAAATTGGCGAACCACTATAAATCTTTGTGTTCTTCATGTTTGCATATAGTCTCAATTTTGATTTTATTTTCTACAATCTCTTTTTCATTTATACTATGATAAATTCATAAACAATTGGTATGAGAGCTTAGCGTATTTGTTGTTCGAGAATTGTGATAATTTCTAGGAATGGAGGAAGCAAATAAATGGAATAATTTCTAGGAATGGAGGAAGTAGATGAATGGAAGATAGAGAAGTTCATGGAGTGGAACTTCAGATTGTGGAAAGTGCAGATGGAGTCTTTGTTGATTAGAGACAACCTTTTACTCGCATTGGAAGTAAAAGTGAAGAAACCAACTATGATGTCAAATGAAGATTGAAAAAGATTAGATGAGAAAGCAAGAGCTACAATTATTTTATCATTATCCATCAATTTCCTCTTCAACGTCACAACAGAGAAGACCGCGAAAGAGTTGTGGGACAAATTAACAGATATGTACAAGATGGATTTAGCTTCAAATAAAGTTTACCTCATGAAAACATTAGACAATATGAAAATGAAGGAAGGTGGAATCATGTCAAACCATTTGAATAAACTTAATACTTTAATTAGTCAATTGGTTTCAATAAGTATAAATTTGGATGATGAAATCAAAGCCATCTTACTGTTGTGTTCTATTCCAAATAGTCAAGAAGGTGTTGTGATGGAAATCAACACCTCTATATTCGAGAAAGAAAAACTTAAGTTTGATGGAATTACTACAACTCTTCTAAGTGAAGATATGAGAAGGAAAAATCAAGGAATGACATCCGATGATGCCTTGATTTTTGGAAATAGAGGGAGACACCAAGAAAGGGGTAGAAATAACCATAGCAGAAGATCAAAATCAGCAAAAAGATCAATGTTAAGGGGTGGAAATGGAGGTTGTTAGTTTTGTAGAAAAGAAGGCCATACAAAAAAAAATAGTTGGTCAAACAAAAAGGTGCAAAACCAATCAAAGGACAATGAAGTGAACACCATGTATGAAAAAGTTGAAGGTGTTATAGTCTTGTCAATGAGTGAAACTAACACAGATTTGTGGGTGTCAGATTCTGGTGCATCCTTCCACACAACCTCATGTTGAGATTCCTTTCAAAACTATCAAGGTAAATTTCAAAAATTATATCTTGGTAATAACAAGGCATGTGAAATTATTGGCAAAGGTGATGTGATTATGAAGTTAAGAATGGAAACAAGTGGTTGTTGTGTGATGTAAGACACGTTCTGAAGTTAAAAAGAAATCTATTTTTTGCGGAATAGCTTGATGCTCAAGGATATAGCATCACTTTTTCTTCAAATTCATGGAAAGTGACCAAAGGGGCATTAGTAGTTGCAAGGGATAGCAAATTGGATACATTATATGTGCTAGATAGTCCCATTAAAGTGGGAGCAATGATGGCACTTGTGCACAACGAAGCAGAACTATGGCATAGAAGACTCAAGCACGTGAGCAAGAAGGGGCTTGAAATCTTGCTCAAAAGGGATCATCTTCTGAGTTTAAAATTTATGGATTTGGATCTATGTGAGCATTTTCTATATGACAAACAAAGGCAGATTAGTTTCTCGAAGACCAGGCATGAAAAAAAGACACAACCTTTGGAGCTTGTGCACTTCGATGTGTTTAGTCCTATAGAGGTAACCTCGTATGGAGGAGCTAATTATTTTTTTACATTTATTGATGATTGCACTCAAAAGTTATGGATTTACATGCTCAATAGGAAATCAGAAGTTTTTACCAAATTCAAGAAATTTAAAGATATTATTGAAAACCAAACAAGGAACAAGATTAAATGTTTAAAAATAGATAATGGGGGTGAATTTTGTTCTTTAGAGTTTGATGGTTATTGTGCAGATAATAGTATTCAATGTATTAAAATTGTACCATTCATGCCTCAAGAGAATGGTATAGTTGAAAGGTTGAATCGGATGATTCTTGAGAGGGCTCGAAGCATGCTCTCTAATGCAGATATGGGCAAAGAATTTTGGGCGGAAGTGGTTAACATAATAGTGTATCTGATAAATCATAGCCCCTCTTCTAGATTGGATTTTGATACTCTAGAGGAGAGATGGATGGGAAGGAAAATTTCTTACAATCATCTGAGGGTGTTTACCTGTGAAGCTTTCATTCATATCCCAAAAGAGAAGCAAACTAAGTTGGACTTCAAATCTGAGTGGTGTATAGTTTTCAAGTATGGAGAAGATCAATATGATTTCAAGTTGTGGAATCCAATTGCAAATAAATTGGTTCGCAGTCGAGATGTTGTTTTCATTGAAAAGGCATTCCCAAGTTTGCACAAACAAGGGTCATCAGTGAAAGAATATATGTCTATTGATGATGGTTGTAATGCATAGTTTTCACATCCAAATCAAAGTTTTAATGTTCAAACTTCCTCAAACTTGTCAACATCTATTTCAAATACGAGACAACCTCCAAACTGGGATAAATGTATGGTGCAGGGTAGAGTCATCAGCTTGCTGCATCATAATGAAGGAACCTTCACAAATACTGAAGACTCCAATTGTAATTCACATTGCATGGAGGAAGAAATTAATTCTCAAGACACACTGTTTGTTCCATTGCAGCAGTCACGTTTTGACCAAGGAAATTTGATGCAATCATATGTCTCAAGTTTCAATACGCCTCCTGCCACACAGTTAAGGTCTGTCAGTGAGGGAAGTGGCTCTGTTCAATTACCTTCCCGTGAGTTTTCTTTGGAATTCCTAAATCCCACACAAGCTTTGAAAATACCCGACCCTGTTCATTGTTTGCCAATTGCATAACATGGGAATTTCAACTCACACGCATGTTGTTTTTTCGCCTCCCTCAAGTCTAAAACATATTGAAAATTCAATGCAGCCTTTATATTTTTCATCACTTCCTTTTGAAAGGTCTCTGTTGCCTTATGGAATCCCTACGTGGCGTGTTTTTTTGGAAAGAGCAAATTATATGCAACAAACTAATGAATTAAGGCATTGTGATAATAACTCTCATGCTCGCGCCTCTGTTGGAAGTGATAAAATTTTATCGCTTCATAAAAGTTCAATGCACAAGGTTTATATACTAGGGCATGAGGATTGTGGTCCCTTGTGTGAGGCTCATTAATAGTTTTTTATGGACAATTCAAATCCCATAAAGTGTCAAAATTCATCACATATGCCAGTGTCAAATTCAGATTTCACACATATTAAAAATGAATTTGTTTCCACGTAGCCAGCAAATAGGGATGTGGTGAATGAGATTGGAGCTAGCTGGAAATGAATTTGTCTCTTTACCTTCATATAGTTGCCGAAATATTGAATGTTGATTATGATGTTTTCACTCAGAACCATGCCAGTTTCAAATGCATTGCAGAGGCAAAATGTTGAAGATAACTTGTAGGAATAGGGTAATGTGCAAGAAGTAGTTCTTTGAGTGTGGAGGTCTACCTGTTGACCCCTTTGACATTGGGTAAGTTTGGCATTGATGTCAAGTTGAACATTCACATTGATACATATTTGAAGGGCATAAAGATTATTGTTTTTGGTTGATAGTTGGTGATTATTGGTTATCATTGATGTGTGATTAAGGCAGCAATAATTGTTAAAGTCTTGAACCTTGACTTGGCACTTGGTGTCATGGAGTCTTAGATCGAAAAGCATTATGATGTTGTGATATTCATGCAAGATAAATATGATGAAAAAGGTCGACACAATGATGTTTGAGTTTTTTGATACACAAAATGAAAAAACATAATTAAATGTCTTGATATCATTTTCCCTAAAAGTTAATCATTTTGTAAAACTCAAGGCAATGGAGATGGTCATGTTAGGGCTCGAGGATGCTTGGAACAATGGTGGTATGGCAGCTAGAAAATGCAATGGAATGGTTTTTGAGCAGTTTAGTTTTAGTTCACAGACAACATTTACAAAGTGACATCAACCTCATTTCTTGCAAGGTTGAAATGCAAAGTGGTAACTCGATTGTGTAAACCCTAGTTGTTTTTTTTTGCATAAGCTTGTATAATCTAGAAATGGTCTTTATTTTGTTGTCTTTACAAGGGAATTTAGTGTATTTAGTTTTTGCATTTGATTGAGGTCAAGTTACAATTCCTCCTGGTCTTGGTCGATTTATTGTTGCATTGTGTATGGCTATCGGGTTTGATTCAAATTCTATCATTTCAACCTAGTTCAGTCTTGCATACACTCATTCTGTCGACATGGGTTTTGGTATTGGGCACATATGTAAGTTTATTGTCTAAACTTGTGTATACCATGTTGCTAGGGAACGAGCTCTCAAAACCTACTGTTGTTCCTAAAGTTTTTGTAAGGGCTATGTGTTGCATTTGGTGGTAGCTAGGGCACGACCTTGTCACAAATACATTGTTGATTGTTAAGGTTTAAGTTTGTATAGAGTATTTTTTTTTCCAGCATGTCAACTTATCATATGTGTTTCATTGTGAAAAACACTTTAAAGTTTCAAAAAGTATTATTGCACATTATGTTTTGGTCTAGCAGTTGGTTCAAAACAATAAAGCAGCCAATCCACATGTTGTTATGTAGTTATGAAATATTGTATAGGCAGTTACATTCACAAGGTTTTTGATGAAGGCAAATGTGATTTGAATGTTATATAAAAAGTGACATTGTCACTTGACATTGGTTTGATGCACTTTATTGTTATATCATATCGTGTAAAGAGTCATTTTTATTTTTGTATGAAAGATGGAAAGCACTTTAAGTGTTGGTTGTATTTACATATAGATTTTTGAGTCTCCAATGAAAATGAGACAATCTAGCAATGTTTTGTAATGAAACAGAGATTTCACTCTGTCTTTTTTATTTTTATAATCATTTTGATGTGAAAAGATTGTTTTCCAATGAGGCAATATTTTCTAGTGAGGCATATTTTTGTAGCTAGTGAGGCTTTGCTAGTGAGGCACAAAAAGTAGCCAGTGAGGCTTTGTAATCAGTGGATTTTGATTAAGCCAGTGAGGCATTTCACCGAGTGGTTTTTTATCCTTATGAGGGTTTTCCACTCATGAAAATATTGTGTTATGGTTCTTTTGTGTTATGCCTCTTTTGATTTTTTCACGTGGTTTAAAAATCTGATATTGGCTCACATTTTAGAGCATTCTTGAAACTGATCTTTTCATGATTATAAAGAAGTTTTGTGTTTTGAAAAACAATTGAATTTGAATTTGGTTATTGAAAAATTGATTCACCCCCCCTCTCAATGTTTCTCGTACTCCAACAAGTGGTATCAGATCCATACCATTGCCAAAATTTTAATCAACTTAGGGGATTCCTAGTGGAATACTTGACATGGAAAATCAGGAAGGTCTTTCTACTTCCAGAGCACCATTATTTGATGGTATTGGCTATGCTTTTTGGAGATATAGAATGCAATGTCATATAACTTCTCTAGGCTATGAGGTTTAGCATGCAATTGAGACTGAGTACACTACCACCGCAACACCCTCTACTGCAGATGAAATAAAAGCATATGAATGTGATTCTAGGGCTGCAAATGCTATTTGTTGTGGTTTGACTAATGATGTGCTTGTTAAAATTATGGACTGTAAAAGTGCAAAGTCTATCGGGGATAAAATGTCTAGTATTTATGAGGGTGATGAAAAAGTTAAACAAGCTAAATTACAAACTTTTAGAGCCAAGTTTGAAGGCCTAAAGATGACTGGGGAAGAGAAGGTAGATGGTTACCTACTAAGAGTCCAAGAAACTGTAAACTCAATTTGTGGTCTTGGTGAAACTTTAGAAGAAAGTGTAGTTGTTAAAAAGGTGTTAAGGTCACTAACACATAGATATGATCCTAAAATCTCTATTGTAGAAGAGGGAGACTTAAACAAACTCACTTTAGATGAACTTCATGTTGTCTTTACAGCCTATGAAATGAGAATGTGTAGTGATAATCCTACTTCCAAACAAGTTGCTTTTAAATCTATAAAAAGGGATAATGACATAAATTATGACTCAAAAAAATTAGATAACAGTGAATCCATCCTTGTGAGCAAACTGAGAAGAGGTTCGGGTTGATATAATGTGAAGCTTCCATTTAAGTGCTTCAATTGTGGCTAAATTGGGCATTATGCTACTTAATGCCTTAACAAAGACTTTGAAAGTGATGAAGAAGATAATAGGAGATAAGGAAAGAAAAACCAAAATAACTTTAAAAAGAAAAATGTTTTCAAAAAGAAGAAAAGCATGTTCATCAAAAATACTGATGTAACAGAAAGTGGTACAGATGCATCCATTGAAGAAGGAGAAGAAACCTTGTTTATGACAATCATTAGTCCAAATTAGAATCAAAATCAAAAGATTGTAGATCAATCTTAACTTGAGGTGGATTTTGAGGGTGAACTAAGAAGTACTCTAGGAGAAATTAATAAACTCAAAAAGGAGGCTATGATACAGAAGAATCAAATTCAAAAAGACATTGAAAACCTAGTAAATAAGGTGAATAATTCTATAAAAAATTGCTGATTTGAAACTTCAAATTGAAATTCTAGAAGTTACTAAAATGCAATTAGAAATCAAAGAAAAAGAATGTTGCACTTTAGAGGCAAAAAATTTTGGCTTGAGGAAAGAGCTTGACATGTGTGATAGTAGTAACAAACTCATAGATCTTCTAGGTAAACAAAGATACCATAAAGATAAAATTGGTCTAGGGTTTATGGAAGGTCAATGTTTTCATTCTGATGAACCTCAACATGTCAATGTGACAAATGAAAAGTTTTTAAAACCATCAATTGGGGAAAGGTATATTCCATTTAGAACTAATATGCATTTCTTTTGCTATTGCTTCTACTTTAAAAAATACGTACATAAGGCAAGTGAATGTAGGGTTATGTCTAAAAGGAGCTCAAGCTCTTAGAATGAAAAGCTCTTTCAGAAACAATAAAAAGAAAACTAACACTCTTTCCAAGACAAATATTGATAAAACAAAGTTAATTTGGAAGCCAAAGAGGGTTGATGAAAAGACAAGAAATATGCTTGATCAAACAACCCTATATGCCAAGAAGAAAGAGTTGTGGGTTGTTGACAGTGGATGCTCTCACCACATGACAGGGGATAAAAGAAACTTTATCAAATTTGAATATTGTGATGGTGGTTAGTTTGGTTTGGAAATGATGATTGTATTCAGATCATAGGAAAAGGTAATGTGTCTTTGGATGATAATATATTTTTGTATAAAGTGTACTATGCAAAGGGTCTCAGGCATAATCTCTTAAGTGGGACTCAAATTTTTAATCAAGGTTTTTATATTCTTTTTTATGCTCTTGGATGTGAGATTAAAAAGAAAACAGGTGAAGTTGTTGCAGTAGGTTTGAGGACCAAAGGAAACATTTATAATCTGGAAGAAACCAAATGCATGAGTACGTTTGATCAGTTGAGGGAGAGATTGGATGATCTTCCTCCTATTTCTCTTCACTAAATCTTTTTATGAGTGTTTTCAGGAGGAGATTCAAGTGTCATTTTATATACCTATTTTTTTGTTAGTTACATTGTGTTTATGGTGGTATCTTAGTAGTATAGTGCATTAATGGTAGTTAATAGTGTTTTGGGACTGAAGAACAGTTTGAGATTACACATCTAAGTGGTATAATGGAAATATTTCAACATGGTGTTGTAGTGTGAAGTCTCTCATGATAGATAGAGGCAGATAAAAGAGTGCAGTGTTGTCTTTCCTCGCATAATGAACCTAATGATCCTATTCAATGATTGTAAGGAGTGTGATTCTTCACTCAATTCATGGTGTAGTTCTTGATGTTGATGCTTCGTGATATTGGTGGCAAAGTGTCAAAATTGTGTTCGTGATTTTTTTCTTTACAGAGTTGCTTCAATGCAAATCTTTATTGATGTTTGCCTTAAGAAATTCAAGATCATCTTATTGATGGTTGAAGAACACATGGAGTTTCTTGGTTTACTTTGCTAATGTTTTTGTGTTGGTAACAGTTGATAACATTGTATTTGCATTTCACAGTTGGCACTTGCTTTCAGGGTTTTTATGCCTATTGATAATATTGACACTTTGTTGTTGGTTATCTATCAGTTGGTCATTTGAAAATGCCTTGGAATGCCTTGATAGTTGGCTGATATCTCAACTCTCTCTTGAGATATTGGTTCTTTGACAGTGATTTGTTGTTGCATGGATTGCACTAAGGAAAGTGAATGGTGATAAGTGGAGTATGTCATTGATTGGGTTGTTCTTTCCTTGAAATCTGGACAATGTGGAGTATGTAGTGCACATACAGATTATTATCTTAATTTTGGATTTTGAAGACAGTTCATGGTTTGGAATCTTTATGTGATAGTGTCTTGAAAGCTTCTAGCTTGTGCATAGTTGTAGAAAGTTGCACTTTGATGCTTAACTTGATAATTGTTTATTGGATTGGACAATGCTTATATGTTTCAGTAGTGAGTTTCACTATTGACAGTGACATATTGCTTGATATTTTGATGACACCAAAGTTTTTGATCCTTAGCACAACACTTGTTTGGTCTGTGAACATGTTTTTGATAGTGAACAACATGATTATTGGTGTGATTTAGCACTCTTGTGGAATAACATTGCTTGCACACATCTTGACAGTATTTGTATGTGCCAGTATGCTTTACTCCAAGGAAATTCATATTTTGAAAGGATCAACAGGTTTATTAGAGTTTTTTTTTACAAGAACACTTTGTTTGTTGCTAGTATTGATTGAGTCTCTTAATTGAACATGGAAACTTGAATATGAAGACATAGTGACAGGTGTCTTAAACCAATAAGACTCACCTCTCTTTAATAACACAAAACATTTATACACGGTTTCATGGGGATTTTCATAGTTGTTATCATTTTCTTTTATGGTTTCTATATATAGCTCTTAATGCAAAGAAGTATTCATTCAATCAATTTTGATTCATGATTGACATGTGTGTTTTGACATGAATATACAATGAAAATTACATCATTTTTCTAATATGGCAGTGATATTCATGGTTGAAATATATGCTTTAATATTTTTCTGCACTATGGCAGTCATTATGATGCATTATGATAGTGCTTTTATTATGGCTTACACATTTTGGGTCTAACAGTGTTTTGGTGTTCACTGTGACAACAGTTTATAAAGCTTGTTTAGTTGGTTTCTTGGTGCTTGGCTCCTCTATACAGGTTACACTACTGGTAACATATTGATTTCATAGTTTCTTTATTGTTTCTAGTTTCAATTCGTGGATATTCGATTACTTCAACTTGTACCCCTTTGACCTTTGCCATATTTGTTAAAAGGGGGAGACAATGAACAGTCAAGATGCTTCATTTCATTGATAGCAATTGTATTCAAGCTTTACAATAGTTTATTTATGAATAGTGGTATCCATGCTTCAATTTCATTTTGACACAACAGTTTCATTACATAGAGGACAACACATTTTGATTCCATTACATAGAGGACAACATGTATTATAACAAGGGAAGCTAACAGAAGTTTATTTATGAACAGTGGTATTCATGTTTCAATTTCATTTTGACATAGCAGTTTCATTACATAGAGGACAACACATTTTGATTTCATTACATAGAGGACAACGTGTATTATAACAAGAACAACATGTATATCATGTACAATCTTGATGTTTGACATCAATGCCAAAGGGGAATTTTGTTGACCCCTTTGGCATTGAGTAAGCTTGGCATTGATGTCAAGTTGAACATTCACATTGATACATATTTGAAGGGAAAAAGGATTATTTTTTTTAGTTGATAGTTGGTGATTATTGGTTATCATTGATGTGTGACTAAGGCAGCAATAATTATTGAAGTCTTAAACCTTGACTTAGCACTTGGTGCCATGGATTCGTGGATCGACAAGTATTATGATGTTGTGACATTCATGCAAGATAAATATGATGAAAAAGGTCAACACAATGATGTTTGAGCTTTTTGATACACAAAATGAAAAAACATAATGAAATGTATTGATATCATTTTCCCTAAAGTTTAATCATTTTGTAAAACTCAAAGCAATGGAGATGGTCATGTTAGGGCTCAAGGATGCTTGGAACTATGGCGGTATGGCAGATGGAAAATGCAGTGGAATGGTTTCTGAGCAGTTTGGTTTCAGTTCACTGACATCATTTACAAAGTGACATGGACCTCATTTCTTGCAAGGTTGAAATGCAAAGTGGTAACTCGAATGTGTAAACCCTAGTTGTTTTTTTTTGCATAAGCTTGTATAATCTAGAAATGGTCTTTTAGATTCAAGATCAATGGTCTTTATTTTGTTGTCTTTACAAGGGAATTTAGTGTATTTAGTTTTTGCATTTGATTGAGGTCAAGTTACATTTCCTTATGGTCTTGGTTGATTTATGGTTGCACTGTGTATGGCTTTCGGGTTTGAGTCAAATTCTATCATTTCGACCTAGTTTAGTCTTGAATACACTCATTGTGTCGACATGGGTTTTGGTATTGGGCACATATGTAAGTTTATTGTCTAAAACTTGTGTATACCCTATTGCTAGGGGACGGGCTCTCAAAACCTACTGTTGTTTCTAAAGTTTTTGTAAGGGTTATGTGTTGCATTTGGTGGTAGTTAGGGCATGACCTTGTCACAAATACATTGATTTTTGTTAAGGTTTAACTTTATATAAAGGGTTTGTTTTTCCAACATGTTGACTTATCATATGTGTTTCATTCTGCAAAACACTTTAAAGTTTCAAAGATTATTATTGCATATTGTGTTTTGGTCTAGCAGTTGGTTCAAAACAATAAAGCACCCAATCCACATGTTGTTATGCAGTTATGAAATATTGTACAAGTAGTTTTTGAAGGCAATTACATTCATAGGGTTTTTTATGAAGGAAAATGTGATTTGAATGTTATATAAAAAGTGACATTGGCTTTATGCACTTTATTGTTATATCATACTTTGCAAAGAGTCATTTTTATTTTTGTTGAAAGCTTTGATGAGCAATCTATTATGGAAGATGGAAAGAACTTTAAGTGTTGGTTGTATTTACATATAGATTCTTGAGTCTCCAATGAAAATGAGACAATCTAGAAATGCTTTGTAATGAAACAGAGATTTCACTCTGTCTTTTTTATTTTTAAAATCATTTTGATGTGAAAAAATTGTTTTCCAATGAGGCAATTGTGTTTTTCCAGTGAGGCATATTTTTGTAACCAATGAGGCTTTGCTAGTGAGGCAAAAATAGTAGCATGTGAGGCTTTGTAATTAGTGGATTTTGATTAAGCTAGTGAGGCATTTTACTGAGTGGTTTTCGACTCATGAAAAATGCTATGTTATGATTCTTTTGTGCTATGCCTCTTTTGAGTTTTTCATGTGGTTTAAAAATATGATATTGGCAATCACATTTTAGTACATTCTTGAAACTAGTATTTTCATGATTATAAAGAAGTTTTGTGTTTTGAAAAATAATTGAATTTGAATTTTGTTATTGAAACACTGATTCACCCCTCCCTCTTAGTGTTTCTCGTACTCCAACACTACTGAGAGCGTCAACCTCCACCAAAGTTTGATGATTATCAATTATTGATTTTTTATTAGTTAGAGCCTGCAACTTTCAAAGATGCTTGCAATGATGTCAATCGGGAGAAATGGTTGGATGCAATGGAAGAAGAAATAGATTCGTTGATGGAAAATAAAACTTGGGACTTGGTGAAGCTCCCACCTAATCAGAGAGCATTGAAGAATCAATGGGTGTACAGATTGAAAGAGGAAGGAGGAAAGAAACAATATCGAAAAAGATTGGTAAAGGGATATGATCAACATGTATAAATTGGAGTAGATCATTAGAATCTTAATTGACATAAGGTGAATAGAGTTGGAAAAGATAGCTAGGAATCTTAATTTCCAAATGCATTTGAGGATAAATTCTCTACAAGTCTTGAAGATAATGTTAAACTTTTAAAGGCACCCAAAAGGGAAAATTTCCAAGACCACTTTAAGGGGAAAAGAGTGAGTAGAACAAAAGAAATAGTAAGATATATTTTTAGAATGGAAGAAAAACCAAAAAGCATGCTTAATGGATTCATGTTTACAACAGAAAAAACAACATGGTGGGGAATGAAGAAAGGTGAGGTGATTGGAAATAGTAAGCTTGACATGTAGGGCCCTCCAAGCAAGGAATTGGAATTTATCATCAATTCTAGACTTCCATATTTTTAAGCTAAGTTTATTCTATTTAGACCAACTAAAGTTGCCACTCCACAAAGAGTTTAAGCGAGGGGATATGATGAGAGAAGGAAGGGTTTTCTTTTCGATCAACTTGATGGGGAAACAACAAAGGTTGTGTGAGCTTGGAAATTGCCAATTTTTGTAGAAACAAATCGTGACCATGGATAGAGGGAAGATTATAAAGACTAGGGGACAAGTTTTTGGATATAAAAAATACTATGTTTATTTGAAGAGGACAACCTATATTCTTGTTTAATATTTGTTAATTCTTCCAAATAAAACTATTAGGGTCCCAAATATCTCTATAATTTTGAATTATTTTTTCTTTAAATAACCATTTACAATAAAGCTACATAATTAGAACCAAGGTCTTGTTGTCTAATTGAATGTGTCTATTCCACCAAATTGATGAGGAGGAAACTATTAATCCGTGACTAATAAAATTATCATACCAAAGGAGTCTTTTAGAGGTGGTCTTCTAGACCTTCCAAATGGAATTGAAGAGGTTCAAACCATTCATTTTAAAGAAAGGGGCAATGAGGAGTTTGTCTTTTCAATTCAACAATTTCCATGGACCTCTCATAGTAGTAGTATGAATATGGTGTCTTACAAGGTGTTTATAAGGAGAACAACCTTCAATAGCTCTTACCAACAACTTGGTAGTAGGGAAAATACCTTGAGTGAAGGGACCGATAATACCCAACCCTCCTTTCTCTTTTGGTTGAATATAGTGAAGCCAAGAAGTAGTAGAGAATCCTAAATATTATACCCCATTTGGAACTTAAGTTTCTAATCAGTTGGGTAAGCTAATTGTAGTAGGTTTTTGAAGGGATCCAACAAAATGAGATATAAATATGATTATCCAAGAGGATCTTGTTGGCAACCTAAATTTTTCATGTCAATGAGAGGAATTGATTGAACCAATTTAAAAGTTTCTTTTTGATTTTTCATGGACCGGTTCCACATATCTCTAAGAGAAAATCCTATGCAAAATGGGATGCCAAGAAACTTGGTTACCGTTCCATGTTTGAATTCTCTTCACTCTCTAGGAATCAAAGGGGGAAAATGGTCAGGGAAATTCATAAGGAACTCTATTTTGTGCATGTCTATTTTGGAACCAAAGATAATGTAATAGAGATCTAAAATATCTAGTGTATGAGTGACTTCATCAATTGATTTCTAAATAAAAAGCATGCTATCATCAACAGAGCATGAGTTGAGAGCTATGGGGCTCCTTGGAAGGGATTTACCTTTGATGAGTTTGGAAGAATGGTCATGCTAGAAGAGGTATCCAAATTCGTTCGCAACAAGGACATAGAGTAGAGGGGAAAGTAGGAATCCTTGGAAAATAGACTTTTGTAAGGGAGATTGGGGAGAGAGAGAACCATTGACCACCACTCTATCATTTTTGCAACAATAAATAACATTTTGATATGATTTTAGATCATAGGGCCAAAACCAAACCATTTTTGCATATTCAGAATGAAATTATTGTAGAAACCTAAAATCTAACCTTACCCAACCTACCTAATTTTACCCTATCCTAGCTATAATTAAATAAATATTTATTATTTATTTAATTAATTTCATAATTTCTTCCATTTTATCCTAACATTTAATTAAATAATTTTTATCATTTATTTAATTATTTTACCCTTCTCTTGATCCTATTAATTGATTTCACATTCACCTTTATCCTTGTCCATTTAATCTTAACCATTAAATCCATTCACATGGATCATAGTCTAAACTTTTCATCATATGACAAGTATTCCTTTCACATGACTAACTAAGACCCTTATCTAGATTCATTGAACCTAGAAACTTCCCAAAATTCAAACTAACTTTCCATATCATCCCTCCATTTTATACTACACCTCTTAATCCTAGCCATTCACATAAGGATGTTTCCCTAATCCTATACCTTATCCATCATGTGATACTTGTCACATGACTATAACTTTGAGTCAAACCCTAATCGTCAATCAATCTTAGCCATCTATCAATCAATGCTTCTTTGACCTTTATTTCTCTTGTAGAAATTCTACAACTGAGAGGTCTCTCATCCCATTTGACAATCTCTTCTCAACATAGACTTATACTGCTGAATTTTTTATCTACTTCTCTCATTTTCTATCTAATCTTTCATTATCCTAGTCTTATGCCATCCATTTGATCTATCATCATATTGTCGGTTTCATAAGCAACCACATTCCTCCACCAACACATGAAAAGAGAAAATCAAATGGAGCTAGGTTCCACTCTACTTCAACTCTATCTAAGGTGAGAGAAGGTTTTTGGGTGAAGGTATTATGTGTATTGCATTATCTTCTATGTTATTCACCTTCAATATTTTTATTGTCTTCAGTGCCAATATATACAATCATAAGCCTTATCAAAATCTAACTTTATAATTATGGAATCTTGATTAGTTTTTTTATCCCACTCAACCATCTCCAAAGCAAGGAGGATGTAATCCAAAATGAATCTTCCACTTGGCAAGCTAATCTACTTTGATCTAACAATCTCCTTAGAAATACATTTAATTCTTCTTGTTGAGAATTTAGCTATTATATTATAAGAGGTATTCAAAAGAGTGTTTGATCTCCAACCATTAATTGAGTCCTCATCTTTACCCTTTGGAATGAGCTTGATTATTCCTTGATTAATAACAAATCCTAAAGATATTGTTTCAATGGAAAATATTCATGGATGTGAGGCTATACAGATTTTTAAAATTCCACCAGAAGTCCATTAGTCCCTCAGATTTTCTCCAAAGCCATGGGAGTAAGGCCCTCATCTAGATTTTCTATTGAGAGGAGGTGATCAAGGAATTGGATATATTCGGGGTCGATTTTAGGTGGAAAAGATGTCTTAAGGAATTGGGAGAAGGGGGTCTCTAGAAGACTCATCTATGAAGACCTTTTTGTAATGATCATAGAAAATATGTGTAATAGCTAAGTGGTTAGTTTTATTGTTCCTTCAAGATTCTTGATGGTATAAATATATTCATTTTTATGCTTATGTTGAAAGTAATGGAGGAAAAAATTTGTTCATGTATCCCCTTCTTTAATCCATTGGAGATGAGCATAAATTTGAGTTGCTTGGTTTTATAGCTTTTAAATTTCTTTATGAAATATTTTTGTGTGAGTAGTAACTCATTGGAAGGAAATGTTAGAAGGGTTAGCAACCAGGGCTACTCTATTTCTTTCAATTTGACTTCTTAGTGACTTTTCAAGTCTTCTATGGTGAACAACTTTCTCATTATAGTCATGTAGGAACAATGTGCAGTAGATGGTTCTTTCCCACTAAGAAATCCAACAATCTTGTTGATGTTTAGGTTCACCTTTCCAAATTGCAAGCAGTTTTTCAATACAATATGTTGTTTAAGGTGGGCTAAATTAAGATTGAAAGGAAGATCTGATTGAAGGGTGGGAGAGTTAGACAAAGAGAAGGTCGTAAGAATTGGGAGATGATCAAAGAGGGTGGATGAAAGGTCTAATCTAATAGGAAATATTAACATTAGATAGGAGGATTAGATACAATTAGGGAAATATAGAACTAATCAAGGTGACTCATTTTTTATAAGGAGCCTTAATGATAATTTTTCATGTGAACCAGTGAGAATTTTGTAGAATAGCTTTACCTAAGATAGGATAAAAAACCCGGCAAGTGTCTAGGCTTCAAACTCTCTATGGGAGATATTAATGGAGTTGAATAAGCTATGGGTAGGGTGCTCAACCATATTATAGTCTCCATTGATGACTCATTCCGCTAGGGTGAGGTGCATGTGAATCCAATCCTAAAGAAGTATACGATCATTTGGAAAAATAGGGGCATATATGGAGCAAAAACCATAAAGGGCGTTTTAGATAAGGACCATGGCCCAAGAGTAGAAATTATACATATTTGTACTGAAATAGAATAATATGTTTAGAAAGCTAGGGAGCCAAACCAAGAATATCCCCACCCCTTCCTTTATTATGGTTGGAAGTTTGAAACTAGGCCTCTTTTGAGATGAAAGCAAGGGTGGATTTTAGTCTAATTTCACTAGTTTTAACTTCTTGAAGCATGATGATATCAGGTTGAATTTTTTGTATGGAAATTTTTACATGAAATTTTTGAGTGGGGAGAGTTATCCCTTAACATTCTAGGATTGTATGTTTCACTTCATTGGTGTAGATAAAAAAATGGCATTCCTCCATATGCAAAGAATTATTGACATTTTCCACAACATCAAAGTACAGTTCAAGATTAGGGGAAAAATTAGGCCTAACTAGAGAAGTGGATCAAGTGTAGGAATAATTAAAAAACAAGGGAATTTTGAGGATTGTTATTATATTAAAATATTTAATATTTAAAAATTATAATATTAAACAAAATCATTTAAAATTTATTTTGAACACCCACAATAATTTAACAATTGAAATAAAAAATTGAGAACCAAATAATCATACATTGTAACTTTAATCCATGCCATGTGCAACAAAAAATATGTGATCTTTCAAATGGAATCTAAGGATAGGGGTGATAGAGATAGGAAGGGAAAATTCACAAGAAATAGAGACTTGGAATTTGTCACTCATGAGATCATGAAGAAATCTTGGTCCTCGCATCTTTTAATTTTTCAAGTGAGAAAATTGTATGAATAATTACATTCATTTAGATGACTCTCAAATTGGGAATCATCACAAAGAAATCTATTTTATCCAACTACCTATCTTCTTATTAGGAATTAAAATTTTTGGGTTCATGCTTATCTAGATAAATGATTATTTGTGTTCAGGAGCCATTATTTATGAATAAAAAGGGTTTCACTACATCGTAGTTCCTTCCAAATGTTGGGAACTGGTAGTTTTGGAAGGTGAAAGAGCTATTTACACATATGGTAGTGAACTAATTAGCATTGAATTAATTAATTTAGAATGTTTTATCATTGCTTGTAAACATAAGGAGGTTGGAATACTTGAGTGACAATTAGTGGCCTGTGGCCATAACACCAATCAACAATTTTCTTTTGAACCAATGATTTTCTCTTCAACATTAATGAAATTATTCTTGGACCAACAATAACATCAATGAAAACAATCTCATCCATTTAATTTTACATCAATGAAAATATTCTAACAATCTCCCCCTTTCTCTTACTCTCCCCCTTTGACATCAATGACAAAGGGATGTGCATTATACTTTCATCCATAAATAGATCATAGAAAACATCCATTCATATTTTTTTTTGTCAATGCTCACATCTATTGAAATAAGAATGTACTTCTCCCCTATCAAAGATTCTCTTATGCCCCCATTTCTCTACCACTCTATCATTTGTTTCTATATTGTTTGGGTGAAATATTTTCTCTATAGCTATCCAAAACTAATTTTGGATCATCTTGTTAAATTTAAAAAATCAGGAGTTTCTTTATCTATCTCATTATTCTCTACACATCTTCAACTCTTCCTTCTCTATCCATGGTGTCTAAATGAAGAATTTCATCCTTTTGACATCAATGGAATCATTCTCCCTTTTCTTATAACTCCCCCTCTTTCTGAAACTCACTACTATATCTTTCTCTAAGTTCCATTATGAGTGCATATCATAAAATATATGGAGCTAAAAGATAATGGAATGGTTATCTCTCCATGAATTCATACCTCTCATTTATGAACTTAGTGATACCACCTATGCATGAAGTGCAATTTTTGAAAGCATAGATTTATCCTTCTCTTTCTTGTGCTTCATCTTCCAAACTTTATTAGGTTCTTTCTTTTCCTTACCCATGGTTTCCTTCTTCTTGATCTGTTTAGGTTCTATTAGACAAATTCTACAAAATATTGCTTTATGTCCATAGATATTGCATTTGTAGCATATGACATTATAATCTAGTGATATAGAAAATGAGTTATATTTCCTATTTGTCTATCCATAAGAACTTCTATCTTTTTTCCAAGAATAATTATGTCTCACATGTGTTCTACAATCTCTTGCCTTATGACCAAAATGATTGAATGAAAAATAATAACCAAAGAAAGAGTTATGAAATTCAATCAAGTGTGATTGCCATAGAGGAAAGAACTTTTGATAGGAATCTAGAGGATTTTCCTTCCCAATTACAATTACAAAATGATAAAACTTGAAGTCACTAGACTACCTTTTTATATTTTCGTTTGATGCTTCCTATAACTAATTGATAAAGGCTTCAGATTGACTTATTCATCGACTTCCTCTTCCTAAGATACCCATTCTCTTCAACATGTTTAGATTATTTTCTAGACAAGAAAGTTGGCATATAAACTTACACAACTTATTCACTATATAACACTCATCTCTTGAAATTTGTTGAATTGAGGAGGCATTGGTAGGGTGGAACTTTTGTGCTACAATCATATTATCTTGATCATATCAATGATCTCCTAAAATAATTTTTGAATGTGATCAATCCAATCTTCTAGGTTTCTAATATGTATTCTCAAATACTTATCCATTAGTCATATTTTCAATGACATCCAGTATTTTAGGTTTCTAATGTTTATTCTCAAATACTTATCCATTAATCATATTCATAAATGGATCCAATTATTTCTATATAAGTATATCCTTCAATATCCCTACTTTATTTGGTACATAAAAATTTAGAAAATACTTATCCAATCTTTTAGTTTTTGAATGTGTATTCTCAAATACTTATCCATTAGTCATATTTGCAATGACGACCAATATTTTAGGTTTCTAATGTGTATTCTCAAATACTTATCCATCAGTCATATTTGCAATGACATCCAATCTTTCAGGTTTCTAATGTGCATTCTCAAACACTTATCCATTGGTCATATTCATAAATGGATCATATTATTTCTATATAAGTATTTCCTTTAATATCCTTTCTTTATTTGGTACATCAAAATTTAGTAGAGAAAATTCTTCAAATACTTATCCATCACTCATATTTTCAATGACATTTAATCTTTTAGATTTCTAATGTGTATTCTAAAATACTTATCCATCATTCATATTTGCAATAGTATCCACTCTTTTAGGTTTCTAATGTGTATTCTCAAATACTTATCCATTAGTCATATTCATAAATGGATCAAATTATTTCTATATAAGTATTTCCTTTATATCCATACTTTGTTAGGTACATTGAAAAATTTAGCAAATACTTATCTGATATTTTAGGTTTCTAATGTGTATTCTCAAATACTTATCCATTAGTCATATTTGCAATGATATCCAATCTTTTAGGTTTCTATCCATTAGCCATATTTGTAATGACATCCAATCTTCTAGGTTTCTAATGTGTATTCTCAAATACTTATCCATCAGTCATATTCATAAATGGATCCAATTATTTCTATATAAGTATTTCCTTTAATATCCTTGCTTTATTCAATACATAAAAATTTAGCAAATACTTATCCAGTCTTTTAGGTTTCTAATGTGTATTCTCAAATACTTATCCATCAGTCATATTTGCAATGATATGCAATCTTTTAGGTTTCTAATGTGTATTCTCAAATACTTATCCATCAATCATAATTGCAATGGCATCCAATCTTTTAGGTTTCTAATGTGTATTTTCAAATACTTATCCATCAGCCATATTCATAAATGGATCCAATTATTTCTATATAAGTATTTCCTTTAATATCCCTTCCTTATTTGGCACATCAAAATTTAGCAAAGAAAATTCATCTCCAAGTCCATGATCACCCTATTGATAACTAGTTTTCATTGCATCCTTGTAAAAACCATCCCTTTTAGACAACTGAAACAAATTGCCTTCATCTTCCTAGTCTCTTGTAAATGAAAATAGAAATACAGTGAAATTCTATACCTAGTAACCATGGGCTACCATAGTTGTATTGGACTATGATGCTTATCAATTAGGTAAGGCTCGTTATCAACCAAGATAGATATTTCACCCATCTTGCATGTTAGATACAAGTATAGCTTGGATACATATGATTGCATATCCCCTATCTGTAAGCTTGTTAAAGAATAAATTTGATGATGATGTTGTGTCATTCCTCACACATCACAATTGAATTTGGTCTTCATAACAATTTCCCTTCCTCAATATTTCATCATTTGACAAAATTTTGTAGTAGACCATCACCTATACTCATATTTATTCACAGTCATTAGAGATTTCTTGAATGTAATTGGGCCTTCCAAATGACACTATTATACTTGAAGCCTGATCCAAATTCTATCTACCAATATGTACTCTATCACCTTATTAGTTGCAACACTCAATACCATTTCCAAACAATGATAATTTGGTGAATCTATTAGCTTTTGTGTAGCTCTTCATTCTTTACATACCCTAGTTGAGCTCTTTAGAATGGTGGTTTATATTCTTTGTCTTATAAAACTTGTGTAGTCAATTAATGAAATTCATGGCTTATGTGTACAAATCTCTATGCTTCATATGCCGACACAATTTGAGCATCAAAAATGAATTGTGTTCCTAACAATCTCTCTCTTGCAAATACTAACACTTGTGTCGGTGAATCTATACTTTGAAACATGATTATGTAGTTCATGTTCTTTGTCACTATGTTGAGCTCATCTCCAAATAATTGCATTGTTAGTACTTACCTCTATATAGGATGAGACTAATGTTTTCACTACAATTTTTTGTATTAATATTGTCTAGGAAATGATGCTAGAATTTTTTTTTCATGCTTTCTAATGTTTCAAAAAAAAATTAATTGATATTCTAAATTTTTTATTGGCTCGTGCTTTTCAACCTGGTGGTTTTTCATTTTCCTATTTTAAAATAGAGGGATTTTTTTTGCAACCAATAGTGCCTTGAAGATTCTTATATTAAGTTTAACCTATGGTCTTTATTGTTGTTTTGTTGATAGACACCTGGTTGATTTACAAACTTATCTAAATCATTCATATCGGTATTAATTTAAGCCCTTTCCTAATGTTTGGTTTTTTTTGTTAAGTGCCCTCTGAAATATACAAGGTAGCATTCATTAAACAATTCACATGCCTTGTTTGTGCTTCCACATTTTGCATGCATGCTTGCAGTGCAACATGTTTCCATGACTATATAATTTACTTCTATAGTGAAGCCCTACAGGCAGTTTGGTTGCAATCATTTATATGTCCAAGCTAGATTTACACTCTTTCAATAGCTAATTGTCTGAAGGAATTGTATCTTATGACAAGAACATTCTTGCTTTATGCCATTATATGTTTTTTCACTTCAATCTTTGTGGCACATTTTGTGCCTAAAACTAAATAGTCGGCTCTAGAGTAAATTGAGGCATCGTTTAGATGAGCTTAATTAGGAAGAATATTTTACATGTTGCTTCAACATATCCCTACAATGATTTGGTATCATATATACACTTTTATGCCTCAGAGAGTATAAGATCATTATGGTCATGACAAGGCTAGAAATGGTAATTGACAAATAGGCTTATTAACTCAAGTTTCAATCATAACGGTTTGGTATAAGGATAGAAGTCATAATAATTTTTTCAATTATTGTAAGTTGGATCTCATAAGAAAAAAAGTCCTACAAGCATAGTCTGTGTTCTCTACAATTGTCCCTAGCTTTAAGCTTCATTTCCTCCAAACTTCTTAAAATAGAAAAATTACAACCATTCTAATGGTGGCATATATTTTGACATTATTTATGTAAGTGATCACAATTTAGATCATCTAATGTGTTTAAATTGTCAAGAACTTGTAGTATGTCCAAATATCTCCTGTAAGTTTTTCAAATTTATATTTATGCATTATTTTATGTTCTGTTTATTTTCATGTAGATTTCTAAATCTAGTGATCATTGGTAAGAATATTATGCATAAACAATTGTCAAGAACTTGTAGTATGTCCAAATATCTCCTGTAAGTTTTTCAAATTTATATTTATGCATTATTTTATGTTCTGTTTATTTGCATGTAGATTTCTAAATCTAGTGATCATTGGTAAGAAGATTATGCATCTTGCCATTTTGTGGATGCTATCCAATCTTTGTTCCCTCCTCTCTATTTCTGGTAACATTTACTTAAACTATTAAAAACCAACCATGGCCATAAGATTTTATGCTTGTTTGCCTCTAGTTTACATTTAGCTTCTCTCAAAACTACATTTTGACTTCAACTTACATGGATGATAGCTATCATGAGTACTTAGGAGCTCAGTCTACTCTTATTAACACCTAAGACAGAAAATAACTAACATAATAAATATAAATGATCTCATCAGTTGTGAAGTTAAAAAAATTTATGTAATACAATGACAACATAAATAAAAACAAATTATCCCATGCTAAATATGTTTTCATTATGCAGTAACATATAAGAAATACCAATTCCAAATTTTATCATCAAATATATACTGCATCATCTATGAAAGGTGGGGATAATAAATTAAGGGTTATAATCAATTAGTTTTTATATTTGCAACATCTAAACTAGTTGGAACTTCGCTGCAGTCCCTGCCAAAATTAATAAGAAAATTTAAGGTTTCTTTGCTATTCCACTTTAAAGGTATCCTTTGATCATTGAATTCTATGAGACTATGCTCAATAATCTTCAAAGATAATGCTTGTGAGTTCACTTCCTCACTTTGCAACTCGGGCAAACCAGTACTTACTAAAGCTCTGGCAGCCTGTTTAGTTGACAGAGAAACCACCAAGTATATAGCACAATTTTCCTCCTAGTTCAGAATGGGATTAGCAACATATTTTTCTTGCATGTTTTGTATATGCATTGTGAATAAATGAGTTCCACATCATCCTCTATAAGCTTAAACATTTACATTATTTTCATGTCATTCCACACCAAGAGAGGTGATGCAAATGTGTCATTCTCAATTTTTCTGTGGTTTCCATCCACATGGAGGAAGTGCTCATATTATTGTGTTCAACCATTTGAAAAGATGAAGTGTTTAAAACCGTTGAGTTATACAAAAACATTACACCCTTTGGGATCACAGACTCTAAGGAGTTTTTTTGGAATTTTTGCCATAGTCTTGATTAGCAAACATTTCAGCAACATAGAATTCCTTTTAAAAATGACAATGCTAGGACATCTGAAAAGCACACAGATAATTTTAGTTACAGCTATTGTAGAAGAATTAACTTCCTTCCTTTAGCCATGCCTTTTCATATTCATTTTCAAAGTAATTTGATATCACAGACACAAAAATGACCTCTAAAATACCTAACATGTAGTGCCCTCCATTTCGGTCATCGTTGATGTCAAGTAAGTAGTTGTTAGTAATGTCGTGATGACGTGGTGATTTTATTATTTAATTTAATTTTAAGGTTATGAGGTAACATTAATAATATATTTGGATTTGATTAATAAAATTAATTTAATTATAAGGTTACGTGTTTCATTTGGAATTAAATAAATAATTAGATTCAATAATAAACGTCAATTTAATTATCGTTGGGAGTTAGTTATTTAAAATAATCAGATTAAATGAGGAAAGGTAATTATCATTTAATGATTAAATTCAATTAATAAATTTAAAAGTGATAAAATATTAAAGAGGATTAAATATTAAAATTAAACTTAAGTTTAAATAAATTACGGTAAAAATATTTATTCAATTATATTTTAATTAAAAGTTAAATATTTATGAAAATTTGTTTTAGTTAAAATTTAGAGTTAAGTGGAAGTAATTTAAAACAAAAGAAGTTATTGGTTGAAATTAAATAAATAAATATATAAAGTAATGATTAATTAAAGTGGGTAAATAAAAATTAGTTATTTTTTTTGAAAATCTTTTACGGAGGAGAAAGAGGAGTTAGGGCGGTTGAACGGAGAATTTGGTATTTTCTTTAAGAGGAGGCAAGAAAAAATTTAGGGAAATTCTACACTGACCAAGGGTTTGAAGATGCAACAAAAGTTTTAGGCGTAATTGCTGGCTGATCCATCCTTCAACCTCAATAAATTACTGCTCTTGTCTGGAAGGGATCGAGGAAAGGTATTTTTTTTTCATTGATGATCAATAAAAATAAGTTGCGGATATTTTGGAGTGGTTTTTTTTCCAGTTGGAGTTTTTCACGTAAATTGGTGTTGTTCTCTTTTTACCTCTGTGACCTATATTTTACTTTGTGCAAATTATTTTATGAATAATTTTAGGACTTCATAAATATTCTATTTAAACTAGAGGCTTGATGAGTTTTCATTAAAGTAGATTATTCTTTTGATTTAAAGCAAAGCTTGAAATAAATAATAAGTGCATTTGTGGATGTTATTCTGTCAATTGAATCTAAAGATTTTAGTGTGTAATCATTGAATTTGTACAGATTGTTTCCATATAATTTCTTTAATAAAAATTTTGTTGAAGCGGTTCAGAGATTGGCTGTAAACAATTCAACATGGAATCCTTCCAACACAGATAATTCAATTTTTGCATATCCCCTTTGCCTGCACACGAGCATCCTACCATTACAAGGTGCACATTATAATTATTATTTTTATATACGTATAATCTAGTACAAGCTTTATTGTATGTGCTTTTAATACCAACCCTAGTTTGTAATTGTGTAGAAACCCTAGTGATTTGTAAACTAGTGCCACCAAGTAGAACAGTTAATAAAATCAACATAAATTTATGTTTACAGAAATTGATGTCAAAACAGAAGAAAATAAAATAAAATAAATTTAAATAAAATTTGAGTAATAATGATAATAATTACCATCCATTGAGAGTCATAGTTAAGTTGTGATATAAAGAAAATAAAATTAACTTAACAAGTTAAAGATTAATCTAATTTTAACCTATAAAGATTTATTGTTTTAATAAATCTAATATTATTTCTCCTGCGCATAAGTCACGTATTTGCAATCTCCCCAAAACTATAGGCAAAATTATCACAGCTGCAACGTTGGACTTGCAAAAGTGTAGTAAATTAAATAGTTCCTCTGAAACCCTTGGCAGCCTGTCACTGTTACAGCAATTAGAGTTGAATTCCCAACTGCATATATGAGTGACTTTTTATTTATTTTGAATTTATATTTTTTTTTATTATTATTCTTTTATATGCGTATGGTTATATAAACAAGTATAGATACATAATTAGGTTAAAAGATTTGAGTGAAGGTAGTCTTTTATATTTAGAATTTATGAGGATATTTCAATATATAAGTAGATTTGTATGATGAGTATTATTCAAAAGAAAATGGTTCGTATTTATATAATATGTTTATAAAACATGAATAATTTCTTTAATTGTTTTGTTTATGATTTTATCGTGGTGTAAAAGTAAAATATGAATCGAGTGTAATTTTATTTTATGGTAAGTGAAGTAATAAAAGGTGATAAAGAATTTTAAATTAGATAGTTGATTTGTAAATAAAGTATTGAATTTGCTTTAGAAAATAAAAGAATTGGGTAAATAATTAAAGTGAAAATGGTTATTTCGCTAGGTTGTTTAGTAAAATATTATTTAACAAAGGATTTTAACCGAATAAACATTATTGAAATAGGTATTTAATTTTGTTGTAGATAAATGAACTGTGTTTAGTTAAAGTAAATCGATTTATATAGTTAATTAAGTTTTAGGGTTCACTAAAGGAGATAAGTGATTCTACATTTACATAGTTTCTTTTACTTGAAGGTTAAATGATAAAGTTAATTTTAAGTGAGGATAAATCCCAGGTTCATAGGTTAATTAATTTAAATGATACTGATTAAAATGTTAAATGGTTTTAATTACTTTTTTGTTATCTAATGAGTCTGTGAATAATAATTATTTATCAAACTACTATGTGAAATAATTTATTAGGGCCATCACCATAGTATTATAATAAAGTTGTAAATTATAGAATTGTCATCTTAGTATTATATTTTAAAGTTATAATTAGAATTCGTATTAAACTTGATGGAGTTGGTTATCTTATAAATGATATAGTTATTTTAAATATAATTATTTGTAGTAAATACTCTCTTAATTTAAATTAAGTGGATATATTAAAATAAGTGGTAAAAATGTTGAAATAATGCTTAAATTAAAGGAAGGTCTTTATGGTTATAATGTGTGAGTAAATGTGTTTTAAACAAAGTGTTGTGATTACTGGTTAAGTGTTATTTAATTGTTTTAAGATGGGTGTTATTTGTGGGATATTTATGGAGATGTCTCAATGGCCTGTTCATTGTAAGTGTTTTAAGATAGTGTTCTTCAAGGTTGATGTGTTTGATGGTTTCCTTGTATGGAATTATTCCTTAAGACTTTGTAATTAATGTGTTTATATTCAAAAAATGATTTATTTATAGGAGTTAGAAAATTAGAATTATTAGGTAGTTAAGTTAGGTATTATGTTATTGAGTAGGTTAGTAAAGTGATTAGAGAGAGAGTTTCCTTATGTTAATAATTTGGGTAACATTGATGGATTAGTTTATTCTCAATTTGATTAGTTTCAAGTGGGATAGTTAACTTAGAAATAATGAAAAGTAGAGTTTTGTATGTAGATAATATTGGCGATAAGGATTATTTCTCTTTAGGTGGGAGAATTGATTTATAAGATAAATGGAAGTAAATAAATTTGAAAACTTTAAATAGTTGGGTATTACGACAAAGCCTAGTGAATGATTGTTGATTCGATAAATGTTTTGATTAATTATATTTAGTTAAACAAAGGGTTTATGTAAATGAATAAAATTAGATGATCTTTTCTAAGTCAATTTCCCTCATATTCTTTTAATAGTTGTTTTGTGGGATTTCTATAAGAACAGTTCTAGAAAATACTTGTGATTGATATTAGGATCAAATTGTTGGTTTGAGTGGGTTGATCTTCAAAGGGAGATTGTTGTTATAATGTGTAAATGGGAATATAATTGTGTTTGAAAGAGTATACTTGTGAATAGTGTCTTACGACTTAAACCATTAGATTTTATTTTCACTTCGCAATATTGTGCTATCCTTAAATGTTGGAAATGATTGATCTTTAAACTAATGTTCTTTTTAAAATGTTTCAAGTTACTTCTTATTGAATGAATGGATATATTATTAGAATGTGTGGTTTTATGGATTCTTTCAATGTGACTTTTCCTGAGTTGATTTTTGAGTTGGAGTTTTTCTCTCATTTTATTTATGTTGCTATTCGTTGGGAACCAGTATGTGTTCTTTTGTTCTTTACCTAAGTGGAAAATTGGTTAATGTTATCTTTGTCATGATTGGTGGTTCTGCTTGAGTTGTTAATGAGTCAAATGGAAAAGCTCTTTGAATTATGGGTATTCCGAGAGGAGAAAATAGAGGTTTCCCTTGGATGTCCGATTTAGTTCGTATTGAAGTTGTTGATGTTGTTTAAGGGAGTTGTTGATCTTATTTTGATGTATTCTCTCATCATAATTGAATTGAAAATAGTTCTTCAAGGTTTTGTTTTTATTGTTGTCAGATTTTCATGGGGAAACCCTAGTGTAACTTTATGAGAATCTTCCAGAGGTTTATTTTACTATTGGTTAATGTTCCTCCTTTTATGTGCCCTTGTTGTGGCAAGTGTTTTGGTTTCATGTTTTTGAAAGGGTTGTACATGAATCGTTGAGATTTTGATTATGTATTTATGGCAAGATGGGTAATGCCTTGCATGCTTCTCTGTTGTGATCTAATGTACTTGTTATGTTGTACAACCCTTGGATTTTGGTTTTTATGTTTTGAGTGTCTAGAGAGGGAGTGGCTCTAAGTGGGTGGTCGGCGCACAAAGGGGCGCCAGGATAGCCCTCGTTAGAGTGAAATTAAAAAGTGATAATTTAAATAATTAATTAGGGGGTGGGTAGAATCACATTAAAAAGATAAATGATGCCTCATCCGCCTTTGAGTGCTACCACAGACTAAAGGGGATTGAGAAGGCCGTGGTTGGCAAGATCGTTGCCTTGTCCTCATGAAAGGTTAACGGTTCCGCATGAGCAACCCTATGGAGCGGTACCTTGAGATAGGAAGCCTGGATAACCATAGATGGAGGCGGCTCCTAGCGCTCGGGATGCCTGGATAATTCATCAGTAGACGGAGGCGGCTCCTTGCGATAGTGGTAGCCTGGATAATCCATGTTAAGCCATGCGATGACACTCTCCTCTAACACTCCTTCTTATGTTGTTACTTTGGAAATCCTCTGGAAGTGGTTCTTTGTCTTGAATTGATGAAACACAATTATTTGAGATGATTTATGGTTTTACCCTATTTTATCTTTGGTGTACTTTGTGGTCTTGTATGATCTCCTTGGTATTTGACTTATGACCTTGTACCCTTGTGGTACTGTGATATGATGTTGTTAGATTGGTTATTGCAATTTGGAATTGTGTCATGTTTATTAATTCAGTTTATTGGAGGTGTTTCATGATCATCCTTTGGTTATTTGGTTACTGGTCATTGTTTTGATTTATGTGATGAGATTTATGACTCTTGGATGTGATTGATTATGTCATTGTAATTCCTGAGTGTTATGATACTTTTGTAGGACGTTGAGTCTTGTGGTTTTCTGCTTGGATGTTCTTGGTTGTGGTCTCTTTCTTGTTAGCTCCTAGCACGGGGGGTGGGTCTTCAGACTCACATGGTCGGGTGGAACGTGCTAAGCACCCCATTGGGTCCCCAGTCGAGGATCGAGAGGAGCGGATTGGTGTTGTTGCTGCAACTCCAGAATTGTATCTATCTTGGAGCCAGTTTGATACTATGTATTCATCTATTCATTTGTGACATGATTCTTGTTGTATGGTTTCCGTTCATGGTTGGAAACACTTTTGTATCATTGTACTTCTTAAACATTGTACTGTAATGAAATGTTAAACTTGGTGTGGATATTGACCATGGTAGTTGTTATTCAATGTGTTATGTAATCATGCATATGTTGTATTTATGTGCAGATGGCTTTTTATCAATGAATTTTCATATGTGTGTTATATTTGTTATTGTTTACCTTATATCTTTGGATTTTATTCTTTATTGCTGTTGTATGGATCTAAGTTGCGTAATGACTCTTCGTGTACCCCAAGGGATGTATGTGTTAATGAATTTACTTTAATGAATTCATGTTATGACTTAATGTGTATTACATGTATGTTATATAAAAAAAATTGTGTGGTAATTATTGTGTTGTCCTTTGGGGTTCGCACGGCGGGGCGTTACATAACATCTGAAGCACATTACTCTTTACAAGTGACTCGCTGTGAAGATTCACCACCAATCATTGTATATTTTCTAAATTGAGCAGTGTAAATTTATCTGTTAATTCCAAAAACTTTTTTAGTATAGTTGTTAATTGGTCCATATTCACAAAATTTTAATAACCTCTTGATCACAAATAAAACTAGGTAATCCATGACACAATTTTTTGATTGGATACAAGTTGTATTAGTAATCGTGGTAAGATAGGATTGCAATCTCCTCAAATCTCCATCTTTCATGGATGCCCAAAATATGGAGAATCCTCTATAGGATAGAAAGTGAGATATCTGCAATAGTTGGATGCTACCAATGTTGTCCTCAAGATCAAAATTGTGGGGATGACAACATAAGATGGCTTGAAGATGGCTTGAAAATGGGGAAAAATTTTAAATTTTGAGTTTTCAAAATTGAAAACAAGATTTAGTCAATTTAAAGAGTTTAAGGCTTTTGTAGAAAATTAGATTGATAGGAAGATTAATATTTTGAGGATTAATATAGAGGCAATTTATTTTAGTAGGTTCCAATAGATTTTATAAAGATTATAATATAGAGATATAAGACAACTTCATTTAATTCAAATATAGAATGAAGTTTAAAACATAATGAATTTGACATTGATATAGAGAGCTAGGAGTATGCTTAGTGGGGTTGTGTTGGAGCATAAGTTTTAAGAGAAATGGTTGCTACTTATTTTACCTAGTTAACAAGTCTCCTATATTAGATCTTGTTGATAAGACACCTATGGAGGTGGGGTCAAGAAAAATCCCTCATCATGGTATCTTTGAGTTTTTGTTTGTGAGGCATATTCTTATATTCCTAGGGAGAATCAACCTAAATTAGAGAACGAGGTAGCTTAGTGTGTCCTTATTTTTTGTGTTGTTGGTGTGAAAAATTACAAGCTTTGGGATCCTATGGTTGAGATATTTTTTTGTAAAATATTAGTGTTATTTTCAAATAAGTTAAACCTTCTTCCATAGTATTGCAACCAGAAGATTAAAAGAAAGAGATGATTTGGCTACCCCCTAAGGCCTACAAAATTGGACTAAAATCTCATGAAGGACCTAAAGAGGAGAAGAGCTCAAATAATTTAGAAAATTTCAAAGAGGTAGAACCTCCACCTTATCTCTTGAGGAGGTCGACTAAGCAAAGACAAAAATTAGATAGGTACACTCCTCTTCATTAGAGGTGAACGTTTTTATTACTAACATTGATGAACCTAGAACTATGGAGGTAATAGGTTTAAATACCGGAGAGTGCTTATGGATGAGGAGATGGTTACATTGAAGATGAATGATACATGGGACTTAGTACCTTTTCTTGATGGATAAAATTTCTTTGGTTGCAAATGGGTGTTAAAAAGGAAAAATAGTTCAAATACTAGTGTTGATAAGTAAAAGGTAATATTGGATGCAAAAGGGTGTTCCTAAGTTGAGGGGATATACTTTGGTGAGATTTTTTCCCTAGTTTCTAAGCTAATATCTATTAGTTTTATATTATCTATAAAATTTTAGTGTATTATTTGGAGCTAGAATAAATGAATGTGAAGAAAAAATTCTTGAATGATGATAGACGAAGAAATTTACATGATATATCCAAAGAAATATGTGGAGAAAGGTAAAGAAATTATGATTTGTAGACTAAAAAAATATTTCTATGGTCTCAAATAGTCTCGTAGAATGTGGTACCAAAAATTTATCTCTTTTGTTGGGCTTGGGATTTTTTGCATCCAAATTGGATTAATGAATTTATTATAAGATGGATGATGATATTTTCCTTGCTATCACACTAGATGTTGATGATATATGTTATTTTTTTATAACAATAAGGACATTACTTATGATTTGAAGTCTCATATTTCAACATAGTTTGAGATGAAGGGCATAGGGGTTACTAGATTTTTCTTAGATATGAAGATTAGAATAAATAGAGAAATCATAAATCTTTGGTTAGGATGAATTAAGTATATGAACCTAGTTTGGAAGGATTCAATATGATAAATTGATAACTATTATATGTTCTCATTTCATTTAGGACTAAGATCTATAGAGTAGTGTCCAAGTTCACATAGTGAGATGAAGGACATGTCTCATGTTCTCTACATAATTTATATTGAGAGTTTAATGGATGCTATGGAAGGATTCAATATGATAAATTGATAACTATTATATGTTCCCATTTCATTTAGGACTAAGATCTATAGAGTAGTGTCCAAGATCATATAGTGAGATGAAGGACATGTCTCATGTTCTCTACATAATTTATATTGAGAGTTTAATGTATGTTATGGTTTGTACTAGGCTATAGATTGCCTAAGAAGTGGGAGTCTCAATTCATTTCATGGATAGTACTAGATGACTTCATTGAGATATAATGAAGAGGGTCTTCAAATATTTTCGATGTATCTCTAAGTGCTCTATTTTCTATCATGGTAATTCTATAACGGATCATCACTTGGTGGATGTTCATGGATGTTTGGATCCAAATTAGGTAGGTGGTGTTGACAAAAGGGAATCCTCTAGGGGTTATGTTTTCAATATATTTAGTGGCACTATCAATTGAAAGAGCAAGTGGTAGGCTATGGTCTCTTTGTCTACTATAGAATATGATTACATGGCAACTAATCATGCCTATAAGGAATCTATTTGGCTTAAGATATCATGTTTAAGTGTGGGAGTAAGTCTAGGAGAAATTAAAATTATATGTGATAGTTAGATTGCCATGTGTATGGAAAAGAACCTAGCCTTTCATGTTAGGATACAACATATAGATGTCTAGTACCATTTATTATGGCATTGTAAGAGGATTGGAGGGTGATGATTGCAAGGAAGTTAGGTAAGTGGAAATAACTTCCTACGCCAATCTAAGTGGGGTAGATTATACAAAAAAAAAATTAAAACCCTTACTGTTTATAGTTATTAGATGCACATTCATTTACTTAGACAATATATGAAAAATAGAATAAACCATAATAATAGATTTATGTGGGGAAAACCCTTTTGAGAGAAAGCCCCACACTTTAAAAACACAACCCTTTGTATTATTAGTAAGTTGGAAGAGGTTACAATATAATCACAAAGCCAAGCTCATTAACAAGAGTCTTGATACTTGCTAAGTCATGAGCAGGAATGGGAGTGGAGGTACAAACTTTAAATCTCTAGTGGATGAGGAAGATGAAGAAGGGGATTCAGAGGATGTTGATGGGGAGCTGCCTGGTGCGATTGTGGTTTCTCTGCTATCGGAGGTGTTTTTTCTCTACAGCAAGCAAGGCTGTGAGTTTGCATATGGGGAGTCACCTGGTGCAATTGTGGGTGCTCTACTATAGGAGGTGTTTTTCTTTGTTGCAGGAATGACTGAGAGGGTGTGGTTGAGGAGCCACATGGTGCGGTTGTGGGTGCTTTATTGTCAGAGGTTCCTTTCCTTTGTTGCAGGAACAGTTATCTCAACTTGATTTTACCAGCTATTATTTGTGTTGTTTTTCCTAGTGGTGTTAATGTTAAAATTCAGGATGTAACTACCATTTTTTTTATTGTAAGGGTCATTGCTTTGTGGCTTGTTCTTCCCCTAGCTAGTGTGTTTTAGGTGAACCCTAATCTTGAATGATTTTGGTTTGTGGGTGTTTTGGAGGCTTTGGGGAACTACAATAGTTTTATGTAGTTAGTACACCAACCCCTTCTGAGGATGCAATTGGGGAGCTGCCGAGTGTGGTTGTGGTTGCTCTACTATTGAAGTTTTTTTCTTTGTTGTAGGAACAATTTTGAGTTTGTGTATGGGGATTCACTTGGTGTGGTTGTGGGTGTTCTGTTGTTGGAGGTGATTTTTCTCTGTTGAAGGCACAATTGTGAGGATACGTTTGGGGAGCCGCCTAGTGCAGTTGTGGGTGCTCTACTATCAGAGGTGTTATTTCTCTACAATCATTTCTTTTGTGTTGTTGTTCAAACCCTTTGGGGTTTTTCCAAAATATGTTTTTCCCATATGCGGGTGGTGTTGTTCACTACTGTTGTGTTGAGGTGGAAACCCTTCTTAGGGGGTTGGGAGGTGGGGATCTTTTTTCCATTCCCCTATTTCAATTTATAGCTTTTTGAGGGGCTATTTGCTAGTTGTCCCCATTATTTTTGTTATCCCTATGGGTGTTGGGGGTTCAATCTACCCTAGTTTTCTCTTCGGCTTCCCCTATGGTGGTGGGAATGTCTTCTATTGAGGTGAAGACATTTCTTGTTGGAGTAGCTAGATTTTGGTTTCTTCTTTTGTTGGTGTTTACTCCTATTGAGGTGGAGATTGTCTTTCACAAAAAAGATGGGGATGTTGCAAGGGAGACTTTGCTACCCTTTTTTCAATTTTATTCTCTTTTCTCATATTGAGGTGGAGATCGAGAATGGTGTCACACCCCATCTTGTTATTAATGATTTGCATTTACCTTCACAGGTAAATAGGATGGGAAATGCAATCATGATTTTTGATATGTTTGTAAATGAATGGAACACTGAAATAGTTATTATGTGAAAGTGTAGATAAATTCTTTAAAAGAGTAGATATGTTTACATTGATGAAGAACATACATTACTTTATAAATATGCTTAAGTTTTATGATGCATATGGATTTATTATGAACATCTAACTACCATTGCAAATGTATTGAGTTGGTTGCATGGACACGTTCATTCCTACGGGCGGAGGGGAAGTATCACTCAGGAGAAGAGATTGGTCGGATAACCCTAAATGAAACCTATATGAGCTTATACACACTCACAGTAGAATGGTTGAGTCAAGTTGTTATGCTGGGAATCGATAGAATGCTTAGATGATGTTTAGAACTTAGGAATTCTTCCCTATATTTCTATGCCTATATCGATAAGGTGGACACATGAGGGGTGGATGTATTTGTATATATTCATCACACGTATATCTCTTATCGACAAGATAATAAATATGTTTGTGCTTGATTGTACAATCAAATGTATACATATATATATATATAAGATATATACATAAATACATGTATACATATGTATACATGAGCATAGAGGAATATATATATATATATATACAGTTAATATTATGTACAATATTATTATCTTGCGTATATATGAAAGTAATGATATATATAAATATATATATTTCTAACATTGAATGCTTTAGATTATATATATGTATGTTTGTACGTATAAGCGTTGGATGCTACGTGTATATGCATAAAATTGGTCATGTCTAATTAATCCTGGCACTTAATTAAATATTTATCATTTAATTAATCTCTCTAAAAGTCCTCTACATATGATTAAATTTAATTATATTGTTCATTCATTTTATTCTTCCGCCATAATTAAATAAATCAACTTTATTTAATCATTTCACATTCATATGTCTACTTGATTAATTAAATAAATACCCTTTTATTTATTTTAATTAATTATCACCTTCTCAATTTACTTAAGTCTTTTGATTTAATTAAATTTAAATATTTCCTTTCTCCTATTCAAATCTTTCTTCTAATTAATTAAATATTTTATTTAATTAATTTCATTTACATGTCATTTCCTAAAAATTTAATTAAATATCCTTCATATCTTTTCAAATCATAATTAAATATTTTATTTAATTATGAAATCTTTTATTATTCTTCAAATCTTAATTGAATATTTTATTTAATTAAGAAAAATCTCCATCTCACCCATAAATGAATAATTGAATTTATAATTCGTTATTTATCTTCAAAATCTTTCCAAAATATCACAAAAAGATGATTTTTACAATTCATCTTTATCATCTCATCTTATCTCTTCTACGAAAAAGGAAACAAATCTTGCTTTCTAGTTTTCTTCTATTTTTCTCTCCAGTCTTATCCATCTTTGACCGTTTGATCTGCCAAGGATTTTCACAATTGTTGATCACATCAACCAATCATAATCTTTTGAAAACTCTATAAATATGCCTGTGAATCCAAGCATTGGTTACACACAACACAAACACCTATAGACATACACGCATTAGATCTTAATAGCATTCTAGCATTGTCATTATTATCTTTAGCTTTCATAATTTTGTAATCTTACATTCTAGCAATCATGCATGTTAATCATATCTTAGCATAAGCAGTGCATTCATCTTTAATCTTGTTCTCTAGGAAGACCGTTTGTTGAGCCTAGCACACAATCTAAGAGCAAGCTGGAATCAACAAAAACACTGGAGATAGAGGACGATAGGACGACATCAAAGACAGAAGATTGAGTTTGTATTTCTTTTCATTTGATTTTTTGTTTTGATATAATGTCTTATTGGTGTGTTTGATTTATTGTTTTTACATATTGATACACTTAAAATCGATCACACATTTTTGGTGCCCATTGTGGGGCCTTTGCCCCATTTTTGACATCTACTTGCAGGTTTCTTGATAGGATTTTGCATTTTGGAATTCGGCTTTTCAACAAAAAATCTCATTTTAGCGCATACGTGGCTTTCTTTAGCGTATCCAAGACTTCTAAGAGCACTTTTGCAGGTCTTTCAGCACATCCAGGAACTGTTTTGGCACATCTAGGGAACAAAACGGCGCTACTAGGGAATAGAATGGCACATACACTCAGCTCACTTCATTAAAATTTTGTAAAAAAAAATTGCATCTCTTTTAGAGCATTTAGGATTTCTTTTAGCGCATTTAAGGTTTTCTGAAGCGCATTAACTGTTTGTTTTAGTGCATTGACTATTTCTTTTAGCACTTTTGTATGATCTTTTAGCACATGTAGGTTGTAACAAAACAAAGTTCTGAGTCTGATGCCTTTCGTAGATAGAGCTTTTTTTTGGCTTAAAAAGAACCAATCTAGGATAGCCACATCTGGTTTTAAAAAGAAGCAACCCTAGGGTAGACATGGATTAAAATGAAGCAAATCTAAGGTAGTCACCACACATTGATTTTGTAGTTAAATGAATCCCATGATTGTTGTGAAGCAATATCTTCACATAGATTAAATCATTGTCATTTGGGCTCTAAAAAGAACATTGTTTTCCTTGTTTGTGGCAATAGGTCTATGCTCTCCCCTTAACTGGGTGATCAAAATACTAGACTTGCCTTTTCAATTTTTGTAATTTTAATGCTTTATTACATCCTTTAGAGGGCCTGCTCTTGTGGGAAAATTACTCACCCAAGAGGAACGACTCAAGTGGGTTCAAGCCAAAGCCAGGCTATTCCACCCCACTATAAAATTTAAAGCAAATATGCGGAAACCCACTTTTTCTGGTAGTGTGCAAGATAACCATCCCCAAAGCCTTTCTTCTAAAGGTTGGGAGGTCTCTTGAGGGAGTTTATTATTGCCACGTTGAACAGAAACCCTTACTACGAACCTAGTGTAGTAGCCAATCGTGTCAATTTTTGAACATCCTAATAATCACAATGCAAGGGGAGGGAAGAATCTGCCCCCAAGACACTCACCATATAACTTCCAAGGACCGTTTGCTCAGGGGATTCAGTATCCACTTTCATCACTTTAAGTACGCACCTGGAAAAGAAAAAAACACAGGCGCCCCTTCGAGGGTGACACGACTGTGTGAGTCGACACTGTTCTAAGATGTGGGTTGTGGTTATTATGATGACCTACTTGAGTACTAAGAGTGAATCTACCTGAATTATTTGTTATGTGTGAAACCTGTCAAAACACTTTTTGAACATACACTCGATGTTTAGTATAGGGCTTAAAAGCAACTATTTTCAGAATGTTTGTTGTATTTTCAATTGCACTAATTCAGATAAAAGATCATCCAAAATGAACATGCAAATTTTTAGTTGAAACTGCTCAAAATTATTCAGAAAACTACTTTGAAAAACTGTTTTAGCGCATCTAGGGGATATCTTAGCGCATATAAGGTTTGTTCTAGTGCATTCACTGGTTAGTTCAACGCATAGGCTAAATATTTTGTAAACAGTTTTTGGCCATTGTCAAAGCATTTTTATGTACCGCATATAGGATACAGAGTAGCACATTTGAGGTATGTTGTAGTGCATTTGATTGTTTCCCTGGTGCATATGCTTGTTTCTACAATGCATACAGGGTATAGAGTAGTGCATCTGTCACTTTTCCAAAATTGTTACTTTTGACAGATCTGAGTTTGTAACATCCTTGGTCGAGTAGCATTTTGACATTTCTCTCATGCTTAGAGAGTGGAAATCAACCAAATTTGTTAGGAAGTCAATTACCAATAGGATCAAGAAACCCAAGAAACATCTAGGTTACAAGAAAACCTTACAATGAAGGAAGCTTTTGTATAAAAGTTGAAACGTCTTGCTCCATTATTGTAAGTCTCTCCATAGGTACCAAGATTTTGTTAGGGGATTTACCGACGAATACGTTGTAGAGCTGTTATATTCACGAGCCTATTTTCAAAGAAGAGCTTTATCACAACGACGCAATCACAATCAACCTCTCAACTTTGATTATCTACCACAACCTTCCATTGAATATCAAACACATCCCAGTCAAATCCTTTAGTGAATTTAATTAGGCTATCATTCTTCAAAAACAAAGATCAAATCTTAAAAGTGCACCTTTCAAGCAAATTTATGATTATTGATTCAACTTCCCCAACAGGATTCTGATATCCTTTATCATTGGAAGCCACAACCAAGAATTAGAAATGTCTTTTGATCATATCATAAGATTTTCATCTTATCGGATCAAAACATCATCATTTTTTCACTTATCAAATTGTGATCTAAGTCTAGAAGAACATTTCAAAATCATATGCCTATTTTTACAAGATCTCAATATAATAAGTTGAAATAGGATATTCAACAAGAAGATCGTACCCAAAGAACTCAAGAAGAAGGTGAGAATAGTGATCCCCTTTATAGTGTGATTCGAAATCCCCTTTTTAACGACAAATGGGTGAAAGAGAAAAAAAATTGTTCCCTTCCAACAGAGACATGAGCAGAACTCCTGTAGATAGCGATGATGAACGAGATGAAGAACATCACCTTAGAGAAGCTGATCAAGATCCTAAATTTCACAAAGCCTTAGAAAATATCTTAGAGTGCAACAAACAGAAATATTTCCTATATTTGGCTAACAAAGGAGCTAAATTGCCTCATGATTTTGATACTGAGAACTTAAAGAAAAGTCTTGATGATGCACCCTTGTCTAATATTAGTGCATTGTCTCAATAGGTTAAGGCACTTCAAGGACAAATTAAAGATCTACAAGGGGGAACTGCAACGAAGACATATGCTCTTGATGACATTTGTCCTTATCCTTTTGATTGACACCTCAACATGATCCCATTTCCCAAACATTGTGAAATCCCAAAGTTTGATCGTTACAATGGGAAATTGGATCCAATCGATCATATTAGGGACTTCTGAAATATGACTTTAGATTTTTCCCATGAGGATACATACTTGATGTGTTTGTTTCCTAGAATTCTTGGAGGCCAATCTATGGAATGGCTATCAAAAATCACACCTCTTGTCAAGACATTTGAGGAATTGATTAACGAGTTCATATCATAATATTCCTACAACATACAACATCAAATAACCATGATTGATCTATGCAAGGCTAAATAGAAACCTAGTGAACCATTCATTACATTTCTTCAGAGATGGAGAAGATTGTTTGCTAGATACCCACATCATGTTCCTGAAAAGGAAAAGATTATCACTTTCATAAACAACTTAGATCAAGAGATGAGTTATCGCCTTAATCTTCATTGTCCTTCCTCTTTTCAGAAATTGATCAAAAATGCCATCACCATTGAAAGTTCCTTGGTCCAGAGAGGGATAATAAAACTTGACAAGGACAATCCTATCTCTTCAAATCACCACAATGACAAATCTAAGTTTTGGACTCACAACAAAAATGTATTGAATGATGGTGTTGTAGATGCAAATCATGTCTCGACTAAGCCATTTGTTCTTAGTGCTCCACATACTCCTTGCAACAATAACTATAACAATGTCAACTCGGTCACAAATCAAGGAAACACTCCTCCTCCAAGGAATAACGTGAATCAAACCTCTACTCCCAATCAAGGGAATACCAACAACCAAGGTTACCAGGGAAACAACAACAACAATTCCTTAGGAAATACCTCAAGCACTAATCCTCAAAAATCTTCATTTTTCTCTAACAGAAGAACTTTCACTCCACTGGGTCAATCTTTAGAATCTACAGTCAAAGAATTGATCGCTAAAAATGTTCTTACTTTTCCACCTCAACGCAATTTTGAACCCGGTGTGAAACCTCCATCATGGAATGATGCATACTATTGTGATTATCATCGGTGCAAGGGCCATCACACAAATAATTGTCAAGCCATGAAAAATAAAGTCCAAGACTTAATCAAAAATGGCACCATCACAATAGAAGGACACCAATAATCAAACGAAGACTACCAAGCATTTTGCAACCCTTTTCCCAACTATCAAAAGGGCTAGTTTTCTGGAAAAGGTGTGAATCATATCAATGACAATATAATCAATCATATCTACACTGGCAAGGAGCGGGTCAATGTTATAAAAGTTAAGGAAAAGATGGAATATAGAGAAGTCAACGCAACAAGGGAACAAGCTAAAGTTGTCTTAAAGGGCGCTTCTTCAAAAACCATTGTGCCCCTACCTCAACATCAATATGACTTATTCAATCACCTTGGAAAAACTCCTACTCAGATTTCTATCTTAGAACTCTTGAAGATTTCCCCAACACACAAGGAAATTCTAGAAAAGGCCCTCATTGAAACAACTGTATCCACTAATTTGGATGTGGACCGATTTCAAGCCATGGTGGGACACTTATTCTCACCTGCATGCCTCTCATTCTCTAAAAAAGATGATGTTTCCATGACTCGTCCCCATAACTCATCGCTATACTTAGAAGTCATGATCCACAAGTTTCATGTCTAACGTGTACTAATAGATGGAGGTGTTGGTTTGAACAAATGTACTATGAAGTTTGTTTGGGCTTTAGGATTTTTTGGGGACTCTATTGATCCCAAAAGAAATATTACTATTAAAGCCTACGATGATGACAAAAGAGCATCCAAGGGTTTAATCATGTCACCAGTCAGAGTGGGACCTGTTATCAAGAATACTATCTGTCAAGTATTAGACCATGATCTTGCATACAACATCTTGTTGGGTTGTCCTTGGATCCATGACATGCAAGTTGTTTTGTCCACATATCATCAATGTCTTAAGTTTCCTTATGACAGACAAGAGATCACAATACGAGCTGATAATTCAAACAGTCAGACTTGTACCAATATCAAAGCTAGTCAAGATACTTTGGTTCCCAACAATCGAGAAGCTTTTGTTAGTACTTCTCTCAAAGTTGATACACAAATCAATTAGTTAACCAAAAGATTTGTCAAGCAACTACGGTTCACAAACAATGGGGTAGGGAAGTACTCTCTTTGTCTTGCTAATATACCTGCATCACCTCAGTCACATGAACAACCTTCTATCACACAACAATAGATATTTGTAGCATCAACATCAATGCAACCACCAACAAAGACAAATACAAAGTTTAATGGACGATTTATCAAAGAAAAATTCCCCGTGGAAGATTCTAAGGATAGAGAAGTTCTAAGATGGCTCTATAAAGATGAAGATGAAATAGTTCTCAATGTCAAACAACCAACTGATCAATATGGTAAAGGATATTCAATCATGCAAAAGATGGTCTATGATGGTAATGGTCCTATCGGGAAAAGAAAAGGAGTAGTTGAGCCTATTCACCTTCCAGGACTTGCCGCCAAAGATAAAACAAGACTAGGCTATGATACTAACTCAAAAGAAAGACCATCCAAGTGGTTGCATGATATTTTTCTCACATTGCAAGAAGGTTCTGATACAAGAGAAGCATGTTTGACAACAATTTAGAATTTTGTGGATAATAACTCTGACATAGACTCTGGTGAATATGAATGGGACACCATCCACAATGATGAGTTTTGGAGAGATAAAAAGTATGATGTGACACAAGTATACACCTACCCTAATCAAAGGTGAAGGTTCAGGGACCCAACCACAAGAATCTGAACTACAAGGTAACTATGATTCTAGTGATACTAAGTCAAATTTAAATGAACAAGACTATTGCGAGAACAGAACCATCATTGATCTGCCTCATACCTCGGATCCTACAGACAACTTTGTTATGACCATAACCATAGCCAATTTCATGAAACTCGATGATCTACTACCTTTGATCCATATTGATCTCATTGACTGGGATTCATCCAGACCTATTGATATACCTATGTTTCCAAGCGACGAATCTATCGTGAACTTCCTTTCCACATATGACAGAAATGATTGTTCCACTAGCAATTTTTGGCATAGAATCTTTAATCAAGAGAGTGTCAAGTCTCCTATCTACAAAAATAAAAGTCAAAAAGAAAGATCTAATGGTGAATACCAGAATCTGGAAGTGTTAGATAAACAAAAGATAAAACAAAGAGTGTATCAAATGGTGAAAACCTTTTTAAGGCACATGATGATGGGATACTTGACACTCTCCCAGAGCATTATCATGAGTGATCACCTATCTTGATTGAGCCTACAAAAGAAGTTAATCTTGAAACTGCAGAAAAACCAAGGATCCTACAATTAGTTGCATCAATGAAAAATAAAGAAGTACCTGAGTTCATGGAATTTCTCAAAGAAAATCAAGTCAACTTTTCCTGGTCTTATGCAAACATGCGAGGTCTTGATCTTGATCTTATAATGCATCACTTGTCGATTAAACCAGGAGTTAAACCTATGAAACAAAAACTTAGAAAGATGCATCCTCATGTTGCACTACTGGTTAAAGAAGAACTCTGAAAACTCCTTGATGTGGGATTTATAAGATCGATCAACTATGCAGAATGGATCTCCAACATTGTTCATGTGTCCAAGCCTAAAAAAAGTGTTAGAGTGTGCATAGATTTCAAAGATCTTAATAAAGCATGTCCTAAGGATGATTTCCCACTTCCAAACATTGATACTATAGTTTATCTAACAATTGGCCATGCCATGTATTCACTATTGGATGGTTTTTCTAGTTACAACCAAATCAAGATTGCACCTAAAGACCAAGACAAAATAGCTTTCACGTGTCCATGGGGGACTTACCGTTGGAATTTCATGCCTTTTGGTCTAAAGAACGCTAGGGCTACATATCAAAAGGATATGACTACAATTTTTCATGACATGATGCATACATTCATGGAAGATTATGTAGACAATATATTGGAAAAGTCATACACAAGAGGACATCTTGAAGTATTTTCCAAAATCTTTTCAACGTTAGAAAAGTTCAAAGTTTTCATCAACCCTAAGAAATGTGTTCTTGGGGTCACATCTGGAAAGCTCTTAGGATACATAGTATCAGCAAAAGGAATTGAAGTAGATCCTACCAAGGTACAAGCAATCAGGGAAATGCCTCCACCAAGGAATTTCAATCAGTTAAGATCATTACAAGGACGACTTCAATCTATATGAAGCTTCATTGCACAGCTGGAAGATAAGAGTCTACCTTTCACACATATATTGCATAAGAATGTTCCTTTCTAATGGGATGATAAGTGTGAAATGGCCTTTCAAGAGATCAAGCAATAACTAATGAACCCACCTGTTCTAGTACCACCAAATCTAGACAAACCACTAATTTTATATATTGCTGCAACAGAGACATCTTTGGGGGAATTATTAGCACAAGAGGACTCTACAGGAAAGGAACTCGTGATTTATTACATTAGTCGAACGCTAACAGGTCATGAACTCAACTACACTTTCATCAAGAAGGCTTGTCTAGTAGTAGTCTTTGCCTCACAAAATTTTTGACACTACTTGTTAACTCATACAATCAATCTTGTTGTAAAGTTTGATCCGCTCAAGTATTTGTTAAGCAAAGCTACATTGACAGGAAGGCTAGCAAAATGTTTCATGATCTTAAGTGAGTTTGATATCCATTATGTTGATTGCAAAGCAATCAAAGGACAAGTTATCACCGATCAACTAGCTAAAGCACCACTACAAGAAGAGCATCACATGCATATTGAATTTCTAGATGCCGAATCAAAACATGCATGGTCTTTATATTTTGATGGTTCTTTCACCCAACACAGATCAGGGGCGGGCATCCTCTTTGTCACCCCTCAAGGAAATACCATTCCTCGGTCATATAGGCTAATGTTTCCATGCACTAACAACATAGCCGAGTATGAAGCTTTAATCACTGGGCTCAAGATCGCATTGGAATGGAGGATCAAAGAACTACAAGTTTATGGTGACTCACAATTAGTCATTAATAAGATCAATGATGATTATCAGACCAAAGATGAAAAACTATTTCTATATAAGAAAATGGTTGATGATTTCAAGAAGTACTTCATGGATATCAATTTCATACAGATTCCAAGACTTGATAACAAAGCAGTTGACGCCATGGACACAATCATATTATTGCTACAACTCCCAGAAAATTAGACTCACTATGAATTTCTGGTGGAACAATCATTTGCACCTGCCTATGACACACCTGAAAGCCAAATAATTTGCCACTTAGTAGGATCTGATTCACCCTGGTATGGAAAGATTTATCCCTACCTAAAAGATGACATATTACCACCCGACTTATCTCATAACCAAAAGCGCAACGTTATTTGCCAATCCTCTTGCTATACTCTTATCGCTGACATCCTTTATCATCATGGTCTTGATGGTACTTTACTTCAATGTCTTTAACGTGACGAATCTAACAAGGCTTTACAAGAATTTCATGGTGGCATTTGTGGTACTCATTCAGGTGGACTGACCTTATCCAAGAAATTGATTAGAATGGGTTACTATGGCCTACAATGGAGAGGGAATCATTCACTTTTGTGAAGAGGTGCTCTAAATGCCAGATTCATGGGAATCTCATCCATGATCTTGCACAAGAACTTCACCCATTCGTGCCAACTTGGCCATTCTCTCAATGGGGGTTAGATCTAGTTGGAAAGATTCATCCTTCATCATCAAACAGACACAAACTCATCATCACAGCAACATAGTACTTTACCAAGTGGATTGAGGTAGTACCTCTCACTAAGGTTACCGGAAAACAAATCTCATCGTTCATACTCAACTATCTCATTTGTCAGTATGGAATTCCCAACTCCATCATCATAGATAATGGATGACCATTCAAGAATCAGGATGTTGATGAACTTTGTGTGATATTCCATATCCAACATAGATATTCAACACCTTATTATCCACAAGGGAATGGCCAAGCAGAGGCCTCGAACAAAAAAATAATGAAAATCTTGAAGAAAACTATAAATGATGCAGGGAAAGATTGGCACGTTCAACTCAATCCTGCATTATGGACCTACAGAACTAGCATCTGAACAACAAACAGGAGCAACACCGTATTCTCTTGTCTATGGAGCAGAAGGAATTTTACCACTAGAGGTTGAGATTCCATCACTAAGTGTATCATTGAAGGGTCTCACAACAAATGATGACTACCGAGTTTCCTGACTACTAGAGTTCGAACTCCTTGATGAGAAGAGACAACGAGCAGCTGGTCATTTGAAAGCATATCAACAAATGATGTCTTGCAACTATAATCATAAAGTCAAGCCACATACCTTTCAGGTAGGTGATCTTTTTTTGAAGGAGAACCCATGCAATCAGCAAGACAGAGAGAAGAAAGGTAAGTTTGAACCAAATTGGTTGGGTCCATACGTGGTCATTGCAGTATACGATTCAGGAGCATACAAGTTGTCAACGCTAGAAGGGGACCTGTTTGATGAACCCATCAACAGATGCACCTGAAAAAGTATTATGTCTGAAGCAGTTATCATCATCCAGAAAAAGTCTTGAAAAAATAAAAAAACAGTAGAAACAGTCTTGAAAAAATACAAAAAAAGCAAAAAAAGTCCTTAAAAACTAATAAAAACAAAAGAAAAAGTCCTGAAAAAATACAAAAACAACAGAAAAAGTACTGAAAAGAAAAGAAAAAAATCAGAAAAATTCAATAAAAACAAATAGTTAAAATCTAGCAAACAGACTCTATTTGTAGCTCTCCATCTATTAGCTCATGTTCTACACTTAATTTCTCAACCTTCATTCCATCATCTTAGCACCATAATACCATCATACTGCCATCATTTTCCTAAGAATGATAATGTTTTACCATGGCTTGATCATTGTACATATCCATTTTAGCAAGTTGTGTCAATACTGGGGGAAAACGTTGATATACTAGGGGCACTCAACTTTCAGGTTCTACAAAAATAGCTAGACAATTACATAAAATCCAATCATGTGAACAAACAATCGAATCCTATGAGCAGCTATCCAATCATTGATCCATATCACAACAGTTTTCAGGAAGTACCATATCATAACACATATTTGGATGATCTAAAATCTGAATAATGTTTGGAATAGCAGTCTTATATTTTGAACAATGGTTGTTTGACTTTTCATATCATTCCTCTGGAGCACACTCAATGATGTCCTAAACTAGAGTGGCGAGGAACGAGGATTATTTTTCTTTGTCTGCTATCTTGAGGTTAACTACCAATCTGTTACAAATATATCGTGAGACATAATTTACAAAACGTATCATTGATGACAATTCCAAATTTGCATCAGAAATTGGTTAATCTTTTTTTGTTTATGCTAGAAATACTCAGGTCATCTCGGTTCAATTATACCTTGATGCTTGTGTTCACTTGCTATATCAAAAATCATGAAAGTTGTACTTAGGTCATCATTGGTGCTAATTTCCCCTATGATGCTTGTACGTACTTCCAACATTTTAAAATGCTCTATGATGATTCAAGAAAGCTAACAAAAGGCTCAACAAATGGTTGGTTTCATTTTGTTGCATTTCATTTAGATCATTTTACATATCTGCATATTGGATTTGCATCAGATTTTTAAAAGGCTGAACAATAACATCAACGGTTGTCATGTCTTTTTGGACTAATTGTGGAGGACATTCAGACATTTGTTTCATTATCATTTTCATCTTCATCATCATTTCATTATCATTATCATTTCATCTAGGTCATGTACATATCATATAGTTTATCATTTATCATTCATTTTCGTATCATTTAGATCCTTTCTCATTTCACATCATTCATTTATCCATTAGGTATTCCATATCGCTTTCATTATCTATCGTCTTCATCTCATTAACATCTCACTTATCACTTTCTTATCATTTCATTTTCATTCTACATAGTTGCATCTCATTTATTATCTTCATTATCATTTCTTATCATTTCATTTTATCATTATTTTATCATTATCATTCCATCATTTTATCATTTCATAACATTTATCATTATCATTTCATTATATCATTATCATTTCATTATATCATTTTCATTTATCATTTCATATCATCTCATTTATCATTTCATAACATTTATCATTTTCATTTCATCATAACATTTATCATTATCATTTTCATTTATCATTTCATATCATCTCATTTATCATTTCATAACATTTATCATTATCATTTCATTATATAATTTTCATTTATCATTTCATATCATCTCATTTATCATTTCATATCATTTCATATCATTTTCATTTATCATTTCATATCATTTTCATTTATCATTTCATATCATTTCATTTTCATTGCATTTCATTTTCACTTATCATTTCATTTATCATTGCATTATCATTTTCATCATTTTCATTGCATTTCATTTTCACTTATCATTTCATTTATCATTGCATTATCATTTTCATCATCATTTCATTACATTTATCATTATCATTTCATATCATTTTCATTTATCATTTCATTATCATTATCATTTTCATTTTATCTCATTATCATTATCATTTCATTTCATTCTCATTATTATTTTATCATCATTTCATTACATTTATCATTATTAGTTCATCATACATTTCATCCCATTATTTATCCTATCTTGCACTCATCTATCATTTTCAAACCATTTATATATCATGACATTTTTTTCCCATAAACATTTGAATCATTTCACATGTCATTTCTTTTCCTCTATCATATACATACTACAAATTCATCTCATAAACATAAACATCCATTTTTAAGCACATCTATTTCTTGCATTTGAAAAATCCAAAAACAAACATTCCATCCATACATTACATTTCCACATCATTTTTCATAACCATATCATGTATCTCCATGCACACTCTCCTAATCAAACATCCTAGGTCATCCACCTACATGACATCATTAGTACACATCACACACCGTCATCATCACATGAATCATCCTACATATCATGTTAGTCATCAAATCAATATAATGCATATCAAAATCCATACTACATCATACATAAATACATGTATATCACATCATCACATCAAACACGCACATCATCAAAACTCATCGCCGCTGCATATCATCGCTAATCAAAAATACATACAAATGTCCAATGTCCAATGAAACTGAACAGTATAGAGAGATACATGAGATATGATCAAAAAAAATGTACATACTCCAAAAATGATATACATCAATGATACTGCATCAATAAATCACAGCTGGCAAGTGGACCCCCCTAATGGAGCTAGTCTAGAGGATGATGGCCTGCCACTACCCCCTACATCAGGATCTTGTCGCAGCCCTATGACCCCTTTGTTGTGTGTCATCATTTGTGATCTTCTCCTAGTCCTACTGTGGGACTGAGGGTAAGGCTCTTTGTAGTTGGGAGGAGACAACTCCTCATACCTGACCTGGTAGTACTCCACCTCCCTGGCAATCTCAAATCCCTCTGCAATGGCCTCTCACAAAGATGCACTCTCAACAGTTCCCATGAGTCTCTATGCCACACCCTCTGCCTCTACTGCCCTCTGTCTGAAATAATCCCTCTCTGTTATCAACTGGGCTACCTGTGGGTCCAAGGCAGGTAGAGGTTCCTATGACTGTACCTATGGCTACGTAAGTTGTACCTGTAACTGTACTACCAAACTCTGAGTCTGAGCCAACTGGCTCTACAACTATGCCTGCTGCCCCTGAAGTGTATGTACTTGGGCCTGTACAGTATCTATTTGCGCTTGTTGCGTTGTAGAGGAAACCCTGATCATCGTTCATCGTCTGGTATCACTCCTCGACCTCTGCATGACCTGAGCACTGCCCAAGATATATGTCCTCTACCTCACTGGCCTCTACTCCTCCCCTCTGCCATCTCCACCATCATCCCCATTGCCATCATCTAAGCTCTCCTCCCCATCTCCACTCTCCTCCTCATCTTCGCTCTCCTCCTCCTCTCCACCATCTGCCTGCTCCCCACCTGCCACATCCTCCTATATCCTAACCCCTAGCTATGGTGCCACCAAAATGGGCACCGGCTCATCTGGACATGTGAACTATGGAAATGGGTGTGTGTGATAATAAACAGAGTACTCCTCAGACATACCTACATCAACAATATCAGGCCTACCATCCCATACCTTGGGTTGTAAATTTGTACACTCTGTATATGCAACCTGATAAGAAATACAAGGCCCCCATCTGGGCTCATCCTTGCACCATCCATAGTGTGCAACGCCCTGAGGCATCCCATGTGTGAATCTGAACTATCTTTGTACTCACAAGGCTAAAAATATCTCTATAATGAATGGAGTATGGCCTATCAAAGACCGGGGTATACATACAAACGACATCTCCAAATGATATGTGTCCCACGCATCACATTCTGTGTATGGCATCCATATCACTGAATCCACATCATCTAGGGTTTGTCTCCAGTACTCCAACTTGACCAACTTGAGCTAGACAAGTGAAATAGAATATGCATACACGTATGGCCTTCTTGGTGGCATAACTCTAGGACAAAGTGGTCTTATAATCACAATATCCTCCCATGCCTAGATCTGGAGTAGGGTAACACCGCAAGACAAGCTAGCTGATCCTCTGTATAGCACCTAGTGCAAGTCATGATATAAATGTGCCAATATACATCTCCCCCAGGCATATCTATGTGGTTGCCCCATCATTAGCTCAATAATCCTCCCCCACCCAACTGATAGTCCCTTTTATCGACAATCTGGACAAAAGAAGCCTCCAATGAATGCACCCAAACATGCAGGTAAGGTCGGATATCCCCTCAAATTTTCCCATGGCACCCAATACCTTGCTATATGAACATCCCTATACACCCTACTAAGTGCATCTATATCACCTAACTCCTTGTGGTCATAGAACACAAGGGCACCTACCACTGGGATCCCCAAAATCTTGTATACGTCTTATGGGGTCACCGTCATCTCACCCGTCGACAAATGAAAAGTGTTATGCTTAGAATGCCATCTCTCTGCTAGCGTGGTCAACAGTCCCCTGTTGACCCGAATAAGAGGCATAGACAATAATGGTCCCAACCCACAATCAACTATCAATTGTACATTTGCAGGTGTGAGATCTCGTATCTGATCCCAACCTACAGGGAAGTGCTCTCTAATCTGAAGGTTTTTGAAAACCTCCTATTTTTGGTCATCACAAGGACAATCAATCAGAATCATATCATCGACTCATATTAAATCTATCTATCTACTTCACGTCATACATATCAGTCACCCATATCAAATGACCCATATCAATCAAATTCATATCAAGTGACACATATCACACTCATATCAAGTGCATCACATCACGTGAACCATATCAAGTGTTCTATCTAAGGGACTCATATCATGAAATCAATGCACAATCTATCTATCTAAACATCAAATCAATCTACTATATCATCATTTACTATTTCTTTTTCTTTTTCAAGAAAGCAAATTTATCAACAATCAAATCATCAACCTATTTGTACTTTAGTCATGAATGCAAATATGTTTTTCAATCACATCATCTACTATTTGTTTTCTATCACAGAAAGAAAATTTATCAGAAGTCATATCAATCATCTACTCTTTGTTTTCTAAAAGAAAATTTATCAAGCAAAAAATGCAATCACTCATTCTACTCTTTCGAAACAAAGTTATTAGCTATCTACTCTTTGCTTTCTATTTTTGGAAACAAAGTTAACAATTCATCATTTATCATATTTTCTATCATTTTTATCCATATCAACATGATGACAAGACAATTTATCTATCTATTGAACAAAGAAGCAATAATACATCATCATTTTCATCAAACAGTGCATTATGCCTAAATTTCCTAGATACGCTACTTTGTGGCCTAAAAGCGCTAAAACCCTAAATGCGCTGAAGTTTCTCCCTGATGCGCTAAAACCTCGGATGCATCATTTTGTTCCCTAAAAGCGCTAAATCAATTCCTTTATGTGCTATTTCCCTATATGCACTAAATCCCTAATCAAATGCCCCATTCCATCTACTCGATGTGCGACAACCCTAAAAGCGCTAATCTATTTAATATATGCGCTAATGTACCAATTTTCTACCAGCATCCTATAAGCGCTAATCTGGGTATCGAATGCACTAAATTCCTCTTACCTAGCAAAGCTAACCCTATATGCGCTATAGAAAACATCGAAAGTGCTACTTTGTTTCCTAAAAGTGCTAAAATGAACTGCTAAATCCTAAATCCATGCCAAAACATCTCAAAATTTGAATGAAAACAAAAAACCTCAAAGCAAAGAGGGTTGAATCGACTCACTGGTGGTCCATACGCAACTAGTCTCTGGTATCGGCGGGCCCGCTCGAATCTATGCCTGTGATAAGGAATCTCCATCTCGCCAAGTCACCGTCAGAGCACAAAATCAGTAAAGTCAAAAGGTGAAAATACTTGCCCTTTTTACCCTTTTACCTTTTAAAGGTCAACCAAGGTGGGTTTTTTGTGGCATTTTATTTTTTTATTTTCATCTTTTTATCTAACTCTAACCTTATTTTGCAAACCAGGGCATCTTTTAATCAATTATCGGGAGCTAAATCACTGCGTCCCTCTCATCATCTGAATTTTATCATCCAATCAATATTTTTCTCATCATCAATGATTTATCTCCCGAGGGGGCATCATCAATATCGGGCACGTTTTTTTTAATCAGGGGCAAAATCAAACACAACAATTTTCAAAAGCAGTAATATTTTCTTTGAAGCAACACATTTCACACATCACTTCAAAGAGGGGAAAAATGTATATGCATAAAATTGGTCATGTCTAATTAATCCTGGCACTTAATTAAATATTTATTATTTAATTAATCTCTCTAAAATTCCTCTACATATGATTAAATTTAATTAATTTAATTATATTGTTCATTCATTTTATTTGTCCACCATAATTAAATAAATCAACTTTATTTAATTATTTCACATTCATATGTCTACTTGATTAATTAAATAAATACCCTTTTATTTATTTTAATTAATTATCACCTTTTCAATTTAATTAAGTCTTTTAATTTAATTAAATTTAAATATTTCCTTTCTCCTATTCAAATATTTCTTCTAATTAATTAAATATTTTCTTTAATTAATTTCATTTACATGTTGTTTCCTAAAAATTTAATTAAATATCCTTCATATCTTTTCAAATCATAATTAAATATTTTATTTAATTATGAAATATTTTATTATTTTTCAAATCTTAATTGAATATTTTATTTAATTAAGAAAAATCTCCATCTCACCCATAAATGAATAATTGAATTTATAATTCATTATTTATCTTCAAAAAATTTCCAAAATCTCACAAAAAGATTATTTTTACAATTCATCTTTATCATCTCATCTTATCTCTTCTACAAAAAAGGAAACAAATCTTGCTTTCTGGTTTTCTTCTATTTTTCTCTCCAATCTTATCCATCTTCGACCATTCGATCTGCCAGGAATTTTCACAATTATTGATCACATCAGCCAATCAGAATCTTTCAAAAACTCTATCAATACCCCTGTGAATCCAAGCATTGGTTACACACAACAAATACACCTACAGACATACACGCATTAGATCTTAATAGCATTCTAGCATTGTCATTATTATCTTTAGCTTTCATAATTTCATAATCTTACATTCTAGAAATCATGCATGTTAATCATATCTTAGTATAAGCATTGCATTCATCTTTAATCTTGTTCTCTAGAAAGACCATCTGTTGAGCCTAGCACACAATTTGAGAGCAAGTTGGAATCGACAAAAACACTAGAGATGGAGGACGATAGGAAAACATTAAAGACAGAAGATTGAGTTTGCATTTCTTTTCATTTGATTTTTTTTTTGATATAATGTCTTATTGGTGTGTTTGATTTATTTTTTAAAATATTGATACACTTAAAATCGATCACACACTATGTATATTGTGTAAACTATTTATGGCCAAGTTAATGGATGTCATGCATTTGATTATCGAATGATGCTTAAGAAAAGATAATATATATCATATATATATTTGTAAGTATATATATATAATATAATATATGGATATATATTATAATATATATAGTATATATAATACGTGATTAAATTATTGTTTTGTTTTAAAAAACTATAATGCATATGCATGGCGCACTATAACTTCATTTTGTTGTAGAAATTCAATCTGGGAAGTAATCGACTATCACCTTTTGATCAAGTGTTGTTTGGAAATGGTCATGTGCTCCTATCGAACTTTGAGGTCAATATGTAGGTTATTCTTCCTAAGTAAACTCCTTGGTTGCTGCCACCTTTTTTCCAACTTAAGTGAGTCGACTTGCATGGTGTTTGTTGTCATAATACATTCCTTTTCCGTAGGCTGTGAAATCTCCTTGTTGTTGTATAAATAGAGAAGCATACTTTCTCATTTGTTACTGATTCTATTTCCACTCCATAAGCACTTCTAATCTACAACTTCATTATGTTGTATTTTGTGAGAGCATTTAGCATTTTGTGAGAGTATTGAGAGAATTGAGTATTTTTTGAGAAGTATATTATCAACTTGTGAGAGAGAGGTTTGTTGAGGCATTGCTTGAGAGATCAAAGTAAAACTAGTTGTTGTTCTAGAAATTTGTGCAACAATTAGTCAATTGGACAAGCGTATTATAGGAATGAGGATAAATCTTCCTTTGTTTATCTTTATTTATAAAAGATTGTGTGTTTTGAGTGACTTTTTTGGAATACTTGCATTAGAAAAATATAGTATTTTCTTTGGAAAGGAATAAGAAGCTGTGTTACTATTTTCTATGGAAATGCTTGTAATTACTTTGTAATAGGAGAAATTGATTTTCATAGGTATAAATATACTAGATATGATTAAACAAGAATAGCTTAAGGGTTATTCATTATGTGAAATGTATGAATTTCATGAAGCAACTTGACATTATTACGCTTTGTTGTTAGGAAACCTTAGGAATGATGAGGTTTAGCTATACGTCAACAATTTGGAAGAAATGATGCGATGAGTCATTGTTATTTCGTACTAGGATGATCACTGGATCATTGCTTAATTACTAGATAAAACCCTAGGTTGGGAGTAACCTATTTGGGTTAAGAAGTATATTAAAACCTAGGTTAAGATTAAACTAATAGGTTAGATTATTTATTTGATTACTTTTTGGAACCAATAGGTTAAGAATAACTTTCTTGGATGAGTTGTATGTTTTTCTTAATGGAACACATAGGTTTAGGTTAACCTACTTGATTACACCAATTTTTGATTTTTGATCATATCCGAGATTGTGGTATGCTTAGGTTGAAACTCATCTATGTTATCAAAGTTGATCACTTAAGTTTATGAAGTACTATATGCTTAGAATTATAAGAGGGATTACTTATTGAGTTAAAGTGGCTACTTGGTTAGTTGATTTACACTCTTGAAATGAAGTCGCATTGTTGACAAGATTCTACTTTGAGTAACTCTTTTTTACTAATGGGATATACTCTCGAATGGAATCATATATTTCTATGATTATTCTTCAATTGAGGACAATCATTGATGATTTTTTTCTCTTGATGAGAACCACTTGTTAATGTGAAATATTACTGATCAAAGTCATTTATTTATGAATATTTAATCTATGAATAGAAGAAGCTTATGTAGCTATGATCTAGATTATAAAAGTTATACTTGAGACTAGGTTGTCTTTTAAATCAAATAGCTTATCTATCTAAAGTTAATCCATGGACTAGGAAAGCTTGTACATTACACCTAGGAAGTAGAATGTCCATTGAAGAGGAAAAATAAGTTATGCTTATGCTGGTAGAGATACCATAGTATTTTGGGAAAAAGAGAATTAGGCCATTTTTGAGGTTAGGGATTACCTAAGGAAAGAAATTACCTAAGTGTAGTTTATGAATGGTCATGATCCAAAACAAGCTATAGAAGTGTATGTGAATAGGGAGATTGTCACTCGAAGTACTTGGTGAGAATACTTTGGCCAAAGTAGTGTAAGTTGCCACTGTTTACACTGTCAATTCACCGTGATCCATTTATTTGCATGCTAGTCCTAGATTGTGGGTTTACAAGTTCTAGAATGTAGCACACAACACTAAGCTCAGATAGGCTATTTTTATGGGGTTTACCAACCAATCTCTTCATTGAAGGATAGGGCCATCTATCAAATGATAGATGTGCAGTGGACCGCATATGAGTCTGTGGTTGGCGGAAAAGTGCTTGAGTGATGCTTCTCCTCATCAGTCAACGGCCGAGGTTTGCGGATGTTTGCATTAGTATTGGGGATAATTAGAGTGTGTGCACCAGAAAGTGAGGACATCTAGAAGGTATGCACCATTGTGGCACAATCAGGACCAATTTGAATATCTAATGCTAGATGAAGCTAGAAAGAGCTATGTATGTATCATGTACCCATTTATATGGAAGGATGTAATCATGAATGATAAACCTGAGTTCAATCAATATGATATCTATGTTATGGAAAGATATGTGAAAGTACAATTGAATGCAATGGAAGTTTTGGAATTAGTGTTATTTCAATTATGCATTTAATTTACATTATGGGAAGAAAATTTTGTATTGCTATGTCATAGCATCATGATTTATTCACTTAAGGTGAACTCATTGGAAATTTTATTGAGTAGAATACCGGGGTTGTTTCAAGTGGTATTAGAGCTACTAGGTTCAACTCTGGAGCCTATGAGCTCATTAGGCAAACAATGTGTAAACATTATCAAAAGATAATGGTTGAAAAGATCTTATGCAAAGATGGGAAGAGGAGATAACAATGGAAATGAAAAGGAAAATGAGATTCCTGGAAACTTGTTTAAGTGTGGGACAAGATAAGAGTTGTCCCTAGAGTTGAAAACTCCTAAACCAACAACTCATTATGATATTCCCCTTGAATTGTAGAAGATTACACATTCGGGTTAGGTGGGAAGGTTATGAAGGATAACTAATATGCACCTTCACCATATGAAATAGTTAAATGACTCTAAGGGGATAGGAAGAATTGAGATAACCCCCCTTATTAGAAGCAACTTATAGTTACAAGGAGTCAAGGATTTTTGGATTTGGGTAGTATACTATGAATCTAAGAGTATGCATTATTGGCATAATTTGGAAACTTCAATCGAGATAGGAAGTCAACGTTTAGCGAATATAAATCAACTAACGAGGTATCCAAGAAGCTGGAGAACTCTTGACAAGAATCTAATTTTTGTGCAAGGATAAGATCTTGCAAGAAAGAAGGTAGTACTTTGAATTAAGGGAAGAAACCAGAATGATCAAAAAAGAAGTAATCAATGAAGTGGACATGGTTCCACTAACCAAAATTGGGGTGATCAATTTGGAGTTTGATTAAGATGAGGAAATGAAACCAAGAAACTTCAGAGTTTTTAAGGTTGTGAAAAGATAAATTTACCAAGTTTGGGAACAAAGTCACTTGGAAAGGTGATTGTAAGAAAGAAACCCGAAAAAGGAAAATCGGGTTGGTCTGACCAAGGTTCAATTAGTACTAAGTTTGGTAGAAGTGTAGGTTAACACACCAACTTGCCAACATAAATCAACTTATGTTTAGAGGTTCCAAAAGGAAATGTGATATAGAGCGACACTATGTGTCAAATCAATAGAATTAGAAAGGAAACAACTCTCTAAGTTGATAACACATCAACAAAAGAGGCTTTGTGGATATGTAAATTCCTTCACAAAAAGGATATTGGTATACATGGAAAAGAGAATTGGAATATTATAGAGCCTCTTAGCTTGTAAAGTTGCTAATTATTCAATAGATCTCTTTATTGACAATCCAATTATTCATTCTATTAGATTAGAGATCAATGATGAATCTAACTTTGGAAGAAGTATATTCATGACATGCTAAGGAAAGTTAGAAAGGTAAGAAAAAGGAAATAGAAATCTAACAACAAGGAGTGATAAATCATTTCGAGAAGGTAATTTTTTTCTAAGAGTTCAACCTTGAGTTGATCGAATGTTGTGAAAACACTAAGGGGGGGAAGGAAGAGAGTATATTGACTCAAATTAAGTACCCCCAGGCATTGAAAATCATAAGCATATTTTCGATTTGGAATAAATTTAGACTTCTTCATAAGTCATGTTGTCAATTAAGTCATTTATTATATGACCATGAGAATTAAGTATTGGAATTATTGGAAGATAATGAGAATTATCACTCAATACTTTATATACATTTGATGGGAAGGTCACTTGATGCCTTAGAAAAGGATAGGCAGATTACTTGATCATGAAAGGGAAGATCATAGCCTATGGGATCGGCAAGGGAAGATCTAGTTACTCATGATTTGGAGTTTTTAAGAAGCGTTCATGTTTGGCAAAATAGGTATGCAATTAAATTTGATATCATTTAGGAACCAACATGATTGAACAAGGATTATTACTTGAAAAAGGTACCAATGCTCATCAAGAAAGATTGATTGAGTTGAAAATCGGATTGCAATTTTGGAAATGATATAAGGACGAAAGAAATTCAAGGTATGGAAGTCCTAAGATGAAGGAAATTTATCTCCGTAAAATGTCTAAGCATTATGCTTATGTGGCATAAGTCTATGAAATAGATTTTCATTTAGTCAAGGAATAGACTAATAAGGAATGTAAAAGAACCTTTGTACCCAAAGTTTTGGAAGATTAGGGAATGAAATGAGGAAACTAGTGTCATAGTTAGGATATATTAGAATGACAAAGTTATTCGGCAGATGAGGAACCACTATAATTTGGGAAAATATGGAGTAAGATGTTGCAGAGTGTGTAGCAAGTTATTGTTCAGTGTGCTAGGAAATGAGGACAAGATGTCATCATTGGCAGGACATGTATACTCTCTTGAGATTCCAAAGAAGGAGCAATAGAACACAAGCTAGTTCAATTTTTCTATGATAGTATAACTGGCATAATATTATGGTGGACAGACTCACCATGGTAACCAACGTTGGTTGGAAATTATAATTAATAGGATATTAGTCCTAAACATCACAGTGTGTGAAGTAGTTGCTTAGTATTCCTTAGAAGGTTATCTTAGTTGTGAACAAGCAAATAATGATAAGGTTACGTAAACCATGATCATATTATGAGAATTTCCATTTAACAAATGCTCAATATATTATTGTAGCCAAATAGGAAAAAGAGGTAAACCAAATCTTGAACTATTTGTAGAATACTTATAAACTTCTAACCTTGAGGTTTGACCCATTATATGGAAAGGAAGGTTGAAAAATCTATTAGAATTGTGAAACAAACAAAAAACCACAAGCCACAAGATCAAACAACAAACAAATACGCCTTCCACGCAAGAGATCTGAAAACAATATATGCAATATTCTTCAACAAGAAAATGCTATAAAAGCAAGAGACTCTCAAGAAGATATGAAAACTTGAGATAATTCCAATGAGGGTTGAGTGCTTATAAGAGAAAAACCCTAAATGATAAAGGGATCAGATCATGACAAGTGTCAACATCACATGATATGAGACATAATGATCTAATATAAGCTCAACTAATAAAGTATAAAACACTCCTAATTTTAGCTTAAGTGCATGAGAATAAATTAGACTAATAATCAATTAAAGATTAATTAATTATTAGCTAATGCATGATTACTCTAACACCCCCCCTTAAGATGAACTTAGGGAGTAGCTAAAACCCTAAAAATAATGCATGATGGGTCCCAACAAACAAGGCCATGTAAGGTACCCATGTGCAAACAAAAGATCTCTATAATGTGGAGAAATAGAGAAAACCTCATGGGAAAAACTCCACTCCAAAAAGAGATGAAATCCAAGTGAAGGACTGAAGAAGCCTCCAAACAAGACAATGTCCCAAAAAAAAGGAACATGTAGAACATCACAAAAGCACTGAGAAGTTGTAGACTGTTGTCAAATGAAGACTGGTATGGTGCTGAAATGAAGAAGCCCCTTCGAAACAAATGATGATCAGGATCAAGATAACAAGAATCTACATGAGTTCCCTCAATGGCACTACTTGAATCAGATGGAAAACAAAGGAAAAACATCTAGAAATCAAAGATACAAATATCAATCTATCAAGGAGACCATATTGCATGAGTTCCCCCAATGACACTACTCGAATAAGATGGAAAACAAAGGAAAACATCTAGAACTTGAAGATATAGGTGGTACATGAATCTGCATGAGTGACCCCAATGACACTACTCAACATGTAAGATGCAAATCGAAAATACAAGTACCAAATAGTCTGAATAACATTGATCACACGAGAGACAATAATCTGCATGAGTGTCCTAAAAGACACTACTCAAGTCAAATGACAAACAAAGGAAAACATCTGCAACTCGAAGATACAAACGGCACAAGTACCAAGAGTCTCTAATCAAATGAAAAATGAAAGGTCACCTCCAGAAACAGGAATGTAAGAATGTCCATATGGTAAATGATCCATCTCACCTCAAATGCAAGTAACCAGCCACTGATGTATGTTGCATCTGAAAGTACATAGGAACAAGAACTAGATATGTAGATCACTCCAACTAGAAAAACTGAGGAACCATTACAACCAACAATAGAAACCCCCCCATAATGCTAAAAAAGTGAGAGCCTTGACAGGAACACTGAAACTGTGTGAAACCAATAAGTGCATGTAGGAGAAACATCCTGCAAATAAAAGGGTGTGCAAACTAAGGCACACAGGCATGAGGCGTGAATCACTAGGATTCACTATTGTCGTGGAAGGGGTACTCACTTGACAAAAGGTTTAACGGTGAACCAAAGGAAAATAGCAACCCCCCCATGGCACTTTCTATCATAGCGTGAATACAATAGGCACAACAGGATGGGCGAAATCCCCAAAAATAATATACACCAAAATGACACTTTATCTCAATGCGTCTACAAAAGAGAATGTTTATGAAAAAGATGTCTAAAATGCCCAAATAGGATAGAATATTGGAAATACATATAGAACAGCCAAAAAAGAATCATCCCGCACAAACGAAAAGTTTCCAGGAGCTAAAACGTCCAAGTAATTCACCAGAGTGTAAAAACACAAAAAAAATACAATGTACCTGGTGAACAATCTAGAAAAATTGTATGGATGGAATTGAAGAGCTCTGAAAGATGGTTCCAACATTGCTAGAATCGTGAAAAATAGAGAAACTCATCAAAAGTTACAAGCTCGGGACTGAAAATAGTTCCTCTAACTTCAATAGGATGTAGAATGCACAAATAGTAGAATAAAGCAATGAGACCCACACCATTAGAAATTTGGCGGAACCAACTTTCTGACAAAATCTCATTTGTTGAAAAACGATATCGTATGCCCAAGTTATGGGCAAAAGAAAAAAAACACCCCTTTTAGGCACAAAGGGGGTCAAAGGGGCCAAGGTACAAGCGTTCGTATTGCTGATGTCATGCTAAAATCAGCATGACATTAGTAGAATATTTTGCAAATATTCCCTCGTCGGCGAAAAAAATTGACCCCCTACAAAAAAACTCAGCTTCAAAATATTCAATTTCTAAACCAAAATATTCACAAATTCCCAGGATGGATGACGTCTGCCTGAAAAGTGGAAATCATCACTGGAAAAGAAATTGAGGTGGTGGCTCAAAAAATTAAAAAATCTTTGTTGATTTTTAAGTCGTTGTTGGCATTAAAGAAGGCCTGCGCTAGGTACTAAAAGTACCCTATGCATTAATGAGATAAGCGCCCTTTTTTAAAAAAATGAATACAACGCCCCCAATAAATATAAAAATGGCTTTTTTAATATTTTTGAATTTTTTCCAAAAAAATAAAAATAAAAAATTATGCTGACACTAAAAAAATATTTTTTAATAATTATTTTTATTTTCGTGCCCAGTGGGCCGTACGGAGGTCGTACAGCCCATGGGAAAAAAAAAATTGCCTCAGAAACTCCCAACACAGATTTTGGTGATTTGGTAGGCGATCTTAAAGTTTTTGGGCCTTCTAAGCGCGATGGTACGTCCTTAGCATGCCAAAATGCATTGAAATTGCAGCTACCCTCCGGATCTGGAAATAAAGCAACCACTTCAAACCTTCGTAGATCTAGCATCATGAATTGAAATTGGGAAAAATAAAAGCCAAATTTTTCTTTTTTTAACAACTTTGAATCCAACGACAAAGTCCTTTTTTCACCAAAAAAATGCCCACCTCCAAAATTTGCAAAAAAAAGTAAAGGGCATTTAGATCTAAAGCCTGCAACGCTTGTTGAAGAAACTAAACCTCATAAATCGAGAAGGGGTTCGATGAATTTATGCTCTAATCAATTAAAGATTAATTAATTATTAGCTAATGCATGATTACTCTAAAAAAATCTATTAGGATGAAATAGAAAAAGAAATAGGGATAACCTTAGACTAGTAAGGTTGCCAAAAAGGAATAATTGATCGAAATGATCGAAGAAACCTTGTCAATACAAAGCTTGAAATATGAAGCAGTATCATTATATTCAATAAATAGGTGTCCAAGAGAAATATTATGCTCAAGTTGGGCAATGGCCAAGAGTACTACTTTTATGATTAAGGAAAATGGAGGTGTAAGTGATGGATGGACTCGGCCTTTGAGTTGTCCAAAGGTGTAAATACCAAAGGGAAGGATGTGACCCACGATGTAGTGTACAATGCATCGTTATTCCTTTTCTATTTGGATTCTACTAAGGATAAATTCATAGGCCCTCAACAAACAACTCCAAATGCCAATAACCAAATAGCAGTTGTCAAAGCCACGTTGCCCTTTAGTTATGGAGATCCGAAAAGACAATTCACTCCCTTACCCGATACCCTTCATAACACAATTTCCCAACTTTTACAACAAAAGATTACCTTTCCTCCCGTCAAAACACCCAACCCTAATAAGCCTTTACCTATAAGCTTTAAATCCAATTCTTATTGCCACTATCACCGACAAAATGGACATGACACAAAACATTGCAAGTGTCTTAAACATCTCATGCAAGACCTCATTGATTCTAGTCGTCTATCCATTGGAGGTGTTAGTGATCAAGGCAATAAGTCTATTGCCCCTCCCAACAAAAATTTTCAAATTTTCACTAATCCAATGCCCAAACATAATATTTCATTTGTCAAAGCTAGCAAAACTACAAACAATGATGTGATGAATGTTGATACAGATGATGAAAATAATGATCCTATTCCAAATGATAACAATGTCAATCCTATGGATGAAATGGTAGGCGCGATAGATGTCATTCCTCATAAGGTCCGACCTAAGAAATCTCTTGATATTGCTTTCTCCTCTAAGGATATAATTAAACATCTACCTGATGGTCCTCTCTACGTAGCCGGTTGTATCTACAACAAGCCCACTAATGGGATACTAATAGATCCCGCCTGTGGAGAGAACGTGATCACCGAGGAATTCTTAGTATTGCATGAACTCTATCAAGATGACTATGATAAGTTGAAAGCATGGATCAATACACACAATGGTTTTGCTTGCCCTACATTGGGATCGATCATCCTTCCATTACAAATAGGAACAAAAACATTAGATGTCACATTCTCCATCATCCTGCAGTTAGACCAATTTCATTTGAGGCTAGGCCATCCATGGCTTCACTCAATGAAATTCATCCCCTTGGTTGTGCATAAATGCATAAAGTTTCCATTTGACAATAAAATATTCACTATTCACCATAGCGGCTTTAACCCCTTGTCTTCCAAGGGAAATTTTTCCTTACAAGCCTTTTTGTCCGAGCCCATGGAACCCATCAAGCAGCGAGAAGACTTATTTTTCGTATCTTACCAAAAATTAAAATCCAAGAAAATAATCGAACTATTCCTCTGAAACATGTCCCCATCCACTTCTGCACCTCCCATCCTTGACGAAGCCATGCTTGAACCCAAACAATACCTAACCAACCAAGACCAGCCTAAAATAGAAGCTCCACCCATGTCCTACAAACGACCAAGAAACCATGAAACCAACCTCATCACACCCTCTAGAATCAAACAAGCTTAAAAAGTCAAAGAGAAAGAGGTTGAACAGCCCCCCAAGGTTTCTTCGGTTTCTCCCCTTAGGGAAGAAAAGAAACCTATGGTTGATCAACCCGCTCCTACACAAATGCAACTTGAAAACAAAACCAAAAGAAACAGAGGTGCTAGAGAGCCTAGGTGTAGACGTTGTGCTCTTGCTCGCAAGTTACATGAACCTAATAATGAAAATCATAACCCAAACTTGACTGAAGCAATGCATGATCACCCTTCTCATTCACTAAAACAAGACAACACAATACAACCTCCACAACAAGAGTTGAACTCTTCTAGGGATATTATCATACGACCTCATGTTGTGATCAACTTGGATGATGACGATGAGGTTGCTAAAATTTACGAAGAGGTGCATAATGAACTGAATAATTGTTTTCCTCTTCCATGAGCTTAGATGAAAAACCCGGTGCTTCTCCTAGTTTAGCAATTTCTCTTGTCCCTTTGGCTAGTTTCCCACCTTTAGCATACAATGCACATGATTGGGAGGTGGATGACTTGTTCACTGGCTAAATCACATTTTCCTTACTAGCTTTTTGCTTTATTTATTTTTCTTTTGTGTGATTGCATGTGCGTGATGTGATCCCCCGTGATGTTTTGTTTAATCCTCTCTCTTTGTGACATTCCTCTATTTGCACCTTCATTCTTCTCTATGTCGTAAAAAAATTTGCATTTCATTTTTTTTCTTTTGTCTTGTGTTTTCCTTTTGGGGATAACACAAGGTGTCACAACATTCATGTTTCTTCCATGTTGACACAAAAGGATTTCTTTTCTCTTTTTCTTTTGTCTTTTTTTTGCCTTTTGAGGATGACACAAGGCATTGAAACACTCATGTTTCTTCCATGTTGACCCAAAAGGCTTTCTTTTTCTTTGCCTTTTCATTTTCTCTTTTTCATTTGTCTTGTGTTTTTCTTTTGGGGATGACGCAAGTCATCGAGACACCCTATGTATCTTCCATGTTCACCCAAAAGTTTTTTTTTTTTCGCTCTCTTTGTGTCATTCTTCCAGTTCTATGTGTATTTGGGGAATGGTGACAGTTTCAATCTCTTCTATAAACATTGCAACAATGAACATATTGGCCCCAAATCTATAGATCCCTTATGTGTTTGGTGTTTTCATTTTGGGGGCAATCCCTTTCTTTTTCTTTTCTTTTCTTTCGCATGACATAGCTTTACTCAAAAACATATGACTTGGCATAGGGATTTCCAAGTTGGCTCTCATGTCTTCTTGCTTGTTTGCATTTTTCATTTGCTACTTTAAAGTAATTGCTCACAATATGGTGTTTAGCAACTTCTTTAAAGTGGGGGCATACATTGGCATTATTCTTTTGCATTTTTCTTGGTTCTTAGTGCAGCCTTCTTACTTTATACAATGTGTTTGTCACTTTGTGGATGACATTGGGTGTGATGTCCTTCATGAGTGTGATCTATCTTAGCATATTGCATTCCTCTTAGTGGCTTGATGTGATGCACTGCATCCCATAAGTTGTGATTCTTCTATTCTTTGATTGGTCCTCTCTTGGAGACATTAGGCACGATGTTCCCTAAGTTAAAGACCTCACATGAGCTAAGCAAGACTCCTTTCAATATTTCTTATTTCTACATTTTATATTTGTTGTTATATTGCCACCTTGCATAACACACCTTGCATTCTTGTAGTGCCATCTTGTTTTTTCATGAGCTCCAAGCATGCGAAGTTTTCTTGTCTCATGAAGCTCAAAAAATCATTCTTTTGTAGCGCCTTATTAAAGTTATCAGGAGGTATAACTTTGGTATGGTTGAGTGGGAAGCCCAATCTAAGGCATGACTTTCCCCACAGGTACTTGCATGTGTGTGTGAGTGCATACCAGCCATGAATGGCGAACAGTCATGAGTTTCATCGCCTCATAGTGAGTATGCATTTTTTGGACAAACAACCTATATTTGATCCACATCGTGTTGAAAAAATAGTCGAAGATTGATCTGATTCTTTTATTTCACATTTTCTCTTCATCTTTGGCATTGTATGCTTGTGCCTTGTTGCTTGTTCTTGATATCATTTTCATGTGTGTTCCTTGTGCTTATGTTGGTTTGTCATGGGATCTTGATCCCAGGGGCTTGATCACCCCTCTTGATCATTGTTGTCCCATCTTGCTAGCATTGGTACATTTGAACCCCTCTTGATGTGTGTTGATCTACTTTAGTGTGAGTTTGAAGCGGGTTCATCCTCTCACTAAAGTGGGGGCTAAATGTGGTCACCTAAAAAGTAACCCTTCTACTTTTTCTGACTTGTTTAGGCCCTCCTTGTGATTTTGGCTTAATATTGCCTTGATTTGATGTTTTAATATGGTTAACACATTCACATTAGGTCTTGGGCCCTTGTGAACTAAAAGGATTTAAATGGTACCTTACCTAGGTGTTGTAAAGTGTTATAACACACTTTCACATTTTTCTCAGGTCTTGTTAATGTATTTCACCTAAATAACCTCTTTTTATCATTTTCAAAGCCTTATTTTAAACTGTTGTAAAGTGTTGTAACACACTTTCACACTTTTCTAGGTTTTTCACTAACAATTGGGCTTTCTTATGCTTTAATTGGCCCCATTTTGTATCCACGAGCCTTATTTATGTGTATTTTTTAGAATAATCTTAACAAACATCATTTAAAACATAAAAATCCTTAAACCCACTTCAAATGCCTAAGGTGGGACTCATTCACCATTATGAGAAAATGAGTCCCCTTAGGTGGGACCCATTCACCTAGAGTGGCAAATGAGTCCCCTTTAACTCAAAATTCAAAATTAATTTAAATTTCTGGTGGGTTTTTATTCTCCGAGATCTGAGGTCAGCCTGTAGTATTGTAATTTTGGGAATTATTGCATAATTGAGTATAAATACAAGTTTCATTATCTCATTTTCATACCTAGCATTCAAGTATTCAAGCATTGTGTTCACAAGAGCATTTGAGCATTCATAAGAGTCTTCAAGGAATTTCAAGGGCAGATTACCAAGCTTTCAAGAGAATTCTTCAAGTGTCAACCATCATGTCAAAGATTGTTTGCATCATGTTGTTTTAGAGCTAAGATTTTTGATGTAGGATTGTGTGATTCAAGCAAGTGCTTCATTTAAGATGATATGTCAATATCAAGCTAGAGTTCAAGTCCACATCCATTGGAGCCATTACTTACATGATTGTAGCACCTTATTGCTAGGGTTTGGTGAGTTGCAACATCATTATTTTCTCATTCATCATTCTCCATTCTATTTCATTCCATTTCAAGGGTTTAATTACCAAACAAAGGGGTTTCACCAAGGCCAACCCCTATCCTCTTATCCCACAACATTTTTCCCTCTTCTTGTGTGTGATTTGTAGGGCTAGGTTGCAGATTTCTCAAGGAGCAAGATTGGAAAAGTTTTCATCAAGTTGTCAAAGTAATTCAAATTCATCAAAGTTGCAAACAAGCCTTGGAGAAGCTTGGAGAAGACCTACAGGTTGAATTTTGCAATCTCAAACCCGGATCTGAATCAGGAGCAGAAAATTAGACCGAGACCTACAGATTCCACTTTTGAACTTCTAGAAGTCTAGAAGTGGACTGATTCACCATTAGTGGTGAATGAGTCCCACTTTACCTACCTATCAATGACTTTTGTAGATCTGAGTACCCATCGTCTGAAACCTATTCCGACACAGTTTACTTGAAACTGGACTAAGTCGCCCAACTTGTCGTATGAGTCCCAATTGACATAAACAGAAGGTTCTTCATAATTCCATAGCTCCATTCCATCTCAAACAAGTTCCCAGGTGCACACCTTCAGTTTCATAACTTTGCATTACAATTTATTTGCAGTTTTAGGTCTTTTTGCATATCTCACTATGTTTTTCGTGTTTACACTTGGTGGTGAACCCCTTTTCTTGTCTCAACCCTATCCTAGGATACCTTATTTTCATATCTCTCATATCCTTAATCGGGTTGGGATCTATGAGGTGTCCTTGATTGTGACAATTGAAAAATTGGATCTCTCTCTTTGTACCCCACTTGGTCAAGGTGTAGAAGCATCCACATTTCCATTGACCACAACAATAACTACTAACTCAAAACTTGGAAAATACTTCACTCAAAATAATAATAAACTCTCTATAATGCTCAAAGCTCTCACTCACTGTATTAAGCAAAATAAAGCTAAAAGGTATGTAAATAGAATGCAAAAACTTTCTCAAGGAATGTGTCCCAAACAAGTGAAATAGCTCCACTATTTATACAAAAATTTGGAGACCTATCAACCTACAGTTTAGGCATGAGTTCTGACAAAAATTAGCATGCACAGCAACACATATATCACAACTAAAAGGTGGTGAACATGTAAGCACATACTCAGCTATAAAACAAGCTACAGGTCGACCTTGTTGATTGACAACAATTAGAGACTAATTCAAATCAACACATGATTGAATTTGGTTTGCATTTCTTAATGGACATCTACAGGTATAAGGATTCAAAGGTGGTGCCAAAGCATCTTGATATTCACTTATAGATTTGGCATGTTCTCCTTCATATTAGAAATAGTCAATAACAAATATGCAACACCAAGCTTGCATTGACTAAGTCTTGGTATGAGTCGATTTGCATAATAAATTAGTTTCAAAAAGTCATCGACTTGTGTTCACGCCTTTACAAATGTTGGTATATGCTCAATAACATGGTATTTAAAGTTTACTAAGTCCACGGGCTTTCCACAAATGGCGTCGACTTATTTTATCATCTCTCATAGACTTAATGGTCATTCATTGTTTGCAGATTACAAACTCTTCATACACAAACAAAAAGAGTAATATGCGGCTAAAGAATACAATCACAATTATATCATACTTCGGCCTTGATTTGGTTTAATAAATCGGCCTCAAATTTATTTACGATAATCGACTTCAAAGCCATATATAGTATTTTAAATATATATATAACATATATGTGTTGGATCTCAGTTGTGTTTATGGTTTGTCCTTGATGACAAAATCACTTTCAGTTGGCTCTCTTTGATGATCAATCTCAGATTGGATCCTTATGCTTTTTTATGGCACTTCTTTGATGTCATTGGCATTGGTTTACATTCAGATGGCTCCAGTTGGTTTTGACATTCTGCATTTATTCATGGACAGCCTTGTGTGTTTTCACAATTGATATAGTTTGTTGTGTACTGATGCCTCAAGTTCCATGTGCAGACAGGTGGCATTCATTGTTTATGCTTTCAGATGTTTGTGATGATCAGTTCATTATGAAGGTTCTTCAAGTGAAGGTATATCTTATGTTTATCACTATTGTTGCATATACTCCTTCACATGGTATTCAGCTTGCTTGCTTCATTCGCAAAATTCAGTCATTGTCATATGATAGCCTATCAGATTTCATTGCTATGATCTCTTTACAATACATCATATTGGGACATATATTTGTATTGCTTATGCACTTAAGGTTGATATCATTCCCTTGATCTTTCGTACTCATACATATTTAATTAGCTCGAAGGTGATTGTCCTTGGTGAGTTTGTTTTGATAAATGACTTCATTCTTCATAAGCTTCCTACCCATTCATATATAAGAGAAGATAATGTTTTCTTTTACTATGGGTAAAGTCATTAAAATTGACTTTGGAAAAGTCATTGACTACCATCATTCTTCATATGCTTATGTCGACATTATGAGATTACTTGTCAAATATCAAAATGTCACTTTGCAAGTATTATGTGTTATCATTTAACATGATTATGAGATAATAATCTGGTTGGCCTCCTTTGGACAGCGATTTAATCTTATTCATTTTGATTATCATAATGTCATTTTGACTTGGAGTGGACTTCAAATCTTTCTTCATTTCAACATAATGATTTGTTTGAGAAGAAAGCTTGTTAGGGAAAAATTTGTGGTCTATTTTTTGTTGGGTATGGAACCCTAGCTTGGCCGCCATCATGAGAGATTATGTTTCATAGCTGTTCTTTACTATTGTTGTTGGTTGTAACGGCATTGTCAGGGTGAAATTTGTTTTTTGTTTCAGCATTAAATGGTATGGCTGCTATGTTTTTGTGCGCCTCACTAGCTAGAAGCTCGACCTGCATATTGATCTTCATTATTCGATGGAATTCATTGGTTGGCATCGAATCTCTGGTATTTATTTATTGCTGCACAAACAGGTATCTTTATTTGGTGTTTTTATTTTGCAAATGGCAGTCTTTGGGCATTATTGTTTGGAAATCTCTTTATGGTTGGAGACGTTTTTCTTTGCATGGTCAAATTTATGCAAAATCTATTTTTGACTCATTCATATCAATGATTGTTGTGTTAATTATTTCAAATGAAATGATTCAAGGTAGAATATTCTTTGAGAATTGAGAGTTTATGATTTTCTGTTTTGGGAAGTCATGGTTTTGATGAGAATCTATCAGTTGCAATTTGAAATCTCTTGATTCAGCGCAGAAATTAAAGGTTCAGCCTTTTGGGTATTCAAAAATATTTGTTTGAGTATTTGGGTTATCTCAAAATAGTTTCAAAATGATGAAGATTCTTGATTTACTCCTGTCAAAGCTTTGATATATCGTGTCAAAGTATTTACAGCCTATTGGATAGGTGTTACTCCTGCAAACATTTATTATTTGGCATCTTTCTTCCTAAAAATAGTATGAGGTTTCAGTTTCCTTTTGACCTCGCATTCTTTGAAGACCTTCTTCATGGCAGACATACTTGAAATGTATATAAAAAACTAGTTTTAAAAATAGTGTAAGAACTCTGGCAGTAATTATGGAATATTGTTCTTTGGCTGTATCAAAAATGTATTGAAATACTCTATATTAAAAATCTAAAAAACAAGATGCAGAGATATATTGTAATACTCTTTTCTATGTAATATTTTAAGGATTCAATTTTTGAATTCTTAGGGTATTAGGTAGACGAGAAAAAATAGAGTTATGATCTTAACTGAAAATAGAGAGATCCTCTGAGATATTATTATTGTTCAGAAATATAATTTGAGGGGTTGGTACTCCTTGAGATAGATATCTCTAAATGAGGGGTTGGTGCTCCTTGAGTGGGTGCTCAAAAATCAGCCTATAAGGCATTGTGAACAGTTGATTAAAAGATTAAGCCTGGAAGGCATTTCGGGAGTGGTTTTTATACCCCAGGAGGGTTTTCCACTCGGAAAAATCTTGTGTCTCTTTTTACTTCTATGATCTCACTGCTTTACTGAGTTGTTTACTGCTTTGTTCATTGATTTCTTATTACATTTCTCAATTCTGGTTTTGAATGATTACATTCAACTTATGAATGCATTAATCATTTTAATATTGAGATAAAAATCTGAGCTATGGTTTATTTTTATGCAAATTGTTCAAATCTATTTTGACACTGAGTCAACCCCCCTCTCAGTGTCATTTTCACTCCAACAATTGGTATCAGAGCGTAGGGTCCTCTGATATGTTTTAATCACCTTGATCTTGGTCTTAAAGTTTGTTTTTAATGGCACATTCTCAAGACAGTGCCTATGTAACCAAAGCTCTGTTATTTGATGGAACAGATTATGTGTTTTGGAAAATCAGAATGGAAGCTTTTCTTATTTCTTTTGATGTTGATGTTTGGAGCATTGTTTTAAATGATTACAATGTACCAGCCTCTATTCCCACTGATCCTGCTGAAAAAAAGAGGTATGAAACAAATGCCAGAGCTAAGCATGCCATCTTGTGTGGGTTAACTAAAGATGTGTTCATTAAAGTCATGCATTGCAAATCTGCTCATGAAATATGGGAATAACTTGAAACTATATATCAAGGGAATGAGAAAGTCAAACTGTCAAAAATCATTACACTCAAACATCAGTTTGAGGAGATGAAAATGAAGGATGATGAAAAAGTGGTTGAATATTTTCTAAGAGTTGATTAAGTTTTCAATGCAATGAAAGGTCTAGGTCAAGAGGTTAATGAATTTGATGTGGTCACAAAGGTTGTTAGAACCTTACCATCCAAATTTGAATCTAAGGTTTCAGCCCTAGAAGAAAAGAAACACTTTCATAAGCTTACCTTAGACAGCCTACAAGGAATACTTACTGCCTATGAAATGAGAACTAGCAAAAACAATTCAACGGGAAAAGAAATAGCCTTTAACACTGAAAAGAAAGAAAAAGTCGAAGTTGGTGAATCAGAGTTGTCTGATTCTAAAGAATCCCATTTTGTTAGAAGATTGAAAAAGGGATCAGGAAAATATAAGGGAAAACTTCCCTTTAAATGTTTTAACTGTGGCAAAATAGGTCACTTTGCTGCAAAGTGTCCCTATGATGATCAAATCTGTGACAACGAGACAACTGAAAAATAGCCTAAGAAGAAGGCCTTCAAACCTAAACGAAACTTCAATTTCAAAAAGAAGAAAAGTTTGTTTAGTAAGGATGAATCTGATATTGAGTCTGAAGATTCATCAGTTGAAGAAGATGAAACTTTGTTCATGGCTGAAATTACTCAGCAAAATGATTCAAACACCGTTGACATTGAAGAAGGTGAAGTAGATCTTGAAAGTGAGCTGAAATGTGCTTTACAAGAGGTCAGAAAACTCAAAAAACAAGTTCTTTCTCAAGAACATAAACCAAATCAAGAAATGGTCTCTCTGAAAACTCAGCTTGAAGAAACTAAAAGAGTTGAAGACTGTCTTCGAGAGACTATAAGCTACAAAGATCAAGAAATTCAAAAATGGAACAAGAAGTAGTCTGTCTTAGGAAGGAAATTGAAAAATATGAAAGCACTCTAAAACTGAATGAGATGCTCAGCAAGCAGAAGATGTATAAAGATAAAACTGGTGTTGGTTTTGAAAAGGGTGAATGCTCAATTGACAATTCAAAACAAAACCCCTCTTCTGAAGTCAAAGGTTCAGGTTCAAATCACTCAAAATTTGGTAAGGATCATGTTCAGTTTTTAAGAGGTAATAGACCTTAATACAGTGTCAATCCTTTCTTCTATGGTTATTGTTTTTTCTGCAACAAATTTGGCCATAAGGTGAGCACTTGCAAGCTTATGAATCCTAGAATACTCAGGTTTGGTCTTAGGCAACACTATGGTTTTGTTAAACAAATCAGATGTTTTAAATGCAATGCTTTGGGACATTCTGTCAAACAGTGCAAAACTGATCTGCAATCTAAACAACAGAAAATTAAAAGGGTTTGGAAACCTAAGACTATTAACAACATTGAGCAAACTATGTTGGTTCAAACTGCTTTACATTCCAAGAAGAAGGACTTATGGGTCCTGGATAGTGGATGTTCTAACCATATGACTGGTGACAAGGATAAGTTTATAAATCTTGAAGATTATGTAGGTGGTTATGTTAAGTTTGGTGATAACTCTGGTATTCAAATTAAAGGTAGAGGTTCACTTCTTCTGAATGAAGACACTCCTATCTATAATGTGTACTATGTGGAAGGTCTCAAACACAATCTTCTAAGTGTTAGTCAAATCTGTGATAGAGGTTATCATGTTCTTTTCACTTCGCAGGGATGTGAGATTAAGAACAAGCTTGGAAAGGTTGTTGCAGCTGGAAGGAGGACAAAAGGAAATGTGTACAATCTTCTCGACACATCAAGCAATGACAATAATCAAGGTATGTGTTTAATGGGCCAAATTGAAGAGAGCTAGTTATGGCATAAAATATTAGGACACATAAACTTTGAAAATATGGTTAGAATTAGTAAAAATCGAAATGTTAGAGGTCTACCAGTTCTTAGCAAGCCAGAAAACTCTATGTGCAAAGAATGTTTAAGTGGTAAACAAACTAAAATCAGCTTCAAAACAAAAGAACATTCTTCTTCAAAACCTTTACAGCTTGTGCATACTAATTTATGTGGACCAACCAAAACAAGGTCTATTAATGGTGAAAAGTACTTTATGCTATTTGTGGATGATTATACTAGAATGGTTTGGGTCACATTTCTTAAGCACAAATCAGAAGCCTTTGAAAGGTTTAAAATATTTCGTAAATTGGTTGAGAAGGAATTTGATCTGAAACTTAAATGTTTGTGATCTGACAAAGGAGGTGACTTCATCTCTCAAGAGCTTATTGATTACTGTGAACAGCACGGCATTAAAAGACAGTATGTTGCAACAAAAACACCTCAACAAAACGGGGTAGTTGAACGTAAGAATAGAACTGTAAAAGAAATGGCTAGAACCATGCTAGATGAAGCTAAGTTGTCTGATATGTATTGGAAAGAAGTTGTTCATACAGCTGTATACATTTTGAATAGAGTGCAACTTAGGGTGAAATCTAATCACACTCCTTATGAACTTTGGTATGGAAAAACTGCTTCTGTCAAATACTTTAAATTTTTTGGAAGTAAGTGTTTTATCAAGAGAGATGATGATAAACTTGGAAGCTTTCAATCAAAGTGCGATGAGGGTATCTTTTTGGGATACTCAACTCATAGCAAAGCTTATAAATGTCTTAACATAAGGCTTAACAAGATTGTTGAAGTTGTGAATGTAAAGTTTGATCAAAGAGTACATTTAGATGCTGACATCTTGCAGGATAATGAGGAAGAATGGCTTGAACTTGAATCAAATTCAAAAGAAGCTGAAATAGCAAAGTCTTTTACTGAATCAGCAAGCCCTAAAAATGAAAAATAAAGTCCTGAAAAGGTTGCATCAAAAGCTCCTTCGAAAACTCTAGCTATATATCACCCCAAAGATCAGATTATTGGGGATAAAAATGCAAGAGTTCAAACTAGAAGAAAGGCTGCAGAATCTAATGAAAAGGCACAAATAGCTTTTTGTCTAGTTACTCAGTTTGAGCCTAAAAATTTTAATGAAGCTCTCACAGACTCATGTTGGCTTAATGCTATGCAGGAAGAAATTGATCAAATTGAGAAAAATTAGACTTGGGAGTTAGTCCCAAGACCAGATGACAAGAATGTCATTGGAGGCAAATGGATATATAGAAACAAGCTTGATGAAAATGGCAATGTTGTTCGCAACAAAGCAAGATTTGTCTGCAAAGGCTATGCTCAACAAGAAGGTATTGATTTTGGTGAAACCTTTGCACCTGTTGCTAGATTAGAATCTATCAGAATATTCTTGGCTTATTTTGTTTATAAAGACTTTACTGTTTATCAAATGGATGTTAAAACTGCCTTTTTAAATGGCTACTTAGATGAAGAGGTGTATGTTGAACAGACTGAAGGATTCATTTGCAAAGATAAGCCTAACCATGTTTAGAGGTTGAAAAAGGCCCTCTATGGCTTAAAACAAGCACCTAGAGCTTGGTACTCTATGTTGGACAGTCATTTGATTTCTAATGGCTTTGTTAGAGGAGGTGTAGACAACAATCTTTATGTTAAAACTAAAGGTTCTGATATTTTGGTTGTTGAAATTTACGTTCATGACATTATCTTTGGCTGCAATAATGTTACTTTGAGTAAAAAATTCTCTCAGCTAATGGAATATGAATTTGAAATGTCATTATTGGGAGAATTAAATTTCTTCTTGGGTCTTCAAATCTCTCAACGTGAAAATGGAATGTTTCTTTCTCAAACCAAGTATGCTAGAGAGATGCTTAAGAAATTTCAGATGGATGAATGTCATCCAGTTAGCACTCCAATGATTACTGGATGCAAACTTAAAAAGGTTGATGATTCTCCTGATACAAATCAAACTGAATATAGTTCAATGATTGGCAGTTTGTTATATTTAACTGCTTTTAGACTTGACATCATCTAGGCAGTTTGCACTGTTGCACGGTTTCGGGCATCACCTAAAGAATCTCATGTCATTGTTGTTAAAAGGATTTTTAAATATATTCAGGGCACTCTTGATTATGGTCTTTGGTATCCTAGAAGCAATGATTTCTCTTTGATTGCTTATCCTAATGCTGACTGGGCTGGTTGTTTGGATGATAGGAAAAGCACCAGTGGTGCTGCATTCTTTCTTGGTGACCGTTTAGTGGCATGGCACAGCAAGAAACAAGAATTTGTTTCTCTCTCTACTGCTGAAGCAGAATACATTGTTGCCACTTCATGTTGTACTCAAGTTCTTTGGATGAGTCAAACTTTATCTGATATGGGTATTGAAGTTCCTAAACCTATTTCTATTCTCTGTGATAACACAAGTGCGATAAATATCTCCAAAAATCCTGTTATGCACTCTCGAACTAAACATATTGCTATCAAGTTTCATTTTCTACGAGAAAAGGTATTTCCTAATGAAGTATGTTTACATTTTGTTGGATCACAAGATTAGGTGGCTGATATTTTTACTAAGCCCTTAGCAAAAGAGTTATTTGAAAGGTTGAGACTTCAATTGGGAGTTATCTCTCAATCATTATTTCTCTAATTCACTAAGCTTCAGCTTAGGGGGAGCATGTTATATGTTTTGATTCTCTTACAACTCTCCTACAGTTTTGGTTGCTGCACTATTACTCTTTTTGCAGCTGATTCTCATGGTATTTAGTTGGCTTCTCAGTTGTGTTTCATGGCAATGCATATTCTTCTCTTCTATCCTTTGTTATTGTGGCAAAAAGGGGGAAAGTCATTTTTGTTTTTCCATCAAGGACAAAGGGGGAGTTTGTTGAATCTCAGTTGTGTTTATGGTTTGTCCTTGATGACAAAATCACTTTCAGTTAGCTCTCTTTGATGATCAGTCTCAGATTGAATCCTTATGCTTTTTTATGGCACTTCTTTGATGTCATTGGCATTGGTTTACATTCAGATGGCTTCAGTTGGTTTTGACATTTTGCATTTATTCATGGACAGCCTTGTGTGTTTTCACAGTTGATATAGTTTGTTGTGTACTGAAGCCTCGAGTTCCATGTACAGACAGGTGGCATTCACTGTTTATGCTTTCAGATGTTTGTGATGATCAATTCATTATGAAGGTTCTTCAAGTGAAGGTATATCTTATGTTTATCACTATTGTTGCATATACTCCTTCACATGGTATTCAGCTTGCTTGCTTCATTCACAAAATTTAGTCATTATCATATGATAGCCTATCAGATTTCATTGCTATGATCTCTTTACAATACATCATATTGGGACATATATTTGTATTTCTTATGCACTTAAGGTTGATATCATTCTCTTGATCTTCCATACTCATACATATTTAATTGGCTCGAAGGTGATTGTCCTTGGTGAGTTTGTTTTGATAAATGACTTCATTCTTCATAAGCTTCCTACCCATTCATATATAAGAGAAGATAATGTTTTTTTTTACTATGGGTAAAGTCATTAAAATTGACTTTGGAAAAGTCATTGACTGCCATCATTCTTCATATGCTTATGTCGACATTATGAGATTACTTGTCAAATATCAAAATGTCACTTTGCAAGTATTATGTGTTATCATTTAACATGATTATGAGATAATAATCTGGTCAGCCTCCTTTGGACAATGATTTAATCATATTCATTTTGATTATCATAATGTCATTTTGACTTGGAGTGGACTTCAAATCTTTCTTCATTTCAACATAATGGTTCGTTTGAGAAGAAAGCTTGTTAGGGAAAAATTTGTGGTCTATTTTTTGTTGGGTATGGAACCCTAGCCTGGCCGCCATCATGAGAGATTATGTTTCATAGTTGTTCTTTACTATTGTTGCTGGCTGTAACAACATTGTCAGCGTGAAATTCGTTTTTTGTTTCAGCATTGAATGGTATGGCTGCTATGTTTTGGTGCGCCTCACTGGCTGGAAGCTTGACCTGCATATTGATCTTCATTATTCGATGGAAGTCATTGGTTGGCATCGAATCTCTGGTATTTATTTATTGCTACTTAAACAGGTATCTTTAATTGGTTTTTTTATTTTGCAAATGGCAGTCTTTGGGCATTATTGTTTGGAATTCTCTTTATGGCTGGAGACGTTTTTCTTTGCATGGTCAGATTTATGCAAAAGCTATTTTTGACTCATTCATATCAATGATTGTTGTGTTAATTATTTGAAATGAAACGGTTCAAGGCAGAATATTCTTTGAGAATTGAGAGTTTATGATTTTTTGTTTTGGGAAATCGTGGTTTTGATGAGAATCTATCAGTTACAATTTGAAATCTCTTGATTCAGCGCAGAAATTAAAGGTTCATCCTTTTGGGTATTCAAAAATATTTGTTTGAGCATTTGGGTTATCTCAAAATAGTTTCAAAATGATGAAGATTCTTGATTTACTCCTGTCAAAGCTTTGATATATCATGTCAAAGTATTTACAGCCTATTGGATAGGCGTTACTCCTGTAAACATTTATTATTTGGCATCTTTCTTCCTGAAAATAGTATGAGGTTTCAGTTTCCTTTTGACCTCGCATTCTTTGAAGACCTTCTTCATGGCAGACATACTTGAAATGTATATAAAAAACCAGTGTTGAAAATAGTGTAAGAACTCTGGCAATAATTATGGAATATTGTTCTTTGGCTGTATCAAAAATGTATTGAAATACTCTGTATTAAAAATCTGAAAAACAAGATGCAAAGATATATTGTAATACTCTTTTCTATGTAATATTTTAAGGATTCAATTTTTGAATTCTTAGGGTATTAGGTAGACGAGAAAAAATAGAGAGTTATGAGCTTAACTGAAAACAGAGAGATCCTTTGAGATATTATTATTGTTCAGAAATATAATTTGAGGGGTTGGTACTCCTTGAGATAGATATCTCTAAATGAGGGGTTGGTGCTCCTTGAGTGGGTGCTCAAAAATCAACCTATAAGGCATTGTGAATAGTTGATTAAAAGATTAAGCCTGGAAGGCATTTCGGGAGTGGTTTTTATACCCAGAGGGTTTTCCACTCGGCAAAATCTTGTGTCTCTTTGTACTTCTCTAATCTCACTGCTTTACTGAGTTGTTTACTGCTTTGTTCATTGATTGCTTATTACATTTCTCAATTCTAGTTTTGAATGATTACATTCAACTTATGAATGCATTAATCATTTTAATATTGAGATAAAAATCTGAGCTATGGTTTATTTTTATGCAAATTGTTCAAATTTGTTTTGACACTGATTCACCCCCCCTCTCAGTGTCACTTTCACTCCAACAATATGTACATATACATATGTATTGGTACACACATATATATGTATATATATATATATATAAGTTAGTATATATATCCATATTTATCATATGTCAATAAAGCATGTATATATAATAGATATACAAACGAATACAATTAAGATAGCAATCACATTGTTATATTAATATATCAATTGTGTATACATATATATATTTATATATATGCCTCTATGAACATGTATACATATGTATAACATTCATATGGGCATGTCCATTTTCTACCATACGCGTATATTGATGCATATATACATATGGATATATGTATATACTTTATATATATACACATTCAATTCTCACACCAAATCATACACAATTACTATGGCATTGATAAGAGCCTATGAACGATATATCTATACGTATACATATACATGTCATTAGATCCATCGAATAGTTCCATGCGCATAAGCAAATCATGAATGAGTGTGCATAGATATGTCTACCTATGTACCCTCATGTACATTTTCCTTCTTGTGTATGGTCTATCATCGACATGCATGTGTGTGCATATACATATTCCTTGTATTTTCTACATATCAATACAAACATAGTAACAAGGAAAGAACTCACAAGCTCAAACAGATAAACATCACCCAATAATGCACTCAAAAATAAACAAGACTCTTACTAATGCAGACACATTAACTAAGGATGACTTACCAACTTCCCACTTAATAACCCGACTCAATTATTCTATTGTGGTGTGTGTAAGCTCAGATAGGTTACGTTACTGGTTACCTGACCAGGACCTTCTCCTGAGTGATACTTCCCCTCTGCCTGGAGGAATTGAACATATACCGACAGCCACTAACACATGCACATGGCAGTCAGTTGTTCACAAAATATACAATATACATAATACATCTCCAAAATTAGAATATCAATTCAATATTCATCCAATCACATAAATGCATTCCTTCATATGATATTAAATGAGATAACATTCATTCATAAAGCAGTGATAACAAAGTGCAAGTACAATTTATTCATCCACTAAATTCACATTATATTCACATTTTACTCTACATAGTAATAATAAATAGTAATTACACAATTGGGGTGTAGCATACCCTAACCCTAACCTAACCTTAACCTTAACCTTAAACCTAACCCTAACCATAACCTGTATTCTTTCTCTAACCATAATTGGAACCCTAATCCTAACTCTAACCCTAACCTTGACCCTAACCCCAACATTAACCCTAATCATATTCCTAAGCCTAACCCTAATTTTATATCTAACTATAAACCTAACCTTAACCCTAATTATAACCTTAACTTAAAATCTAACTCTAACCATAACCATAACCCTAATCCTAATTCTATCTCTTACCATAAACCAAACCCTAATCCAAACTCTAACCCTAACCCTAACCCTAACCCTAACCTTACTCATAACCATAATCTACCCCTAACTCTAACCCTAACCTTAACCCTAACAATAATCTTAACCCTAAACCTAATTTTATATCTAACTCTAACCCTAGCCATTACCTTAATCGTAAACCTGACCTTAACCATGCCATAACCTTAACCCTAACCATAATTCTTTCTCTAACCATAACCTAAACCCTAATCCTAACTCTAACCTAAACCGTAATCATAATCCTAACCCTAAAAAAAATCAATATTTAATCATAACCCTAACCATAACCCTAATGCTATCTCTAACCCTAAACATAACCCTAACCATAACCCTAATGCTATCTCTAACCCTAAACATAACCCTAACCATAATCCTAACCCTAAACCTAACCCTAATTTTATAACTAAACTTAACCCTAAATGTAACCTTAACCCTAACCCAACCATAATTGTAATGAAAACCCTAACCCCAACTCTAATTCTATATCTAACCATAACTAAAACCCTAACCCTAATCCTCTTTTTAACCCTAATCCTAATCTTAACCCTTACCCTAATTCAATCTCTAATTATAAACCTAATTTTATCTCTAACCCTAACACTATCCTATTTGTAAACTTACCCTAATCCTAACCCTAACCCTAATTATATCTCTAAAACCCTAATTATATCTCTAACCCTAAACCTACCCTTGTTCCTAATTCTATCTCTAATCTAGCCCTAATCCTAATTGTGATGCTAACCCCAACATTAATTCTAATTATATTTTTAAGGATAACCCTAATCTTAATACTAACATTAACCCCAACCCTAATCGCAATCCTCATTTTATGTCTAAACCTAATTGTATCCTAAATCTTAACCCTAACCCTAATAATTTTGTCTTCCATGTCACGTTGTGAATGCTACTAGCATATATATAAAGCTGAGAGATATCCTTCTCGAGGTGCCTATTTTTTTAATCATTTTTTCACATAAATTTGCAATAAGTGCCTCGAGAAGGATATCTCTTTGCGTTATATGTGTGTGTGTGTGTGTGTGTGTGTGTGTGTGTGTGTGTGTGTGTGTGTGTGTGTGTGTGTGTGTGTGTGTGTGTGTGTGCTAGTTGTTAAATAAATTGGAGATATGGAATAGATTTTTTATGGGTTCATAGAAATTGTTGGAATGTTGTCAAATTGAAGAGGGAAGTGTGTTGTTATGTGAAAAATATTATGGTTTGCTAAGTTTATGGTTTCTCAATTTTCATTTACATAATAGTTAGTACACAAACACAATATTTTTTGTAGATATAATACACAATTAAAATTACAATAATTTACTTTGTTTTCAACATTATTATCTTAGCAATACATTTAAATTTACACACTCAATTACTATATTAGATGTGTATATACAAATTTATAAAAATAGAGTACCATTTTAATGATATGTCATGAAAATATAGATTCCTTAATAGATGTATAAACTATCATAATGAAATCAATTATGTATGATAGTTGGGAAAAAAGATGAAAGTTTCATTCCAAATTATGTTTCATGTAATAGATTTTTATTATCATTAACTACTTAATTGATATTTCATGAAAATATATTATTTTAGAAAACATGTTAAAAATCTTATTAATCATTATTTACGTAGCATAAATTTATTTTATATTCAATTGATAAACCTATATCTTACAACATTGAAATTTAATTAACTATCTAAATTAAAATAATCTAAAAGTAAGTCGGTGACAAAATTGTGAGTGCCAACTCTCTCCCACTTATAATGTTTAGATCATGGTAATCTTCTCAAAAAGCAAGTTATGACAAAATTGTGAGATCCAACCATGTACCAGACTCGTAATATTTGGAAACGACCAAAGACCACTTACCTATTATAATATATACTTTGTTCTTTGTTTACCCATTATAATATGTACTTTTACGATCATATTTGTTCTTTATTTGGATATTTACCAATTACCATGCACGGCCTTTTTACTTTTGACCAACCTTTTAAGGACATAACTCCATAATTTAATAACGAAAAATATGGGACCAGATTTTTGACATTGTCATTTCTCATTGGTCAACCATGAAAAATTGACATATCAACAACAATCAAATCGGATTTTTTATATTAAATATCTGGGAATGTTTGTTTTACTAAATAAATTCCAACATGATAGGTACACATCATACATTTATCCTCTCTTTGTGGGTCCCTTGCAAGCGACTCCACATGGGCTATATACCCGCCTACAATGATCAAAAATTTATTAGTTCCTGCCGACAGGAGGATACTTATGCATCCATTCAATTCAATTTTTTTGTCTTGACATTGACAATGTCACCAATGAAAAACTGGAATTTAAATGTTGATCACTGAATCTATATAGTCTATATTAAATTGTTAGGTTTGCAATAAATACAATATGCTTTTATCTTTTTTCCTACTGGCTGTTGTGAATAGTCAGTGATAAAAATAGAGTTTTAATTTTACAAAAAATTTAAAGCTTATTATTAATTACATGAACCAAACCCAACAACCAAACCCAAATTACCAATCGGCAGGAACGTGACGCAACTGCGTCTCTTGTTTAAAACGATAAGCTGAAAATTATTTAATTTTGTCAAATAGCCATCAAGACTTTAGGTTCAACGTATCTTGCTTGCCTTAAAAACCATTTATTTTCTCTCGTTATGAGAGTCATTTAAGGAGGGATCTTATAGTTGTAAGAGAGAAAAGTGTGTTTTTTATACTTATACAAAATTTTGTATTGATATTTTTAATGTATTATTTTAGCCTCTTTTTTTTTATTGATTGATTTAAGATTTAATCTAATATTTAGTTAATTTATTTAGAGTATTTATTATGTCGAAGTTATTTTTATATAAAATAGATGATCTATTTTTGAAATCAGCGATGATCTATTTAGAGAATATATGCATGGGTTTGATGAAGGCCTCTCCAAAGAATTCGTCACCTCTTGGGATGTGAGAAGGGTTACCATGGGGAGCATTTCCTTTGAAGTTAATGAGGAGGTCATCGCTAAGGCCACGGGTCTTGCTATGGATTCGTGTAAATGGAAGAAAACCACCAAAGTTGCCAATCAAACCAACCTCAACCTTTTCTTCTAGGGTGATGAGAACCCTGTCAAGTTGCATGGGGGCTATGACCGTGAGGCGCTTCCTAAGCCATGGGACAAAATTTGCATGGTGGTGATGAAGTACTTCACTCTCGAGGGGAGATACGGTGTGTATTACTACTACCATTTTAATTTCCTCAATCACTTCAAAAACCGCCACAATATCTCCATTCTATTTTTTCTATTACATTCTCTTGAAAGTAATGTGCTTGATGTGGTTGAAGCCATGAACTCGAGTAAAAATTTCACCATTCTCCATCAAGGGCTTATGGCCAGGCTCTACCATTTCCACCTCACCCTTTTCCCACCTTGGCCCATCACTGTTAAAAAGGCTTTGGTCTCTTATGCTCCTCCATTTGCTAGCATTATGGACACCCTTGTCCCTAGTAAGAAAAAATGCATAAAAAACCTTGCCACGAAAGCCTCTCCACAGGACACATCTCCCTCTCAGGGGCCTGTGGTGAAGAAAAAGGATAAAAAACGCATAGCTCCCACCCCGAAAACTAAGGCCAAAGCCTCTAAGAAAACAAAATTTAGGCTTCAGCAAATTGACTCTGACATTGTGATCACCGAGGAGACTAGTACCCCTCGTAGGTCAAGCAAATTGGTCATCAAACAAGAAAAAGAGAAGAGTTTTAAGGAGGCCTCGAAATCTGACAACGGGGATGGGAGTGAGAGTAAGAGTAAGGAGGAAAAGGATGTGGGGGAGGAGGCTCTTTCAGTTTTTGCTATAGCTCCTCCCATGTTTTTGAAAGTTAAAGGGGCCCCTTAGGTCCTGTCAGTATTAGAATTAAGGAGGTCAAGCCTAGGGTCTCGAACATTGCTGAGGGAAAGGACCCCATGGAGGAAACTTGTAGTAAATAGGACGTTATCTAGGAGGAGGTTGACAACCTTAAAATCAAAATGGAGAGTTTGGAGAAAAGATTACAAGATGTTACACGTTTTGCGCTGAAGATAATGCACAAGTCTGCCACTACTTTATGTCTGTTGCAGAAGGACAAGTCCACAGACAATGTGGATGAAGAAGTTGTCAACAAGGAACTTCTTAAGTTCCTCACTGAAGATTGGGCTACCATAACTTTAATCAAGCCATGCAACGGGAAGAAGGATTAGGATCATGGGGGATTTGGTGTTTTGGCTGGTGCTAGCTAAAATGGCCTTTGTTTCTGTTTAATTCTACTGATGACATTGTTAATGTTTTTATGTTTTCTTATGACTGGAATGACCATCGGTGGTATGTGGTTAAGACTACTTTAAATCATGATTTCATGATGGACATAGCTATTAGTTTTAGTACTGGTGGTAGTTTTTGGTTGTGTTTTTTATATGATCTGCTTAGGGTGATGGTTTGGTTTCTAGACCTGTTGTTACTGTGTTGTTAGCGTTACTCTATTGTTGATGGCCTTTGGTGCCTTGTGTTAAAGGGACAACACCCTAGTTTTGCTACTTTTTATATAAAAAATGATGGAGAATTGAGAGAAGGATGTAAGATGATGACATCCACATTTTCTTGTTACTCTCTATTTTTATTTTTAAAATGATTTAACAATTTAAAAGTAGGTTTTTTGTTTTAAGAATAAAAACAAAGAAAATAAAACAAGTTTATAAGATTGAAATGAAAAATAGAATTATATTTTATGAATATTTCAATTCTAATACATTTCTCTACTTTTATTTTTAAAATGATTTAACAATTTTTAAAAAAATAAATTAAACAAAGAAAATAAAAGAAGTGATAAGATTGAAATGAACAATAAAATTATATTTTATTAATATTTCAATTCTAAGAAATTTAAAACTAGTTTTTCTTTTTTATTTAATTATTTATTAACTTCATAAGTTTATAATTTATTTATTTATTTTATATTGTTATTTATATTTTGAATTTGTATTTCAATTTATACAATAAAATAAATTAAAAAATTAAAATCTAAATTAAAAGTTATAGAGTGAGAGAGATAGATAAACTAACGGTGAAACAGTCAAAGGTGACAATATATGTAAATGTGTCAATATACCTCTCTGTAGAAGCGAAAATGTGTGTTAGAAGCAGCGAAATGCGCAGATGTGGCTTTGTCAATCATGACAATCCATGTAGAAGCACCAACTTGTTTGAAATCCTAAAAACACAATAAATTGATGCATCAATGTAAGAAAATATGTTGATCTAGGTGTCAAATGTACTATTCTAGGTAGAGGCAATGATCCACGAATGTCAAATGCATTGTTGTAATTCACAATTGCACCAGTGTAACCTATAGAACATCAAAATCTCAACAAAAATGTTAAATCAGGGACGCAAGTTCCATCGAGCATGCCAAAATGTGAAGTGGGGTTAGTGGAAAATGTAAAACAAACATGAATTATTAATCTAGGGTTAAAATTCACAATACCCAAATCAAGAAAAGCTCAAATCCCACTTACAAAAGGAATAGAATGCAACAATGTTAAAAATTAGGAAACAAGAAATGAAAATCAAATTAAAATTTGAAATCAAACATGACAAACCTATTATTCCGTTTTCAAATTTGGTTGATGGTGTTGGATTGCTCAAAAATTGTAGCTCTTATTTGAACACAAAAGCATGAATGAAGAACTAGATGAAATGATGATATGATTACTCTCAATTGCTCGAAGCTCACAATGATATGACTTAGCTCTCAAAATTATAGGTTTTCATGGATGATTTGAATGGAGAGGGAGGGTTGTTTTATCTATTTTCAAAATTAAGATCAATGATTGAGAATAGATCTTGAAATCAAGGGATGAGATGAGATCATCAAACTCAAAATATCTCCACATTTCAAGGAAATTGGTTGAGATGTTTTGAATTGGATGATGGAGATCAAATCTTGATGAAAGAGGGAGTTAGGGTTGGTTAGGATATTTTTAAAAAGAATATTCCTTGGGAATATGCCATTTGGAGGGAAATTAGAATAATTAAATAATTCAAAATTATTTAATTATGGAGGATTAGGATGTTCCAAGTTTTTAAAAAAAGAATATTCCTTGCAAGTGGGATGGAAAGGTTGGATAGTTAAATAATTAAAAATTATTTAATTATGGGACATTAGAAGAAAGTTAGATTTATCCTAATTAAATAATTAAAAATCATTCAATTAGGGATGATAAAAGGCAGATTAATGATGAATGATGAATTAATTAAATAATTCAAAATTATTTAATTAATAGAGGAAATAAGGTAAAAATGATGAAAATGATATTAAAAGGGAAATTAGTGATGCGAGTGATGATTATGCAATGATAATGGTGAAAATGATGAAAATAATGTAAAAATGCAATGGCAGGGATGTGTGATATGAATTAGTCATTTTTGCAAATCTACAGTGTCTATTTATTACAAATCAATCAGATAGGTCATACTCGGCTAGAGAGCATCTAGAGTTATATGACATATTGTTTATATTTAAAACACAACACTAGTTCTTGAATGACATGGTGATCATGATGATTTCTTGGATCTAACACCCTTATGAAAGGTAGGGCCACTTCCTGATGGAAGGTGTGCAGGGGATTGCTAGTCCATAGTTGGAGAAAATCACTTGGGTGATGTTCTCCCTCTTGTAGTTGAGAAATGCATAAGACTTGGTTTATCAAAGATATTGTATTTTTACTTTATGTCATCATTATGACGCTTGTAATATGTACTTGTAAACTACGTTTTTGAGTGATGCTCTATATTATTTGATACTTGATGTAAACAACTATGTCCAGTTGATGTAATGAAATACTTAATATGCTTTGTATCCATTTTAAAAGAACAATGTAAATTCTCTATTTTAGTCTATTGTTTTTGTTCATAAGAAATTTTATATGGTGTTTGTTATAGAAATTTTGTGTTATCTAGATTAGATGAACCAATGTTTCATTATATTGACATTATAAATTATCCTTACTCTAGTTTCAATTCTTGTGGTATATTTGAGGGAACATTTTAGCCCTTTGTCCTAGCCTTTTTCCCAATCAAAATGCCATTTTTTATGTTTTTTTGTAATAAATTTCTAGTGTTTTTATGTCTAATGTGTAGATCACATAATATTTGCCATTCATTCCTTCTTGGATGCTAGTGGAGCATGTGGAAATTTGTGCTAACATGGTAATATCTCATGATCATACAACTGTATGATATTTATTTAGCATCCAAAATCCATTTTTTTTACTATCATTTTGTTTGTAACAATAATTTATCTAACCTTATAGATTTCTAGAAGTTCTAATTTGTTTACCAAAATTGGCCTTTTGGATGATTTGATTTTGAATTTGGATTCCATCTTCCCTCTCAAGCTTTAAGATTAGTTTTTAGCTCCAAGTCTTCTCTTCTAGTTTTCTAGAAAATTCTAGGATTCCACTATAACTCTTTTTCCTTGTGAACATCCTACATTATCACCACAAATCTCTCTCCATTTTAAAGGGATGGTGTGCTAAAATTTTTCCTTCCCTTTTCTTTTATTATATTGTATTTCATTATTTCCTTGGCATTCTTGGATTTTGCATTTCTCATATTTCCTTTTCCATACACTCTAGGATAGTGATTAATACACTTATTACTATTCTTATATTTCAATTATTCAATGTTGCTTTTAGACCTTGATGCACATAGAATGAATGAAAGAAAATCCTCCAGTATTTCTATATGACTATGCATGGAGCTCAAAATACCATGTTAGAGCCTTGAAAATAGTGGCAAGCTCCCGAGTACTCATCAACATTTTTTTATCTAGCTAATAAGTATATTTGAGGATTCAACTCACACTAGAGGTTTTATATTTTTATGCATTTTTCTTGTGGATTCATCATTTATTTAGTTTAAAGTGTATTTTATCATATTATTATTATTATTCCATGTTAAATCCTATGTATTTCCAATATTATGTGTTGCTATTTCTAATTCCATACAAAAGCATGTAGATAATTTTGGACCCTACATAGGCATCATGTTTTTACTAGTTTTGGATGAAAATGTGGAATAAATACAATATCATGGGCATTCTATCATATATACTAAACATCTTTCAAATTTACTCTTCAAGCCCTCTATGAATCCACATTTATATTCCATTATTTTATTTTTACATGTCTCTGTTTGTATAAATTTCTCATTTTCCATAATAATTTTTCCTTTTCTTAAACATAAAAAATATCATTTTTCCTTATTTTAATTAGACTAGACCATTAAATTGGTTTGAATAAAAATATTATAATTATAAATTAGTTCAAAATTATCATTTACACTTTGGTGAGCCTGCCAATCCAACACAAAATCCTTTCCATTTTCATCCCAAAAACCAAATATATATTTTTATTTCCTCATTTTTTTTTATGTATATGCTACCATGAACCATGTCTCATAGTCCTAAATGAGAAAAATAGTGGCCTTTGGCCAACTATCCCACACCCTTCTAGATTAATTTTCTATCCCCCATATTTTTTCATGAATCCTTCTAGATATTTCTCTTGGGATTCTTTACATGTATATATTATGGACTATAATTTATTCTCATTTTTTTATTCCTATATATATATTGGATGATATAACCTTTCTATATAACATATATACATACACATGTTCCATGAATGAGATCCTTGATTGCTTCTCTAAGCTTTCTACCTTTATAGATATTATGTATGTCTTCCCTTCTAGGTTAGAAGACTTCACGAAATTTATCTCCATAACCCATCAAGATAGTACATTGTATGAGATAGATGATGTTGATGCTCATTCTATTCGATTGTAGTCCACTTCTCATACTATAGACATTCCTTCTATTTCTATTGCTTCTCTCATAGTCCTTGATGCTAACATGTCTTTTGTCACTTCTAGTCCTCCTTTAGTTGCATGTTAAAACTCCATGGATCTCTCATGATATTTGGAAACCTCATTATCTTCCCTCAACACTTGTGAGGATCTTATTTTTATAGTTGATGATATTCCTTCACCAAATGGCTCTCAAATTTATATTGATAATATTCTTTTTAGTATCTTTGGTGACTCTTATTCAAGTGATGATGTATCTCATGTTTCTATTGATCCTTCTCCTCAAAAAATATTGAAAACTCAATTAAAGAATATCTCACATTATTTTAGGTGGGAGAATGGAAAGTGGATAAAAAACTATAGAATAATGCACATAGAGAGTATGCTATTTTTGCACTTACAAGTTAGTGGAAGTGTAGTTTCACTATATTATAGAATGTTTATCTTATGAGGACATCTAGATATAATACAATAGTATCTTAAAATTTTACTCCTTGATTACCCTATTTGAAGAGACTAACAAAATCAAGATTCATAATAGAAGATCTAGTATTAAAAAGGAAATAGATATCATTCAAACAAAATTTTACCAACATCTATCAAGGGTGTTTGTATGCAAAGAAATCTTGTTATTATCCTTGAGACTCAGATTATTTATTCTTTTGGAAATCAATAAATCATTCATTCACTCATTTAGTGTCACCACATTATCTAGGACTAATGGAGTGAATGATTGTTGATGAGAGAACCACATCAAATCCTTGAATATAAGTTTTCAAATGTTAGAATAATTAAAATGCTAAATTATCTTCAACTGTCTAATTGATAAGGTAGGGTGGAATGCATGTGGATCTTTTCTTCAAGACATGCCTAAATTTTTTACCAATATTTTTTAAACTAAAAGACACAAATCTATTAATAAGTTATTTTTTAATTTTTTAGTGAAAAGATTATAAACTAAAATAGTTTATTAAAGTAAATAGTCATAATCCTTGAAAAATAAACACAAAAGATGAAAATGCATGACCATATTCTTGCAAGGACCATTAACTTTAATGGAACCTTTGGCAATATTTTTTAGTGCTTCAATATTTAATCATATGCACCTTGGAGTGGGAGAAAAATTCAATGGTAAAATTTGCACACCTGTGCCATTTCCCATTTAGTTTTGTGTATATTTTGAGGGAATATCTTAATACACATATATAATAACAAATAACATGATCTTGTGTGAAGTTGGGCTTGTTCCCCTAGCCTCATTATTCATTTATGCATATGCATACATTCCTATACATTTACACCTACCCTATCATTTACACACACACACACTCTTGTACATTCTACTCACTTGATTGAATAACCCAAGGAACTTTTTAAGAGAAAATCAAAGTTACATAAATTGGAAAAACATAAGAATGCAAACCAGGACTCTAAGAGATTAAGTAATTGTCGATGTGACAATATTGCATTAAGAGCTTCCAAGCTAAAAAGATACAATGCAAAGATGCATGCAAAATATTACAGGATGATCAATGCATGAAGATGCAAATACAAGCTAGGTAGTGAGTTTATACAGAACTTAGGAGAGGAGGTAGGTAGCAAATCCAACTAATAGGAATTAACCACCAAAAGTGGAAAGTGGTTCCACCCTTTAAGGAAGGGGACACAACACACTTATATCCTAGTAATAAACTCACTTTATTATCCTAAGCAAGCTTAATAAAATGTAGGAAAAATCTAGGATTGAGGAAAAATAAATTAACCCACTAGGAAAATAAAAACCTACACCAATACCCCCACTTAAGCACAACTTAGGAGGATGTAAAAGATGATGGGTCCCGACAAATGAGGCCATATTAGGTACCCATATCCATATCAAATTCCCCCCAAGGAAGAAGAAGCCCCCCCACAAATAGAGAGAGAACACCCTCCAGAATAGAGAGAAGAAAAGGACTAAGTAGCCCCCCAAAAGAGATCAAATGATTGATACTTGATACTTGATACTTGATAGAGAAGATAGTCCACGATAGTCAAACAACATTCCTCCCCTTAGGAAGAAACGCAACCAAAGGTGTATGCAAGCTATCTCCCAAGACCTAAAAGGAATATGTATGAAGAAAGTGCAAGATGTATGAAGTCTCTAAAGTTGGCTTAAGTATCCCCGTGTCAATGCTGAAAGATATCACAATCAAATCAGGCATTCTAGGCCACACTGCTGAAGATGACAAATCAAAATCTCCTAGAGACTGATGTAGAGCATTAACTAGAGACAATAATGGTTTGAAAACACTTTTGTAATGAATGTCATCAAAGAGGAGAGATAAACCTTCAAAAGTGTCCTCTAAATCTAAAATAGGTGTCTCCATAAACAAGTCTGAAACTTTTATCAAGAGATCATCCCACAATGTTGAATCAGGAGGACAATGGATATCTTGTTGCAAGAAGTCATTGGAAGCTTTCGAAGAAGCAACTCTTGACTCTAAAGTAGCAATAGTAGATGCAAGGAAAAAATAGTGGTCCTCAAAGAGAAGATGTATGTCCTCAATAGTGTTATCTAATCCAAAATGAAGGACTCCACAAACAAAGAAGAGATTTCTGGTAGAAATTGGTCCCAATGAATTGAATCCAAAAGACATAAATGATCTTGTTGCAATGAATCATTGGAGGTTCTCGAAGAAGCATCTATAGAATATAAAGCTGCAAGAGGTGATGTCAATCTAATCTCAACATGAGGATGAGAAGAAAGAGAAGTCTAAATGTCATATGAACGTTCAAGACATGCATAATACTTAAGCTCTTCTAAAGTAGCATCATCAAAGTGTATATTATCTGTATCATCAAGTAGAATGAGGCAATCTATAGCAGGATCATTTGGGAATGGAGAAACATGAGAGCCGCCAAACATCTCCCAAATCTTGGTCCAAAGTGTGCGAGGACATTCAATGTCTGCTACAACCAACATAGTGTAAGTATCAACATAAGAACCAATGATTCTTAATACATGATCAATTATATTACCCTATATTGATTTCCTTCTAAGTGTGTATGGTTCATGCATGGCCCATAAAGGTAAGAAAATAAATTTAACCATCTGAGATGGGTTATAATGTCTTTTTTCCAAGACTCATAATTAGCCCTATCCAAAATTATCACAAAAGGATGAGTAGAAAAACTACGATACAATTCTCAGATAATTACAAAAGAACACCAAAAAAGAACATTAATACACTCCCACCCTTTTCACTAGTATCAAAGATCACCCCCAAATATTATAAGGTTGGAACTTTATAATTCAGTGCATTTACAAAGCCTTTTCCAAGATACAATGCTCAGTAGGCTCAAAATAGCCAAAATTATAAGTTATGATACAAAATAAATATGAGACAAAATCTGGAATAATTATCCTTGTGGTTGTGTAGTGTTTTTTAAGACCTTTCCAAATCCTATTTGTTTCCGCAAAATGGAGCATTGAGGCAAAAGTTATGGTATGTTGAAGAAATTAGCACACAACAAATTCAACCTAAAATATGTGCTACAAAATGGTAAAAACTATTTTCAATACCTATATGGATGGAAAGTGATCATCTCCAACTTTTCGATGATATCTTGTTTGCAGAAAATAGACACCGTGACGAAAAGTTATAATTTTTTTTTAAAATGGCTAAATTTAGCCTACATTGATGACCCTCCTAGCAAAAGGAAAATTTTCCAAAAATAAAATTTGTCTAAAATAGGCAATTTTTATATGAGAATAGGGGTTTTTGGGCCTTTTGAACACAATGAAAAGTTTTGTTTGGGCCGAAAATGCTTAGATAAAAATTTGTTCGCCAGATCTAAGCTTCAAACCCCCATTTGCAACTATGTCAAATGATCTCCAATTTGGATGAAATAAAAGCCAAATCTAACTTTCTTGAGCCTTTTGGACGAGTTGCAACAATAAAAAATGCTAGTGTTATAACCAGAATGCTACAATCACTTGGATCTCACAAAACACATATGCAAAATGTAGAGGTTATTAGATCTTTGCAAATCCTTTTTTATTCTCCAGATCATTTAAAATGCAAGAGAAGAGCATACGGGAATTTACAAGATCTTTACAAGAAAACTCAACCTCTCAATTAGGAATCTATGAACTTAGATTTCCCAAAACAAAACCTCTAATACCATGTTAGAAATCTGAAATAGATTGAATAACCCAAAGAACTTTTTAAGAGAAAATCAACGTTATATAAACTAGAAAAATATAAGAATACAAACCAGAACTCTGAGAGATTATGCAATGTCGATGCGACAATATTGCATTAAGAGCTTCCAAGTTGAAAAGATGCAATTTGCAAAGATGCATGCAAAAGAATGCAAGAAGATCAATGCATGAAGATGCAAATACAAGCTAGGTAGTGAGTTTATATAGAACTTAGGAGAGGAGGTAGGTGACAAATCCAACCAATAAGAATTAACCACCAAAAGTGGAGAATGCCACCAAAGGTGGAAAGTGATTCCACCCTTTAAGGAAGTGGACACCACACACTTATCTCCTAGTAATAAACTCACTTTATTATCCTAAGAAAGCTTAATAAAATGTAGAAATAAATTAACTCACTAGGAAGATAAAAAACCTACACCAACATATCACACTTATCTATGCACCTATCTCTATTTAGTCATTCCCTGCCTAGATCTTACCATTATTCCATTCCATGACAAGTTTATGGATGTAGGGGAAATTCAAATTTTCTTACTAGCCCCCTTTACCCTTCTACCTTAAGTGAGATAAACACTTTTTTGGTTCAATTTGATTTATGTGCTAGTATTTGCATTTTTGCATTCATTCTAATAATAGAAGAATCATCCATAGAAATTCTAGTCTAATATCTCTAGAAAGAAATCATTAGAGATACTTCATTTTGGTGTGATAAAAAGAGTAGAATATCCATATCTTATGTGCTTGGATGTTGTTTTCAATATTGTTCAATTGTAAGGGGTTGATCAAGGTGCATTTCCCTCATAAATTAATTGTTTGACAATCATAACAAGGTATTCATTAATATAGCCAATCTCTAAACATTCAAGAAAGGTAAAGTAAAAGACTATAAGTTTCAAGCGAAGTTACTAAATAGAATCTTATAGATCACTAGGACAAATTTAGAGTATAGTTATTGTATACTCCAAACATAACTCATCAATACCATAGATACAAGTTGAAGGTGGAAAGCACATGTATTACACACATGTAGCTATGCATATAGATAGATCATTCCTACTCATATAGAAAAAGAAAGTGGAGCAAGAGAGTGTTTGGATGACTACCTTCTTCATGAGGGAAAAGTGTCTTGAATGTGACAATGATATTTGTTGGAGAGATTGTATTGCTTTTCGTAGGTTGACCTCTTCACAAGGAATATGTGTTCATTATAGGATGATGACGCTAGATTGTCATGTAATGATGGTAATGTAGGTGTTTTTTCTTGTGAATCTTTTGAAAGATGTCAAAGTGATGATTTTTGTATGGACTCTTATAGTGGTGGCTTGTATGGTGGTGGGTTCTTGACTAACATTATCTAGGAAGTTATTAAGGAAAGAGTTTTTACCTCAAATAATGTTTCAAGATATGCTAGATCAATGGGAAGTAAATGGTCATTTTATTCTTTGTCCTATTGTATAGTTTATTCTTATTCCTCCATAATAAGCTTGAGAAGTAGGATGTTTTCTATTTATTCATGTAGAGTGATTCCAACCTAATCTTCTTTTTATGCTTAAACATAAAGTGTGAAATGCTAGGTGTAAGCAAGAGAAAAGAGATGTGAATACTTGAATACTTTAAAGGTTGTTTGTTTCAATGTTTCTTCTTGATTTAAACTCGTGGGAAACCTTTCAATTGAATATTTTCTTGGATCTACTTCTAGTTAGTTGATTATTACTTAATTGATTTAAATGCAAATTCATGTGTTTCTTTGAATGAATTAAATGCTCATAAAATATAAACAACTAAATGTCAAACAAAAACTGATAAAATAAAGAGATTACTAATTATGTCAAACTCATATATGAATTAATATAAAAATGAACAATTACTATTTCTGTTTTCTTCTAGTTTTCTACTTATTTTATCTCTAAATCAACTCGGTGGTCATTTGGTTGACTGTAGGTGCTTGTTTCTATGTTGTTCTTTAAAAGATCTATTATTATTTGAATATATATTTTCTATCCAACATTTTAACTGTATCTACTAATTAAAATCAAAATATAAAAAAAATGATCTTGAATTTTAATTAATTAATAAATTCGGTCAAATATGCGTTATCCTCCTTTCCTGGAAAGTGATGTTATTAGATTATTACTGTCAAGTACTGTTCAAAATTTTCAACTTTTCAGCACGAGTGATCTGATTATCATTAGAATATTCGAATATTGACACATCGGTCGGGCCAAATATTTCATAATCACGACGATGACAAAAACAACGCTGTCCTTAGAGAAGACATATCTAGAAGTCTGTGTTAGCCTGGAGACGTTACAAAGATTTGCGTGGGCCAGGTGAGTAGCCATAAAGGTTAAAAACAACTATTACTTTTTATGGGCCCAAACAGAATGACGTGTCGTCCAACAAAAATACTAAATAAGCAAATTTTTTATTGCAAAATTAATACTAATAATTACAATTATTAAGTTGTTTCTTTCATCCATGATCTATGCAAAACCTTCTTCAGATTCTTTGATATCTGAATATTGGCACTGTTATAAAGAGGAAATTACACTATATAGACTGTAATCAAAGAGGAGGCTACTCTGTAACTGCATATGGTAATTTCATATCTTCAAAAGTATCCATACCCATCAGTGGTTGATCCTGCACAATAACCATTAAATAAAAAGGATGACTTCAGGGGAATATGATTAAAAAGAAAGTATGAGATTGCACAACTCTACCATTAGAATTAGCATAATAGTATCATGTAATAAATAGGCCTGGCCTTGAAGTAATCATTAGACCGAACAGGGGACTCTGTAAAATAATCATTCAATCTAAACAGAGGAATTCTAAAATATCAGAAACAGGAAGATTGATAGAGTAATCAAGAAATTGAGAAACAGGATATTTAGAGGTAAAATAAAACAATTTTCAATAATAAAAACAAATTAACAAAACCAAATGCGTATCAAAATGTGAGCCGCAGTTAGAGAAAACGCAGGAAAAAGAAGCATAAGGAAAAGGGCAAAAAATAGAAACCACACTTGTTTAGGACGGAAAGGCGTTTCGCCCATTAAAACGGGAAACGAACACAACAGTTCTTTTTAGAATCTGTACACACCACAGCTCTGATCACATGGACCATTTAATAAGGGAAGAAAGAAAATATGCAGGAATAACTAGCTTACCTTTAATTAACGATTGTTTACAATTCGAATCTGAATGGGTTTCAATTTCATATCTTCCAGTTCTTTTTCTGGATTAAACATCAACAACATAAATAAGCATCAATGTTTTGGTCAAATTATGTAAAAAAACTTCACAGAATTGAATTTTTTTGGACTGTAAGAAAAAGCAGGTCTATTATTAAAACCCAAATCTTTTTTAATCTTTTAAAGATTTATTTTGAATTATTTGTTTGTGTTATATCACTGATTGTGATTCAAAACACTGATGAAAAAATTGCACAATCAAATTTAAAGAACACTTGAATCATCTTCATGAACTGTAAAAAAACTCAAATCTTTTAAAGAATGATTTTGGATTTACTATAACTCCAAATCTTTTGAAGATCTTGTTTGGATCCCACTTAGTAATTCAAAATAGTGCATTTTAGATCACTGAGTGTGATCCAAAATATTGATGCAAAAGACTTACACAATTAAATTTATAAACACTTAATCATTTTCATGGGCTGTAATAAATCATGCCTCACAAAAAAACCCAAATCCCATATCTCTTGAAAACCCATTTGAGATTATACTCGGTGCAAAAATCTTCCACAATTAAGTTCAGAAACACTTAAATCATTTTCATGGGCTGTAAAAAATCATGGATACCATCAAAACCCAAATCCAAATCTTTTAAAAATCCATTTTAGATCAAACTCAGTAATCTACTGCATGTGATCCAAAATATTGATACAAAAAACTTACACAATTAAACTTTAAAACACTTAAAACCATTTTCATGAACTGTAAAAGAATTATGTCTACCATCAAAGCCCAAAACTCAAATCTTTTGAAGATCCATTTTAGATCACTCAGAATATGATCTAAAATGTTAATGAAAAAACTTACACAATTAAATTCAAAAACATTTAAATCATTTCTTATCAACTATCAAAACCCAAATCAAAAAACCCAAATTCCTAACTAATTCCCAATATCAGGGGATCCCAAATTTTCTTCATCAGAAGAAACCCCATGTATAAAACACCCAATTCCCACCTCCTTCCATACACCTTAAAAAAAACCCAAATTATATCTATCAAAATGAAATCTCAAAAGTCCGAAGACAAGGATATGAGATAGGGAAAGAAAAAGAAAAAAAGCCCACAGAAGAGGAGATGGAATCATGAATGAAGTCTATGTACTTATTTCTTTATAAGTTGGACAGGAACCGTGCACAAATGTAACCCATCTATCTTCACCCCATTCAACCTTCTCAATCCCTGGCATCTTTTCCTTCACTCTCTCGACCTTTGCTTTCTGCTTTGACAAGTTGTCAATGCCAGAAAGTTGAAAGCGAGTTATCTGTGACATTGCTTTAATGCAGCTGAAAATAGCAGCTTTCTAAATCTCTTACCCTTGCTCTCTGCAGAGAATTTCAAGTGCAAATAATGCAAATACAACTTTTGGCCTCAAATATAGAGGAATAAGGAGATATAAATAGAGAAGTTTTAGCAAACCCCCTTTCATACTACCTGGCATAGTCCAAGAGGAAGATATACATAAAATTTTAGGAAGCCCCTCCATAAGACCTAGCTAGTATAGTTTGGGTAGAGATGTATAACTCTTTTAGTAAGCCCCCTTCCATAGAACCTGTGCTATAGATTGAAAGAGAAAAAACTTTAACCCTCCTCCAGGACACCTGTAAGAAGGCAGACGTACCGGCCAAAGGATTTTGTGTGGAGTGCATACTACATAGAACATGTAAAAGGAATTCATTAACGGAATTTATTTTTGTAGCTGAAGATAGCGTTTAGATTTTGTCATTCTTCCTATCCGTGAGTCGTGACAGTAGTTCGACTGCTGTGTGTATTACCTAAAGTAATTATGTGTCGGTGACGGCTTTTGGTTCGTTTCGTTTCGTTAGGCGACTTGCTTGGCAAGTAATTTTTCACAACTCACTGAAATTTAGGTAAGTATTTTAGAGAGATTCGCCTGCTTGTTTCTTTTTATTTTTGTCTGTTTCTTTTTGGTGCTTAGTTGCAGTTTATCTAGGTGTGCTGGACTGTCGTAATGGTTTATTTCTATCTCTATCTTGCCAGTCTATTGGTTGTCTTTATTAGTACCTGTCAAAGGATTATCATATTCTATTTTGCTTAATGGCAGATTAATCAGCCTATCGGTTGCCTTTATTAGTACCTGTCAAGAGACTATCACATTCCATTTTGTTTAATGGGCAGATTAATAATTGTACCCATGCCTGGAATTTGATGGTCCACCCTTATCTGTCATATAAAATTTTGTGGCGGTTTTTGATCATTTAAATGTCTTTTATTTGATGTTTTATGAAAAATATAAATTGTCAAAAAAATTAATTTATTAATTTTTATAGAAAATCTTTTTATATTAAAACATTTTTAGTGATTTTTATTAATCATACATTAAATATAAAAAAAATATAAATTTCTATTTTTAAAGTAATAGAATCAGTCACTTTTCTTTTGCTATTATTCTTGCTGTAATTTACAAACATGCAACATCTATAACAGTTTATAGCGAATCATGAACATAAAATAATAAATGGATAAATGAAAATTTATGTTATTCTAAAGCTGTCTTACACACGTATGCACAAGTGGATGCTCAGGGCAAGGGCTTGCAAACCATTTGATAGATTGACTTAAGGAAGAAGTGAATAAACAAGAAAATATAGGAAAGGCACAAACTTGTTCGGCATAATAAATTAGAGATAATTATTATATTAACCCAACATGTTTAAATACATCTATAGACAAATAATATAGTCCAAAGATACATTCCAAGGAGAGGGACAACAAAGATAATGCAAATAGTGTGCAAAGTTCATGGAGTAACAGAAAAATAACAACTCTAAGCTGCAAATTTTGATTCTACAATATGGAAATTTTGACAAAAGATATGAACAACAAGTTGAGAATTGGTATTCGAGAGGCAATGAGTCGCTGATGTTTCTCCAAAGTTAAATCTACAAGCGAAAGAAAGTTAAATCTCTAGAAAAATTGAAAGCTCGCCAATTACTTTAAAACACACAAATGTTGTAACTTGTATCTTGAAAAAAGATGAAAACTCTTGTTATGTTATTAGTCATGTGTGTGTGTGTTTGTGAAATTAGAAAACACTGATAATTAGTAATAAATTTAGAAATTTTAAATTTACTCTTTTCTAAATTCATATTAAAAAAAATCTTGTGAAAAATACTCTAAAAGTTTTAAAAAAAAATGATATTCTATTTTGAAAAGATTTTGAATTAATATATATTTTTATAATAAATATTATAAATCATATATATTAATATAAAACAATGATAATTATTAGTAAAAATGTCAAAATCTTAAATTTATTGTTAAAAATATTTTAAAAATTAGAAAGAATTATATTCCATCTTTGAAAAGATTCTAAACTAAAATTTATATTTTTATAATAAACATTATAAAATTATATATATAATATAACTATAATATTTTTTTACAGTTTAATAATAATTTAAAGTGTCATATATACGGTTATATAAAAATGTAGCAAGTCAACTTATACGGTCTAATAAATTTTAAAGTTGTAATATACTGTCTAAAATGTAAAAAAGACCAAACAAACCATCAAATTCAGCCTATTATACCTATTATCAAATGAGAAGTTAGAATTTTTTTTATGGACGACAAATATTTATCTTTTGCAAAGTTTAGATGCACATTTTTTAATAATAAATATTTTTAAAATGAATTATCTCCAATTTGATTGGCTGAGAAAGTTTCGCTCATTTTTGCAACTGACACGTGATTCTAAAAATGAGTGTTTTTAAAATAATAAAATATTAAGAAATTAAATGCATCATGTACTATCTAAGGAAAACAAATACTTTAAAAATAATAAAATATTAACAAATTAAATACATATGAAAGCAAAAAATTGAGAATATGAACTTTATTGCTTATAATAAAGCATTTATTCTACTGGAATCTATGACGAGAGAAGTCACATCTCTTTTAGTATACAGGTTGTCACCTACAAATTCATCAAGGCCACCCTATGCCAAGGCTAAGCTTACAATTGTTAGAAAAGACAAATCTAAAAAGAAATATTCTACTCTCTAGTTAGTATTGAAATCTCTATTTGATGGCTTGATTCACAAACTTATACAAGAAGAAGCAACTCAAGTGTTCTTCCAGTCCTTTCAACTTTTTGGGACTCTGCCCTTCCTTGCTCTACCTCATGATGATGTTGGTTCTCATGGACAAAAAATTGGAGGGTAGTTGGTATAAAATTGATTTATTTGCCAAGCGAGTGACACCCAATAATGGATTCTAAGTTGAAATCGGGCAAGAAGTATACAATGATTGACCGGTTGGGTTGTGGTACATAATATATAAATATGATCTACAATCAAGAACCTAGTTCTAATTTGGTCCACTATCAAGAATCCAGTTGTAATCTGTACTACATTCAACCTAGTTTTAATCTAGTATACAAGCAAGAAACCTATATTTAAATCTCAAGAATCTAGTTATTTTAAGCCCTTGAAGGTTCGTAGCAATGAAGGCCAATGTTGGACTTGTTATTGGTTCCCACAATAGTAATGCATTTGTAGTGATCAAGGCTAACGAACTTGGTGTAAGTCTTGCAATAAAATCCATTTTATTTTATCAAGCCCATATAATGCAATTCACAACTTGAATGAGGATACTAGCTTAGGTATTGTTGTTATTTCTTGCTTTTTTATGTGCTATTATTGGTATTCCAACCAATCTTGTCAATTTCAAAAAGGTTGGGATCTCTCATGAATAGTTCATTTTCTATTTTCTACTACTTGTAAATGAATTGTTTGATTTCAACTTGGAGCAAGTACATTGCTAAGGTCCTTAGAAAGTTGGTTAGTTGGGGATGTGGTTGTTGCTTGCAGATCCTCGACCTTGTGAGTTCTTCCTGTAGACACTTAAAATTGTCCCGAGCTTGCGACGACATTTGTTGATTAATTATTGTCTAATTCTTCATCTAACCATAATTCTTCTTCTAACCTCTAATTTGATTTCACTCTCTTTTCACATGCACATAATTAAATTTTTTTTATTATTTAATTATACTAATGTCTTCCATTTCATTAATCCATCCAATTAAGTAATTATTACTTAATTATTTAATTATTAGCATTGTCTTTGATTAAATAGATACTTTTATTTATTTAATCTCACTAATCTAATGATTAATTAAATTATTTAAGTTTAATTAATTATCCATGGTTTTGAAAATAAATAATTTTTCATTTATTTTTAATTTAAAAAATGAACTCTTACATCTTTCCCTCTTTCTCTCACTTAACTCTTCCATTTCCTTTAATTTCTCATCTTCGAAGCTTTGCTGAAATTATTGTCTTGAACCACCATCTTCAACCTTTTGATGTTACTATTGTCTTGAGTCTATTTACTTTGTGCACTCCAAAACTAAGAGCAACATATCTTCAATTTTCAAAAGTGAAGGAGAGAAGAACAATGGAGATCAACCAATGAAGTTATAAAGGTATACATTGCTTTGTTTGTTTACATTCAATTTCCTTTATGCTAATTTGTGCTTCACTGTTTTGGATTTGATTTTCGAAGCTTACTTATAAAGGTTTGATGGTTTTCGTCAAGGATTTAAGCTTCAAAAATTGAATTTTCATATCCATACATTTGGTGAACTTGACGTGAATAACATTTTTTTTCCTAACCTTCTTATGTGCAAGTTTTTGGTGTTTATGTATTGCAAGTTATGGTAACTTTTAAGAGGCTGTCAAAATCAGAATTTTTAGAGGCTATTTGAGGACAAGTGGGCATCACCATTATGTCCAGAAGGGTTTTTCCATAAACTTTCATATATTATACACCATATTTTGGTGAAAATTTGCATTACAAATTTTTAAAAAAACGTGATTTGCAAACACTTTCTTTGTTAATCCATACATTGTACGGATTTGCACTTTTTGGCTACATTTTTATTGTTGCATATTTTTAAAATCTATTAATGATGAATGTGGTTTTAGTTTCTAGTTAAAAAATCAATTCATAGAAGTTGAATCATTTGGTGAGAGTGTTTGCTTCTCTTTTTCACAATTTTTGAAAATACTAACCTACAGTAAAAACAAGCATAATTTGCAAACCACTCATTGGATTTTCAAGTTTTTGTAGGAGTTGGAAAGATGCTTTTGATGTGCATGATGTGGATCAAATCTTTTCTTTAGATCAGAAATTAGAAAGCAGGAATAATCAATTAAATTGGATGCTTAATTTAAAACTTCAAATACTTACACACGAACTTGCTTTGTAAAAATTTTGTAACTTTTTTTTAAAAAGTTTTTTATGGTGTGTTTAGTTTTTTTATTTGAATCTATTTTTTTGAGTGTTTTCACTAATTATTTTTTGCAACACCTTTTCGAGAACCAAAGAAGAAAAAAATTAAAGTTCTAACAAAATTGGTTTTGCATCACATTGTCAAAGACATTATTTAAACTACTAATCTAATTCTTGCAAGACATTGTTGAAGGCTTATTGTGAACTACTAATTAGTGTGTTGTAGGTTTTATTATCCAAGAATCTATTCTAAAACATTTTGTCTTTATTTTTTACATTATTTCACATTTAGCTTAGTTGGGTTAAAAAGAACTTTGTTTTTTCGTGTTTGTTGCACTTGCACATTGTGTGTACGTATCCTCTCCCCTTATGCACTTGTGCGATACTGGGTGGTGATGAATACACATTATTCTCCTTTTTTATTTTTAGTAGGAGGCATGCCTGGGGATTTCATCATCCCAGGGTTCGACCTCAAGCATGTTTCCCCATGGGCTATATCAAAGGTGCAAAGGTAAAAGTTAGTAGCACAATCTTGTGATGTATACCACATGTCTCAATTCAGATGTGGGTGTATAGACCAAATTTGGGTTGACTAGAGGCTTTAGTGTCTCACGTTTGACATTATACCACTAGTGTTCATGGTAGTCCCCCACTAGACATTTTTGCTTTTTAGAAGCCTAGGAACCTTTTAGCAATTACTTGGTATAGTGCAAGGTACAGTATTATGCTCGAAGACACTCACCACTAACTCCCTTGAGTAGAGATAGAAATATTTGGTTTTGTATTCTTAGCCTTCTGAGGAGAGAAAGAAGGTGTGCATGTGCCAAAGAGCCTATGTCACCAAATCTCTAGCTATCCGCTCCCAAAAGAAAGGTGTTTCACATCGATCTTGGGGTATTTGTGTGTGTTATACTAAGTATACAAACCTTTTTAAATAACTAGGTTGTGCTTGTCTTATGGGTGTCTTTATTTTTCATATACCAATGAAGCCATTGGGCTCTTCACCCTTAAGTCATACCCTTCTATAGTCTAGATTCAACAACCACTTTGTCTTCCAAGTGTTTTTTGAGTGTATGATATCTTAAAATTGAAAGCCTCACACAAATAATATCTTTAAACACTTCATTCTTAGGGAGCCAACCATAGTCTACATTGAAACAAGTTGGGGTCTATCCTTTCAATCCAATTTTTAAACTTAAGTGACTTGAGACCTATCAAACTTATTTAGTTTAGCTTTCCACATCCACCGTTGCATCTCAAATATTAATTGCATCCATAGGCCAAGTTCATGCATCCATAGGCTAAAATTTGGTTATCCTTGCATCCATAGGTCAAACTTCATTCAATCATCCATTAACTACTCATAAATCCTACACTAGTCCAACTATCATCATTAGACCCTAGTTGCCTCTTTGAGGTGTCTTGAATCTCATCCAACTCTCATTGTCTTGTCTACAGTTGCCCTAAACTCACAAGTCTAGTTTGGGTGTGACTAGTCTCTCGTCTCCATATTTTGAGATTTTAGGCTTCTCTTGAGAATACTTAGGTCTAGTACCATTCATATCCATTCATCATTCATCCACTATTGATTTTTCCCTAGTTAGATTGTGCTTCAACCTTAGTCACCCTTTGGGGTTTTCTTGATCTCTTATCTTTTTGTCTTTCCACCAATGGTTGGCTTTAAACCTCACAAGTCTAGTTTAAGGTCAACCCTCGTTTATTGTCTTTCTCACTTCCATCTTTTGGAGATCTAGACATCCCTTTTGGTTACTTTGGTTAGCCATAGTCTTTCAAATTCAAAGTCTAAACCCATAATCACCATCACTCATCTTCACTATATCCTCAACCATCCTTAAACCATAATCATACACCATCTATCACCCCTCATTTGCATAATCATTTTAAAATCCAAAAACTACAAAAAACCATAAAAACTTCAAAATCCAAATTTTTTTATAAAACCCAAAAATCCAAAAAAAAATTGAAAAAAACAAAAAACAAAAAGTCTTTGATTCCTTGTATTTACCAAGGATCTACTCACACATTCACATCAAACCCATATTCATACAAATCATGGCACAATATCAATATGCGCACATGCATAATCAGAACAACATACCTATCTATCAAACACCAAATTAAATCAAAACATAAACCCACCATGGGTCCCATGCCAAATTTAAACTATAATGCTTAAGAAAATGCCATTCCAATGCAATCATCGATAATAGAAGAAATGCCAGTACAACAAGTGCAAGCCTTGGAACAACAAGTGGTTGATCTAGAAGCCTCTAGACTTAAAAAGAAATACACAATGGAGGACATATATCCTTATCTTGTTGCTAGAAGTAAACACATACCCCCTAAACCCTCATACCAACAAACCATGAGCCCTAGTCATCCATCTATCTATATTCAATATCAAGAACCAGTTAATAAAATCCATACCATTGATCCCCAACAATATCCATTAGTTGCCCTTATGCTAACCTTGACAAGGGAAACCAATCTTCCATTCAAAGCCTTCCTCAAAACACCAAATCCCTATCTCAAATCATTCCTACCCCAAAATAGATGCAAATCTAGGTTTGATTGACTCGCCTAAGAGGTTGAAAGTCAATCTATGCACCTTGTTGATTTGCATCTTAATGAAATTATAGAAATGATGGCCCAATATACCCTAGGTCATTAGGGTGTACTAAATTTTTTATGTTTAATTTTGGTGAACCAAAAATTCCTACATCAAAACTTTCTAATTTGGTGGTCTTTCAAACCCTAGATCTAGGTTTTGCATCATTGCATTTTGTATTTCTCATGTAGGTTTTGTTTCATTGTGTTTCACATTTGGGGTTGCATATTACATCATAAAAATCATAAAAATTCAAAAGTATTGCATACATATTACATCATATGTTGCATTACACTGCGTTTCAATTATTTAGATCAGATCTTTATTTCAAAATTGCATTCCAAATAGTGTCATTTTGTTCCAAGATTATCATAAATTTGCATTTCCTTAACATTGAAAAATTCTAAAAAAGAAGTCACTGTAAAAGTTGTTTGTGGATAGGAACAATAACTTTAAACATCAATTTAAATATTCAGTTTTTGAATTTTCAAAACCCTGAACAATGACTCAGTCACCCCTGGGTGACCCTATCCTTGTATAGGTGTCTTAGCAAACTTTTTGACACTATTTTATCTTTGCCTGCTCAATTGCATTTTACTTGAATATCTCTATTTTGAAACCAATAACTGCATTTTACAAAGCATTTTACATCTATTTCATTTAGTGAAGGAAAGTGCATTGTTTAAGATCAAAATTTGTATTCAAAACTATCATTTTTAAGTATCTGGATATTACAATCAATCAATTATTACATTTCAGATCTAAAAATTGCATTCGCATTTGTTCAAAAATATTCAACATCATTGCATATTTTCATATTGCATCAAATTGGAATACATTAAGCAAATTTTGGAAAATTATTTATTGTTTCAACTATTTGCAAGTAGAATAAACATTATTAAACAATATACTTTACAGTCAAATTTTGATTTTTCAGAACCCTTAACCATGATCGAGTCACCATTAGGTGACCTTGTCCTGTTATTTAGGCATCAGTCAACTTTCAGTGACAAAATAATCTCAGGTAACTTTGTCTGGGGCTACTGTCTCAATTCTCTTAATCTGTTGTTTTACAATCTAAATCTTATTGCAAAACTTTCATCATGGATATGTGTTTTGGTAAAATTTGGGTCTCCTTGAAATCCCTGATTGATGTTTCAAGTTGTGTTTGGTGATGATAATGCTTCTGATAATGACATTAATGATACACCTTCTCCTATTATAATTCTTCTTGATGTCATAGTTCAAGATGAAGAGAGCATGCATGATTTCATATAATGATCATTGCATAACGTTGAAAACAATGTAGCCTTTTATCCCTCTATGCAACAACTTACTACTCCATACCAACAACATCCTACCATGCCACCACTTGAAGCATTCAATCTGTTACACCTAGAAACTAAACCACTTGGCCTAACTCAAACAACATTCATAGAGAAACCTATCCATAATAGTAACTAGGAAAGAACATCAACTAATCCTCCATCATATGAGCATAAGGTTACAAACACACCCATTGACTTGGAACAAACTTATGGACAAGGCTTTAGGATTTTGAAAAGGCAAGAATGTAACATTAGAAATGAACATGAATTCCTTTCCCTTTTAGAGAAAATACCATCTGAAGATTCTAAGGTATTAGGTTATCAAGATCCTCCACCTCAACATCAAACAATTGATCAATCAAGTAAGAAACACAAGCCTTATAAACTCAAGAAGCTACCATTTTTGCATACTATAACCAAGACTAAATGGACTTTACAAACACTTCTCAACCTAGGGCTTATCACATTACCACCTATCTGTGAATGAGAAGATAAGAAAGGAAAAAGTACAGACATGTCTTATTGTGCATACCATAGAATACTTGGACATCTTACCAATGAATGTCGTGCTTTAAATAAGGTATTGAAATAATTTGATCCTTATGCGGATCACTATGAACGTGTGATAAATTAACATTCATTTGTTTTACTTCTTTCCATGCGATAGTTATAGTATTGAACTATGCTCACTACCACATGCATTAGATTTTATGCAAATCATCTTTCTTGCAAGGAGTTAGGTAGCATATCATCATTTTGGGCTCCTCTTTTCCCCTACACTTGGGGGGAAAAGGATTAGGTAGCCTTCCCCTAGGTGTATTCCTTATTGGGATCCATCTTTTATCTCCTTAAAACATTAGTGTAGCAAGTACACTAACATTTTAAGGGGGGGAATATGGTCCCCTACTCATTGTAAGTATAAGAAATGGTCCCTTCTTAGTGATGATGGCATACAACTCCTAAGAAGTGTGACCTTGCCAATCAAAGTGTGGCCTTATTAATCCATGTGATTTTCTCCTTTATGGTGATATAGGACTTGATGTCTCACAAGTGTGATATTTCTTGGCATATGACTTTCTCCTTTGTGGTAATACTATGGTTGGTGTTCTCTAGTGTGATATTTTCTATTCCTTGACTATTCCTCTCTTGGTGATGATGTCATGTGTGTTGTTCCCTAAGGTGTGACCTTTCATGCATCAAGTAGTGCCCCTTTCATGTTGATTAAATCACTTTTGATATGGTATTATCATGACACCCCTTGAGGTTTTGGCCTTGTCTTTGCACCCCCTGAGGTGAGTTTTGTTGCACCCCCTGTGGTGAGTTTTGTTGCACCCCTTGAGGTGAATTTTGTTGCACCCCCTGAGATGAGTTTTATTGCACCCCCTGAGGTGATTTTTGTTGCACCCCCTAAGGTGAGTTTTTTTGTACCTCCTAAGGTGAGTTTTGTTGCACCCCTCGAGGTGAGCTTTTTTGCACCCCCTGAGATGAGTTTTTTTGTACCTCCTAAGGTGAGTTTTGTTGCACCCCCTAAGGTGAGTTTTGTTGCACCCCCTGAGGTGAGTTTTGTTGCACCCCCTAAGGTGAGTTTTATTGCACCCCATGATGGTGAGTTTTTGCAAAATAGTTCATGGATCAAGAACTTGACCATCCCTTTTTAACATGGCCATTAAGCATAACACACTTTGCTTGATGGTGGAACTATGTGTTTCATGAGTGTTTAACATAACATAACTTTCTAGCCTTATGAAACCCATCGTATTACATGGCCACCTAGTATAATACAACTTGCTTTCCCATAGAGCCATGTGTCCCATGAGTGATGAGTATGAATTTAGTCCTCATGGAGCATTGTTCTTTATTCGATGGATGACATTTGGTATTTGAGATAATTTAAGACTAAGGTCTCTTTTCCTAACTGACTCAAAATTAGTACTAACCTTGTGTTTTGTTTTATATTTTTTGTTTCCGTATTTCTTCTCCATGTTTACATTATGTATACATTGTTCTTGTTTTCATTTCATCACCATTCATATGCTATGTTGCATCATATATATTTATTGTATATGCTTCATGTTTTCCGACATTGTATGTTTGTGTATCTTTCCTTACTACATATCATCCATGTGTGTTCCTTTATGCTTATGTTGGTTTTCCATGGGATCTTGGATCCTAGGGGCTTGCGCAACCCCCTTGATCCTTAGTCATCCTATCTCTCTAACATTTGTACAATTGAACCCCTGTTGACATATTTATCTACTTTAGCGTGAGTCTAAGCGTAAGTCCATACTCTCACTAAAGTGGGGGCTAAATGTTGTATAGAAAATTTTATACACTCACAATTTCATATTATGTTTTGGCCTCCTAATTCATTGAAATTAATTAAGCTTCTAATTTGTCAAATTATGCATTCCAAAGCCTAATTTTTACTATTTTCCAAAGAAGGACAAGTATTGAAAAAATGCATTCAACCATAAAATTGTTCCTCACTTTGAGTGTTCTAGAATTTTGGGCCAGGACCCAGTCCCCCTTGGGCGATTAGGTCCCCCTTCTTAGTCGGGACCCAAATTTAAATATGTTGTTGGCAGTATTTTAACATCCAAAATTCAAAAATAAAGTGTCGGCTTTTGGAATCTAATTTTCAGGAAATTAGACAAACACCTATAAATACCTAGTTATTTTATCATTTGAAATCTAACATACACCTTCTAGCATTCAAGAGAAAATATTATTGTCAAGAGCATTCAAGAATAGCATTATTAGAATTTATTACAGCAATTCAAGATCCAACATCATGTCAAATTCTATGTGTGTTCATGTTAATGTTTTGTGAAGACTAACATTATTATAGATCTCCAAAGCATTCAAGCATTTTATCAAGAATTATCCAAATCCTTGAAGTGATGTATATGTCTTCAATCCTCCAAGGAAGCCATTGAAGGGTGGTGAGTTGCAGTATTTGTTCATTCATCATTTCCTTCTTTTCCATTAAGTTTTTTATCATTGACATTGTCATTGTGGAAGTGGACACTTACACGGGGTTTGACTGAGGAAAGACCCTATATGGCTCAACATCTTCTCTCTTTGTGAATGTGCAAGTTGTAGGTTTGGAAAGGATTGAAGAGATCTTGAAGACCCATTTTGCATTGTTGCATTTGTTATCATCAAATTTGTCAAGATACAAAAACTCAATTACAGAATTTACTGATGATATTCTAAAAATGGGACAAGAAAAAAATAGAATCTTATATCTAGCACCAGAGGACCCTAAAAATTTGAGAAAGACACCCTAATAAAGACCCAGTCACCTAGGGGCGACCTAGTCTTGCTACAACACTCAAATCTTACTTTTGGTGACAAGTATATATTAGTCTTCACCTTCCAAATCCACCTGCACAGTTTTGTTTCCTTTTGTTTATATTCAAAAAATTGCATTTATCATATTAGGTCATTTAGTTTAAATTTAGTTTGATCATTTCAAATCATTCCTACCCCCAAATAGATACAAATCCAAGTCTAATTGACCCACCTAAGAGGTTGAAAGTCAATCTATGCACCTTGTTGATTTGCATATTAACCAAATTGTAGAAATGATGTCCCAATACACCCTAGGTCATTAGAGTGTACCGCATTTTTTATGTTTCAAATTGTAATAATGCATTTTTTCATCTTTACTCTTGTTGTCCTCTTTGCCAAATCTCTCCATCCCATAATAGATATCTAGTTCTTCTCCTTCTTCTGGGTAACATTTTATCCTCTCTTCTTCATACCTTTCATCTATCACTTTACCACTATCACATAATTTCTTTTCACATTTTCTTTTACCTATTTCAATATTTTTGCTCTTTTCCATCTCTATCACATCTAATCTAGCCTCATTCTTCTTTAATTCTTCAATAATAAATTTATCAATCCTCTTGTGTCACCATTCTTCCCATAATAAATTTTCACAATCATGACCCATCTTTTCCTCTTCTTCGAAGACATTTTTAGAGACTCACAAGCCCCTCTACAGTTACAATTCCTTCTTACAACAATCTCTCTCACTTCAGGGTATCAACCCTCTACAATCACAGGTCCTCCCTACAACAAACTCACTCTTATTATCCTCTACTCAATAGATAGTTTCTGGAAGACACACCTCTCTCTCGTGCACCTTCTACCCAGCTTTAACCTCTGTTGGAGGATAGCAACTGCAAATTACTTCAAATATTCCATCCAATCAACTTGCTCTAATACTTAAACAATAAATTATAGGCAAATATTTGTAACACATTTAAAACTTTTTCAGGCACTAAAATCAAATCCTCACACATCCCAACAAATAAAATTCTTCAATTTCCTCTCAACACATATCCAAACAAATAAAAATAAAATTTTTACTCACTGCTACAATACTTCCCAACCAATCCTCCCACTCTGATACCATTTGATGCAGCTCAATAATTGAGAATCCTATGCGATTGTCAATTGTTGCAGCACAAACACAAACAACCAAGAATTTAAAATAAAGGATTGAAACACAATAAGAGCCAAATTCCAAGAACAACATCATTGAATTGATTTGAATCAAGAATAATGTTAATTTTTAACTTCAAAGCTCCAAAGTCTGCAACAACAACTGCAGGGAGTAACTAAACAAGCCAAAAATCACTATTACATGCAAGATTTTTTTAATCAACAACTACAATCAAATGCAAAAGTCTTCTAATCAACCACCAATAACAACATATGTAGCCACAAAGCTCTGAAGCTTCACTCTTGGGTGTCCCATTGGCTACACAGGTGTTTTTCCTCTTCAAAACATTGATTTTTCACTTCCTTTCCTTCTTTTTCCCTCTTTTCCTTCACCTAGGCATGGCATACCTATCAACTTAGTTGTATTTTCCTTTTCTCAAGCTCCCTAGGCATCCCACATTCCCATTAACTCTCTCCATTAAATTTTCTAGGGAGGAGTTACAAATTCTTTTCCAAAAATTCTCTTGACTCTTCCTCAAATCATCACCTCCACTCCCAAACATCCAGATTCCACTCATTAAATGATGAAAAAATTGAACTTCAAGAGGAGTTACATGATGCCCAAATCAACATCCTCTATATTGGGCATGGGCTTTTGTGCTAGCTTTAATTTATCAATTAATAACAATTTTTAGCACCAAAATTCTAATTTTTACATTTAATTGCGTAGCCATACAAAATGGTTAAATAATTAAAAATTTAATCATGTCTACACAAGAAAAATGAGAAAAATAAAAATCAAACAAAATTGAAATGTGTAGATTATCCGTACACTCAGATTCTTCTACATCATCCTTCACATACCTCAATTGGGATGAATTTTTATCCTACGATTTTTCTCATCTCTACTTTTGGGGGTTCACTATCTTCATACTTAAGGTATATTTCAAATTATACTTGAGTACCTAAGATGGCCTTGTTGTTGAAAACCTTTTTTATTAGTTGCATTTAAGGGGGTGTTACTATAATATTTTTAAATTACTTTAGATATATTTATCATAGGTATGATATTGCACATGCTTTTTAAGCTCACTTAAGTAGGATAGGATAATGAGCTTTCATAATCTCCTTATTTAATGAGATTCTAATTTTTTTCTTATCCTCACATATTTGAAAACTTGGATAAGCAATCCTTTATTTTTTGGTCTATTTTTGTTTATACTTCACATTTTTATAGTTTGGGGTTATTTCAAATTATACATAAGTACCTAACAAGGCCTTGTTATTGAGACCCATTTCTTCTTACCTCAATTGCACTTAGGGGGTGTTAGTGTAAGAATTTTAACTACTTTGGATATGTTTATATTGAGTATGATATTCAACATGGTTATTCAGTTCACTTAGATAGGATAGGATAATGAGTTTTCATAATCTCCTTATTTAATGAGATTCTTAATTTTCCTTATCCTCATAGATTTGGAAACTTAGATAAGCAATCCCCTATTTTTGGATTGTATACTTTATCCTCATCCTTAGTAGATTTAGAAACTATAAGTCTATTTATATTGTAGATATCTTTCCTTCGTTGATTTAAGAACTTCTCATTGTGAGCTCCTAATGCAAATTCGCCATCTCGAGATTTAACACATCTCTCAAAATCTCTAGGATTTTTTTGTTTATGTTTTACAATTTTATAGCTTAAATCTCTCTTTAAAAATTACTAGATAATTTAAGTATATCCAAATTTATAACAAGAATTGTGTGCAATAACATGAGGATAGTATTGCATATGGATTTACACATATTATGTGATGCATGATAAAATTGAGCACCTAGATGCTACTATTGATAAGTACATGCAAAATTGTGTTATGCTCAAAGAAGATGTATAAGGTTGTAGTCAAATCCTCTACCTTCCTTAGGAAGTAATTGTCTCCATTATATTGATAATAAGATGAAGAAACTACGCTCATGCAAAAAACTCCCAATACTACTCAAACATCATTACACATATCACAACAGACACAAGAGATTGTGCTTAGATCACTTAATCTATTATTTAAAGAGGACCCTATAATACATGAATTGTGCATCAAATAGGCTAAGAATTAATCAAAATAAAGTTGCACAAACATTTATTATTTCCTACCAATTTTTGTATTAGGTATAATAGAAGCAGCAATTACAAATCACATTGACAAGATGCCCATTTGAGGATCAACTCTAGATTACCCCCCATTACAAAATATCACCATTATCCCCCTTTTACATGAGATCAAAAAGAAAATCCCAACAGTATCCATATCAGTTTTAGACTACCCCATTACATAATATCAACAGTTATCCCCATTTGTATGAGGTCAAAAGAGTGGATCCCAAAAGTAAAACCTGTATCAAAGTGTCATTAGTTACATCAAAGCATCATTAACAAAATATACAATTATATATCACTGTCCTATATAAACATTTGTTGTAGATCAAAAAGGATATATACAGAGCATGTTTGTTGTCCTCTGATTGTTTTACTTTGTCCCATTACCATCTCTCATAGCTATCAATGTCTTTGCAGCTGACAATTCTTCAATAGAGGGTTCCACTAGCTATCCCTCCTTGTTTTGAATCTTGTCAACTTTAGTGCCTTACCCCTCTCCTAGGTCCTTCTGAAATGCATGAAGAGCCCTCAAGAAGACATCCACACCTGGATGCCCCTCAGGCCACATATGCCCATATCTTGCTTCCAAGATATTAATTGTGATCTCTCTATTCTCCAAGTACTTCCAAAATTTGTCCTTCGAGAGTTCCACCGTAATGTAGACCTACATGGCAACATTGTATAACATGAGTCCTCTATAAGACTCAATAAGCACCCTCTTCCTTCCTTGAAACCTGTCTTCATTCCTTACTTTCCAAATGGCCTACAGAATTTCAGATGAAAGGCAAAGCCAAAATAAGGCAGCAGTTTTCCCCATTTTTACATTATGATTAAATAAAATATTCTCAGGAAGGGGTTGTTCATTATTCCCCCAAATATTTTGCTTGTTACAAAACAACTTCCATATCTCTTTGGCAAAAATACATTCAAAGAAAATATGATTAATTGTCTCGGGTATTCTACAAAGGTTGCGTATATCAAATTCATCTATTTTGCTTTTGAATGACAATTTTTGGATTATTAGAAGCCACCTGAAACAAGCTTTTTTAGCCTCTAACTGTTTGCACCAATTAGTTTGAAAGATCTTTTGCCGTTGATTCTTGTTCCAATTAAGTTTCCAACTTTGGTTCAAATATTCTATCAGATATGTGTGTTTTGTTAGCATGAAGTACATTTCCTTAATTTTGGTTTTCATTATATTATTGCCATTTTGCCATTATTTCCTACCAATTAACTTTCAAGATCATTAAATATATATAATCAAACAATCATTACAATATCTATAATCAAACAATTTTGTAAAATGTCTCTCTCAAAAATTTAGCACGGTAGAAAATTTAGCTTTTCAATTGCCTTACGCAATTTCAATATATATAAATTTAATTAATCCGTTTGTTTTCTTTCATCGATCTTTGTTTTGCATCAATGTGCACAAAATTATAGAATAGACAATTGTAATCCTATGGAAAAAACATGCCTAGCGTAACGTGTGTCTCTATAGACCTAATCCACTAATCGAGGAGTCCCATTTAATGCTGTTGTTTACTGGTTATTATGTTTAATTGTCCTTTTGCTTGAATATTGAACTTAATTTATATGAATCCAAAAGATTTCAATCCTTGAGACAATAATCATACAATTCTTCCGATGCTAATTTTTTATTACTTAATTGACTTTAAGCAATGTACTTTTCCTAAGTAACCATTTTGTCCCAATAAATATAAAATCATTTCCCATTGGACATATTTAAAAGGTGATGTGACTATTCAGCATTTTGTCCAACCTACTCCATTCTTATCACAATCATGGAAAAGATATATTTTACTCCTTGTTTGCCATATTTCCGACTTTTTGCGTACATGGGAAAGAAAAGCACAAAAGAATATTGGTCATCCCCATGTACCGTGTCCGTTGATGTTGAGTATGTTGTGTCATATGTGGTGTGGGGTACACTTTTAGAAGGAAAAACATATTTCTAAAAGTTGAAGATGCATTATTCTTTGTTTTAAATGAGTGAAGGTGTCAACAATTCGATACTCAATTAGAAAAATTGAGATAAACTTTTAGAATTCAAAATCTCTACTTTGTCTTTCTAAGAGCCATAGGACTTGTCCCAAAATCGTATGGAAATGATCTATTGAGTTATCCACTTAGGGAAAAATCATGTGGAAAGGACCTCCTCTTAAAAAGAAATGTATTTTGCATGGTAAAATTATATTTTTTTTTTAGGCTTTACAAGTTGATTATATTTATATTTTGGAATCATCATTTCTATTTTTAGTTTATCACGAGTTAAATATTTTATTTTTTATTTCAATTTATCTAAATATATTATCAATAATCAAGTATTTTTTAATTCTCAATCAGACATCATAGAATTGATAAAGATACTATTTATCTCATTCTAAGTATTATTTTAGTGTCATCCAAGTGTCCATTTAACTCTAGTAGAGATTACTCAATTCACCTTTCTTTTAGATTTAAGATTTTTTATTTTTTATTTTTTTCTTCTCACATAGAACTAATCAATTCTAACTAAGGATGAAGATCACTAAGTTCTTATAGAGGTCATCCAATGAATGAATTTAAGAAAAAAATTACATTATCATTAAAATAAAGGATTTTAAATGTTGTGGTATAATCTTCCTTTCTAAATGTGTGTAGATAGGACCATTTATAAATGATTTTATCAATAATTGATCCAGATCAAATTTGGATCAAAATAAAAATTTGAAGGTTTTCGAGATATCTTCTTCATTTTAATTACCTCTATTTTCTAATTCACAATGTGATGTTGTTTCCCATTACCATAAGAAGGATTTGTAATTTCATTAGAAAGTGTAAGGGGAGAAAATGTACATGGATTGTATCAATGAATTCAATCAAAATGAAACCAAAACAATGATTAGAACCCACCTACTCATGAAATGTGATTGCCATTGCTATGAATTCAAACAACAAGGGTTAGACAATCAAATTGAAACATTGACAATAGTGGCATGGTGTGATGGTTAAGTTGTTGTGGTGTTGTTCTTGCCATCAAGGTTCAAATCCCACTAGGGTATTATTGTTGAATGTTTAAATTGGGGATGAGGTCCCTTGTTTGTGACCTCACCGGTTCATAGCTTCGGGAAAAAGCGTTTACCCCTTTAATAAAAAAAAATCAAATTGAAACACAAATGAATTCAAACTACACAATCTTACCATCCCATGGTGGAGTGTATTTTTGTTGATTTGATATGTTGGATTGCTTGTCAACACAAAGCCTCCATGATTGCAGAAGCTTGATAATGTGACCTAGAATGCAATGGTGAATGCTCAAATTTGCTCAAGACTCATTTGGACATGATCTCTTCACAAATTCTCTAGATGAATTATGAGAGGGGTGAGGGTTCTTTTATAGATTTGATGAAATTAGACCAATGGATAAGATCAAGTTAGAAACCCCACAAAGAAGGGTTGAGATTGATCAAGAACACCCACAAAGGAGAGTGAATCAAGGAGGATGGATGAAGGAAATTAGTTAGAACTCAAGTTTGCTCCACCATTTTAGGAAAATGGTTGAGATATTTAAGATCAATGGATGGGGATTGATTTCAAGATCAAGGGCTAGAAATGGTTGAGATATTTTAAAATAGAATATTCCAAAAGAATATGCTTTGTGGAGGGAAAATAGGGTAATTAAATAATTAGGAATTATTTAATTCATGTGACAAGAAGATTAAGATAGGATAATTTAATAATGAAAATTATGTAATCATGATGTAAAGATAAATCTCTATCAAAGTGTAAATAAGGTAGGTTCACAAGACAATGTGATGAAGATGTAGAACTCTAGCTAAAGTAATCAAATGATATGGAAATAAGAATAATCCATTGTAGATTAACATATTAGTCCAAATTGTATATGAAACAAGTTAAAATTGTAAACCATAAAGAAAATGCAAGGGTGGGTAGGGTGAGTGGAAAATATAACATGTGAAGAAGCACACTAAACCTTGAAATAATGATAGATCAATGAAACCAAAGGGAATAAAAATAAGACCAAATCTAGAAAACAATATGATTATAAAAAAAAAAAATCTAAAAATCATAATATGGATAATAAATCCTAGAAAGTCAACTATGTCATGTAGGATTACATAGGTTCATTTTGAGAGAAAAAAAATCCTTTAAGTGTTAACCTAGGTTAATTAAATGAATGCAATTAATTAAACAAAAATCAACCTAGGTTAGGTAATGATAGTTGAGATATATAAATCAAATAATTGTAATAACTATATTATGAAATTAAGTATAAAGGAGGATGCTAGCTAACTATATGAATAAAGAATGGTTATTTTTCTAGAGGTTTTGAAATTAGACTAGTATTTATTCAAGTAATAATGTTATTTTTCAATGAATGTATTTAGATCTTATGTTGGTTGGCTCAAGTCTGTATAGGTTTGAGTCAATCTTGTAGTCATGAATCCACCCTTTGAGTTTAGAATCAACCTTGCATAATTTGGAATGATGCTTCATTACTTGCCTAGATGGTCCTTGCCTACTCTACTTTTTTTTAATATTTAAAGATTGGTAGTAATTAAAAATACCTTGGTGAAGTTTTTGTGTAAGCAATACAAAAAACCTCTTTAGACATGTATATGCTTCTAAAATGGTCATACAAATCTAGATTCCTTTTAGTGCACCAATTGAAGTGTTGTAATGCCTTCAAATGAATCTATGAATTTCTTGACGATCAAATTCATGCATTGAATGTTTTTAAATACAAGGATATATCAATGAATCATGCAAATTTTTGTTTAGTCTACCCTTGGCAAGAAAGAAATAGGCTAAAGTTGGCCAAATTTTGAATTTAAAGTTTAAAAGGGTTAAATCCACAATTGTGAGGGGGCAAATTGACGTGGGAATCAAATAAATGGTTGTATGTGTGCATGGAGGTATAATAAATGTATGGATATGATGAATGTATAGAATGAATAAGCATGTGAATGTAGTAAGTGATAAGTTTATAGAAATATTTATAAACCCTAAATAAGTGGCTTGAGGTAAGAGAGAAGACTTATAAAAAGACAAGCTATTTGTCAATATATCAAGACACTCTCCTTAAAATAAACACAAAACTAAATAAAAAACAATATAAATATATAAATTTAACCACTAAAATTATATGTAAAAATTTACTAAATTTATATGTACAAATTATATTACAAAATAATAATTCAACTATTCTATAATTTAAATTTTATTAATTATTTTTTATATGAAATATCACCATTTTAAAAAAAGTCACACCTCTAATATCCATACATCACATCATCTAGTTTTCCTCGTTAGGGGTCAATTGTGGCAATCAATTTGTGGGATTGTTTGTGGGTACGCCAGTTTTCTTTTTCTTTTCGCTTCACAAAATACAAAACTTTTTGTCAATTCTGAAAGTTGTTAGCCGTCCACCGCGTTTGCTTTCCAGATGGCATATTGACCTGGTTCTCGTCTAAACAGGGAGCAAAGGATTTGTGGGGCTCAGAAATTGTAAGAGCGGAGATTCGAACTCAGCCTCTTTTGACAGAACTCCCGTCCTATACAGTCAGGGGACACAAAATATTAGCTGATACAAATATACCAAAATATCGGAGGAAAAGTTATTATATTGTAAAAGCTGATTCAAATTTTTGCTCTCATTTACATAAGGTTTCGTGCAGCTGTAGTCAACTTTTCTCAAAAATCGTTTTGTTGCTTTATTTTACTTAACTATAATTGTTTCCTAATTATTAAATTTGAAAGGTTAAATTTTGAGAAGAAATTAAAAAAAGCTTAAAATAAAATAGTTGAAAAAGTTTATAGCTTCCTCTTGAATTGTGATTTAGAATAGAAAAGAAAGAATTTAATTTTCAAGAGACTTGTTAAATGAAATACACGAACATGTGTCACGTATGGCATGTCATAGAGGTAGTGCCGCACTCAAAATTCTTTGCCCTATGTCATGAGAAAAACTATTGAACCCATGTGTATACATCTCTTATGTGTATATATCTTTTTATTCCTCTCCTTGCCTAAGGCTACAAGTTGTGTTTATAGATTTAGTGCTAGAAATTGTTTGCATATGCCGAGGGAGGTGGTATTTTCAACTACATTGAAGCAATGTCATAGAGAACTCGTTTATAACTTGATGGCATTTATGACTTTTCAAAACAGAAATCAAAGGTCAAAAGCCTTGGGACTCAGATTTGTAGTTGCTTATTTTCCTGAGTCCCTTCCCCTTTTTGTGCTTTAGCTATTTTGTCCAAGTTTATAACTGATCTGAGATATTAGTCATGGCTTGGGTTTTGTCAAAACTTTCTTAGCACCAATGGATAGAGCATGCAAAATTAAGCTAAGTTGTCTTTTGAAGTTTTGAGAAATTCCTTATGGTTAAGAAGTTATGCCATTGTAGGTATTTTCCTTCCTTCCAGCACATCTCATTTTCTCCACAATGTCTAGTTCAGTTGGTTTTCCCCGCCAATGTCTGGTTTCATTCAATATTCTCGCAAAAGGTCTCAAGTGGAAAATTGACAAAGTGTTGGTTTTGCAAGAATTCTTCTTCCATCAACAACTTCACCTTTCCTTCTCTTCCATATCTATTTCCCTTCAATTTTCCCACTTTGTGGGAAAAATCAACTTAATTAGAACTTTGCAAGCATTTCCAAGTGAACTTCACCTTTTACATCCAAACGCTCATTTCCACATCTCGATCATTTCCTTGCTATTTCCACTTTCTCATCATTTTATTGCAAGTGCATCCCATAATCAACTAACTAAAGGTTTTGTGGGCCAAATGATATCATCTTCCTCTTTGCAAGCATTTCCAAGTGAACTTCACCTTTTACAAACACATGTTCGGTTCCCTTCATTTTCCTCGTAACTCTCCTTTTGCAAGCATTTACCTTCCAAATTCAACTTCACATTTTCTACTCCTATTTTCACATTTCTCTTTCACATCTAGTTGCAATACATTTGTCCACTATCTTCTTTCATCCCATCCATCTCATGTTCCTCTTTGCTAACACCATGCTAATGTCACCCCTTCTTGAAATCACCAACATGACTTTTCATTTGAACCTAACATGTTGTGCAATGCATGTCCACTTGGTTTTTTCACATGCATTTGAAGATCAATAAAGTAATAGAATATCTAGTGGGTGTTTTCAAGTGTACCAAAGATCTTTCAAATTTGTAGATCTAGTAGTAGTTAAAATTCTCACAAAAGAACCAGAATGTCTAGTTAACCTTAATTTTCCCACAATGCACTATTTTGAGTTTTTGATGCAGTTTTGAAGCCTGCCTAATCTAAATTTCATGTATTTGGCCTATGATTATTCTTCAAATGGATTTCTAGGTGAATTAAAGTGTAATGGTCTCTTTCACCAACCAAGGATTAATGACATGGCTATGGGTCAATATTTTGGTGCTCGAATTGTTTCTACTTGTAGATTTCATATTCACCTATTTCCATTATTGCTCCTCGTAGATTTGATTTCACCTACCTAAATTAATGACTCCCTTAACCACTAGAATTGATTGCAAACATCCTCCATCAATTTGATGTGTCCATTTTGGGGGGAATCTTGATCAAGCATTGATTCAAAGTTGTTATAGTGGTTCATTTTAGGGTTGTCCCTTGTTGTGAGCTTTTATTATCATTTTTGATAGTCATTTTGAGAATTGGAGGGTACATAGAGAGAAGAAAGTTGCAGATGCATAGTTAGAAAGGTAACCTGTGAAGTATAAAGTGTGGATTAGTGACCGGAGTGTAGGAAAAATTTTAGGCTGACAAATATTTATTGTATACATCATTTTAAGATTCATGTCTCCTTTCATATGTGTTCAAACTTAGAGAATATATTAGTCTTGATGTATTTTCTTTAGCACATTTCTTGTTGCGAATATAACTTCCATTAGAGGAGTTTGACAAAGCTCTAATTTCATTACAGTTATTGTGGTGACTCTTTTACAAGTTTGCACATGGGTTTGAGTGGTATATTGGTGGATAACTAAGTAGATGAAGTTGAAATTGATGTATGTTCACACTTTAAGCTATAGATCACTTGCAGTTTTCCATCTTTCCTTTGTTGTTTTTTTTGTTCACTTTGACTCTATGGCCCTAGAATAGGCACCGATCTCTTGTGTTCTTGAGTCGTCAAAATATAAACAAAATTTATAAAATCATATTTGTTTCCCATTTTATTTCTTGAGTTCATGATATCATTGTTTGCAAGGAGCATAAAAAACCATTATTTGTGATTCATGAAACTTATCCCACCTTGTGATTATTCCCAAGCTGTTGTATCAGTTATATAGGGGTTAGGGATAGTCAGTTTGTTCAATTCAGTGACATTCTTATAGGTTGAATTAACTAGTTGGGTTTGGCTACCATTTGTTCCATTGTTTTATATTAAGAGATTTCAATACATATTCAGGTATACCCCTAGAAATACCCTCTTGAGTCTAAGCTAAGTTCAAAGTGCAAACGATCTAACCCACTCTTGTTGAGTTAGCTTAAGATCATCCATGTTTCTGTTGATGAACTATTTTTCCCACCTGATGACATCCCTAGCCTTGTGAGAAATATTTGTTCTAGGAAGTGGAGTAGTGATTTTGAGACCTAACAAAATGGCATCATTGTTGGGGAATATTTAGTAATTGTTGAAATTTCTTAACTTCATTGGTAAAGGTCAAAATTTGACAAGAGATTTGCAATTATTTTTTTGGGTTAATATTAGTGAGATTAACTTCAAAGAATTTTTTTATCTCCCTCAAGGAGTGACAATTCTATTGTAAAAACTCATCTTCAAGTATTCATTTACCATGGATAGAAGAAGACAAAGAGATGAAATTTCGGCACATGGCAATGTTGTAGGCAATACTAGAAATTAGTGTGGTAAGTGGAAGACAAAGGATTGAAATAGTCCATCTGGACAACATGGTACTAAGGAGGTTAGCACCTCAAGTAGAGGAGATACTTTTGTTGACCTAAGAGAACAATATCAATATAATTTTGATGATTTTTCAAATCAACTACTCACAAGAAGAATTTTGAATGTTGACGAGTATGATGTTGGTAGAGGTGCTTATAAATTGATCATCAACAAACTTCTCCCACATGATCTCAAGGTTCCTAGTTTGATCAAAATTTCCACAAAGTTGATCAACACATTCGTATCAATACAAGGGAAAGGAAGAGACCCTTGGATGAAGAGTTGGATCTACTAGATGAAGCCAAAAGAAGAAAATAAGAACTATTATCAGAGATAGATCAATCAACTCAAGCTTGTGCTACAATTTCCTAATAACAAGGTCAAAAAATACCACAACAAAAAAATATGACAAAAATTTGTTGGAAATCCTAGAAGGAAAGCTCAACACTTTGCTCCAGCTAGATAGTTGTTGGATGCTAAACGATACAAGAAGTTGGATTTGTAAGAGATGAAGATTAGCTCTATACCCAAGACCACCTGCAAAAACAATGAAAACCTTCTACAAGAGGGTATGCAAGAATATGAGCTTGCTTGATATTAAGACCTATCAAAATGATGATGAGGTATGAAGTATATTACATATGAGTATAATGACCTTTCTTACAAGGTGAGGAATGGGATTGAACATGATTGTGATATGTGTCGTAATCCTATGGCATATGACAACTAACAACCTAACTACCTAAGAATCAAGCATTAAAATCTAATAAGATAAGTTCTAGAAAAAAGCCAACTAAGACTTCTAGAAAGAATCTTATATCCTAAGTAAACTTAACATGTGAATAAGTCCCCTAAGTACCTAGTAAGATAAATTATTAGGTACAAGACATATATTCACACCAACACCCCCTTAAGTGCAACTTAGGGAGAAGTTTATTATGCAAATGATGTAAAAAAGATGCAAATATGGGTCCCGACTACATGGCCATTTTAAGTACCCATGTACAAATGCAAATGCAATATCTCACAAATGGAGAAAAGGAGAAAACCCAATGGGACAAAGCTCCTCCCCAAAAGAGAGAAAATAAACGATCATGTGATGAAGTATGGAGGACTCCATGATATCCCCCAAGTACACCATCCATCACATGCATATATTACAATCAATAGCCCCCCCATAAGAGAAATAGAGAGACTATGTAGCCCCCCCACAATGTATAATCACTTGCAAAAATGGTAATTTCATAAAAAAATATGATCCAATATCAACAAAAAACTTCTCTCCCTTTCAGAAGAAATAAAAACAAGTATAAATAAAAGAATGCTTCCCATTCTGGATACGAATTGAAAAAAAGAAGCATAAATATGTATGATGATGTCTCTGGAAACTACTCATGTGTCTCCTTGTCCACTGAATATGAAGATTTTGTAATCAAATCTGGTACATTCCCAATCAATGAAGAAGGTGATACACCAGGACTATGTGGAAACTGATGTTGAACAAGATCCAAAGAAAAAGATGGTTTGACAATAGTTGTGCAATGGTTGTCATCAAAGAGGAAAGGTAACCCCTCAAATGTGTCCTCCAAATCTAAAATATGAGATTCCATAAACAAGGATGCCATGTTTGATAAATATGAATCCCAATTAGGAAGATAATGAGATACTTGTTGCAATGAATCGCTAGAAGTTCTGAATGAATCACCAACAAAAGATGAATAGTCTTGTTGAACAAGAATGATGGGAGCCTCAATCAATGACTCTACACAAGGAATCACTGAAGGTGAAGGTACAACAACTATCTCTCTTGGAGAAAAACAAGCATATGAAGAACCCTCGTCATCCTCATTTGAAGATTCAAAGTATTCCAGATCCTCAAACTCCTACATAGTAGCATAGTTATAGGGTATCCTATCTAAAAAATGAAGAGGCACAAGACAATCTGAAACTGGATCGTCTGAGAATGGCTAAGTATCAGGATCTTCATATATCTCCCTAATTTTAGTCCAAAGAGTATGAGGACACTCAAAATTATCAATAGCATTCAAATTGTCATCAACAATATGCATAGCAATCACTCCTAAGACATGATCCCTTTTGCAATTCCAAGAAAATTTCTTACTAGCTATACCTAGAGGGAGAACAAGATCATACAAATGTGGCAACAAATGAAGCCATCGGAGATGTTTTATGATACCATCTCTCCATTGTTTATAGCTTCCCCTTTGCAACATAATCAAAGAAGGATGAAATTAAAACCCCATAACGAACTATGATAAATCTCCAAAATTACAAATGCATTAACCTTCAACAACAATTAGAAACCTCCAAATATGATGTATACTGCAAATGAAGCCTTCCCAAACTAATAAAACCTCTCCAGGAGTCAGAATGTCCAAGTAATCAATCACAAAGCCAAATGTCCAAAATACTAAATAAATAATACTTGGGGCTAAATTTGGAAAAAGTGCACATGCACAACGATAGAGCTCCTTAATACTTTTTTGATGTCGTAAAAATCATGAAAAATGAAGATCCAAGCAAAAATTTATGAGCTTGGAGGTCCAAACGGGAGATTTGAATTCAGTTGCCAATAAAATGTACCTATAGAAAAATTTGGAAAAATGACCTACACCACTACAAAGTACGTGGAACCAACTTTCTGTCAATATCTCGTTTGCAGAATTTTGATACCCTAGCCAAAAAGTTATGGCAAAATGAAAAAAATAGTTGTTTTAGGACAATTGTAGGTTAAAAAGGGTCAAAACTTTAGCCCTTGGGGGCTAGCGAGCGGTCGTTCCCATGTGATCGAGTGCTCTGCTAGTAGAAAAAAAAAAGGGTCTCCACCACCACTAGTGGTGGGTGCCTACACCACTAGCTGAGATAAGCGCCCGACACTTAGCACTATAACCGTGGGCTAGTTTTGAAGGAACTGAGGGCGTAGGGAAGTTGACTGACACGACAAGAAATAAAAGCAACAACCAACAAATGTATAGGCAAAAAATAAATGCCTGTCGATTGTTGTATCGAATGCAAAAGTCTACGTACAACCAAAAATTTGCACAAAATATTTATTTTTAAAAAAAATTTAGCCCTAAAAAAATTAAATATTGCCTGATCAAAATTATTTAAACCTGCAATATTAATAAATCCACAAAAATATTTTTTCCACGAATAATAAATATTTCGTACCCTGTACTCAGGTGGGTTGTACAACCTTCCTGGGTAAAAGAATTGCCTCATAAATAGCCGACATCAAATATAGATGTATTTTATATGAAAATTTGTCTCTCGAGCCTTTTGAAGACGATGACGAGGTCAATTTGGGTTGAATCCATCATCCTTGAGCACAACCACCATACCATGATATAACAAGGGTTAGTTTGGTGATAATTTATGTTTATTTTCATCATGTTTACTAATCATTATGCTTTATTTTGAGTGTTGCATTTATTTTGAGTAGGATAGGTTATATTTTTTAACTTGTTTGTTATGCTCAAAATTTCTTGTTAACATTTGCAAATCAATTTGAAGCAACAAACTTTCACATTTGTTTCTAATACACACACAAAATTAAACATAAAATAAAATTAGAATTATCTCATTGCAAACCAAAACAATACCTAATTGAACACAAAATTTGGGCTTGACATATTCACATCAATTTATCAAAGAAAAAAATAAGATCCTTTCATGGTCTTGACATATGCACATCCATTTATTAGAGAACAAAAATAGATCCTTTCATGGTCTTAACTTCATACTTCACTTATAAATGCTTGTGAATGCAACACATCCTTCTTAATAAGAAATTCAACCCCCTTTGACCTTACAATCAAACTTGACATTACACATTTAAACATTGCAAACACCTTGGAAACATTTATATTTATAGCTACAACCTTCAAACAAGTCCTGCCATACAACATCGCACATTGATAACATTGTAAAATCTTCTTTTACTATTCAACAAACCAAACTTTGTAACATTACAAAACATTGAAAGATTTATTCTTTGAAAATATTCTAGACAACATTACAACATTTTCAAAAACTATCAAAATATTGTCCAAAAATTTTCAGATCAACCCAACACCTTGCCAAGTGAACTCCTTGGCCATATGGAGTCTTAGTTGGAGTTTATGTTTTGGAATATTTTCTTTGTTCTCTCCAAGGCTTGAATTCAGATATCTTGTTTGAGATTCTAAGACCTCTATCGCTTATTTTGGCCCAACCTCAAGAAGTTTTGTGCCCACTTTGGTGTATAGTGTGCCCATTTTGGTGCATATAGGACTTACAAAAGTGAACTAGTGGAGAGTGGTCGATTGTAATATAAATTTGCCTTAGTTCAATGTACATGTGTGTAAACTACGGTGGTGTCTACAAACACTATTAGAAACTCGCTAAGCAATATTTGTTCACCCCAATCAAACCCTTGGGTGGACTAATTCAACCACAATGAACCAAGATCAAAGGCAATAAATGAACATGCAAAGATACCTAAAATGATATATGCTAATGTATGCCTTAATAATATTGTTATAGATGTCTCATAAATTCTCTATGATAATATTTTTTTCATAATTCTTGATTACTTTAAGCATTTTGTAATACCAAATGCAATTTCACACCAATCTATAGTAGATCATCTCATTATAATTAGTAATAAAAAAGTCTACATAATTGTAGTTTAAATTTTAGATTCTAAAAGCGTGAAGTCCATATCCACAAACTTAACCTGGTAAATAAAAAATTCTAAGAATTAGTATTTAAATACAATTTTGTAGTTGGTACAGTTCGAAATTCCATTTATATGTAAACAAAAGACCATCCTCTCACGACAAAACGTCATGATTGCAGATTCTGAACGCGTTGAACGTGTGTCAAAACATTTATATTTTTGTATCACACGTGACCCGCTGCCATTTATTATTGATTATTGACTACCGCAAGATTCGACGCTTTTTAGTTTCCTTGACCCCCAATTTTAGGCAGCGTCTGTCCATGACTTGTCAAATCACATCACCATAGCATGATGCAACTGTACTTATTTTCTACTCGCCCACCAAATCCTCAGTAAAAACAGGGAAATTTTCTGTTTGCTTTATTCCCTGCGTTTGGAGTGTATAAAATGGTAAACTGGGGTAGTCTAAAATTTCCCTTTTCATACGGTGGTGAAACAGTTGGTAGAATAGAATAGAAGACTTTTTAATGTTCATGAGGTCAAAAATAGTTTATGGGACAGTAGATTTGATTATTTTTGTATATAAATTGTCTATCTTTTGAAATTTAGTTTAGTAACAAGTTCTTTTATTCTCACCGGTTAATCTTTGTTGAACAAATCTTGGAAAGAAGTAATTGTTAAACTACTTTTGCAGTTGACCTTGATGTCATTGTACACTTTGCACTCTAAGATAAAGTGTTTTTCAATTTCCACATACCCCACTGTCCACAAGATACAAATCCTCTCTTTCCACACTTCTTTTGGTCTTTTCCACCTCTCTATTTCACACTGAAGAGGATGGGAGTTAGTCCTCATCTGCACAATGAGAATCTTTGACCTCCATGAGGTATTGGCCTTTATATAGGCCTTTTGTTGATGGTCCATATTGTCGTTAAAAACTTCAAGATAATACCTCTTCTTTCTCACATCCGTCTTTGCCAACATAACCTTACAAAATTTCTTAATTTCTTTACTATTATTAGGACAAACATTCAAGTAAATGTGTTACTTATTCATCCACCTACAATTTTGTCTCATCCAAGTCTTCTTTCTTTCACCCAATACATCATTAAATACAACATTGGGCTAGCAATTCATTTCGATCTATTCAACTTTTTCCAAATAACTTAGAAGACACACCATAGCAATGGCCTCTATAGGAATTGCACCTATTTCAACTAGAAGAATATAGTAGGGAACCGACAATTTTAGTTTTAATTTGCTTGTGATCAAGCGCTTTTGAATTATTTCTATCTTCAACCATTTGGCATTGGAAATACTACTAGCCCAAATTTCATAGCCATAATACACCATCGAAATTACTAAGATCCCAAAAGAATTTGAGTAGCAATGACAACTTTAAGAAACCCCCCTCAAGAAAAGATATAAAATCCTAGTGAATCTTTCATTTTTTGGGAAAAAAATATTAATTTCTATTAGCGAATCTTTCCTTTTTTTGAAAAAAAATATTAACACTACAATTTTGTAGAAAATCTTGGTGAATCTTGAAAAATAATATGAAAATGCATTAATTATGATGGCCAATCCTTCCATGTAAAAAAATTAATCCTTATGGAAAAGTAGGGGCTCAGGGGTGGAAATGATCGATGGGTTTAAGGAGTAGACTCTATAATATTTAGTTTCCACCATTGATTTAAAATATAATCTAACAATCCCCACTATATTCTGCAATGTGAAATGTACCTACAATCTATAATGCTCATGGGGCCCAAAAATGCTTTTGGATAGTTGATCTCAATGGAGATCAATGATCCAAAAGAAATTTTAAGTCCCATTAGCATTAAATCATGGGTACATTTTACCTCGCAAAATACAACAAGGGTCATTAGATTATATTCTAAACCAATGGTGACAATTAAATATTGAAAATATGGTCGTAAAGAAACTAATAGTTATAATATATTATTGGTGAATTAACATAGATTTATACTATATCTTATAAAATTTAGGCGAATATGATCTAGTATCAAATATTGTAGCAAATTTTTGAGTTAAGATTTTTAGTAAAATAAATTATTTGATTATTTAAATAAGACTAAAACAAGATTTTATAAAAATGTGGTGATTCAGGTTGTATTACAACTTGAACTATTAGTCAATTGGTGAATATTAGCCACTAAAAAAATCACTATTGAGTAGCTTTCCAATCCCATAACTCTACCTCTGCATCTATTTTGAAGAGCAAAAAGTGCTCTCCAACCACCCAAAGTTCTTTTCCTTCTACAAGTTTCCCAACTGAGCTTGTTCTTGAAGTCAATCCCCAAGTATTTATACTTTGTTGCTTCCTCTATGATACTGCCTTCAAAACAAAATTCAAACTAACTCTTTTTTCTTTTATTAAAGAAGATCATGATGTTGGTCTTGCTAATATTAACTTACATACCCACATCTTTGCAAAAGTTCTCAAGAGCCACCAAATGTGCTTGCAGCCCTTGGGTAGATTTAGCAATCAAAATAATATTGTTAGCACATAAGAGAAACCTAACAACATACTCTCCCAAGAGAGCACCATCCCTACCCTTCATATTCAACCACTCCTAAGTTTGTCAATATAAAATCCAAACAAAGTAGGAGATAAAGGGAAACCTTGCTTAACACCCATATCACTCCTAAAACTCTATGAAGTACCTGCTTGAGGTCTAATTTTTACACCAAGATCCTTCATTTTACACCATAGCTTGGTCTAGGAACCTTGTCAAAAGCCTTCTTGAAATTGACAAAACAACAGTAAGTATCTCCTTTCTCATCCCATTTTTTCAATGGTACATCTCAAAGTGATACCATGATCGATTGTTAAGTATTTTGGTCTGAAACCCGTGTTGGTTCACAAATCAACATTGGTTCACAAATCAACAGATTGTCAAACCCTAAAAGCATGCCAAGCTTTATGATCTAGTCTAACAAGTGATCTGGCCAACAAATGGAACTAACCAATATGGTTAGAATTCCCTGCTCTTTAGGCTCTACTATGTCTAGGCCAATGTACCCTTATTCATCAATGAATGCTTGTTCTTTGAGACTGACTGGTGTTGATCAAGCATATTGAAACCTTTTGCAAATTTGGAGAGTTTGTGTGATCAATAATTTTTTCAATTAAATCATCCTTATATGATCACAATTTTTCAATTAAATCATCTTCTATCAAACTATTTTAGACTAGCATGTGGGTTTGAAATAGATAATGGAAATGTAAAGCTAACTGCTACTCCTACTCCTACAACAGAAAACTAAAATGTATGGGAAATGTTTTTACAAAATATTGTGTTGGGGTGGAGATGATCAGTGTCTTTCTTCCACTGGGTAATGAAGTCAAGATATGGATATTTTATGTCTTTCTTCTGGTTACAACTCGAATTGCTTGGCACTTTTAGGTATTTATGACTTCCATAAATGTGTTAGGAAGTAGATCTTCAAGCTCTTCTTATTTATCCAAATGATTTTTCCAGATTAATGTGATTTATTCAAATTCAATTTTAATTCTTCCTTGAAGAAACCAATTGGACAAACCACACAAAACAGTGAATTTTCTTTGATAAACTAAATATACACTTGATATATTGGTTTTTATAACAAGGAAACATCAATTCAAAGACACCAAGATAGTCATTATCAATACATTCAACAAAGAATTGAAAACCAGAATTCAATCACCAAGTTATAGCTTCATTTCCATTACTTTGTTTCAAAAAAAAAATTACAATATGTGGCCCTTCTCCAAAATTATTCCCCCCCTTTTACTAATATCTTGGTTTCCCTCTTATATGTGAATGAGGGAAGCGTCAAGCTTCAGACCGTTACAATTTCAAAACAACCTTTCAATTAACCACCCGGATAGACAAGCTAAACAAATATTAGTTATACTATGTCTGTTCATGATTTACATAAGTACAATTAACTTAAGAGAAAGCATAAAGATAACAACATTTTAACATTGAATACCCCAAGCACTTGTAGCACATCCAAATTTCGTTAATAGCCATGAGGCACCTGTGATCATCCGATCCGACAAGGTCCCCTCTTCATGATAATGAACCCAAAGCTTGGTACTTCGCAACATTCTCATACTAGACTTCTTCTTCAGGGGGAGCCAAGTATTTTTGCTCCCATTGGAACACTGTGTATTCATTGGGTCATTTGTATTCCTGAATCTGTGGCGTGTTCACCAAGTGACTTTTCCATCTACAATCAAATAACCCTTTGGCTTCCATGATAAACTTTTGATAACATGAGTCTAATGCAATCATCCCATCCAGGATCAAATTGAAGCTCTGAATGTTTATCTGCTCCTTCTACAAATGAGTGAGGCAATTTGGAATTATTTGACTGAACTCCCTTTTCCTATCATTAAATCTTTTAAAAAGATTATTTTCCTCCGAATTTATGGCACAAACCAATGCTTAAGTGTGTGGAAAGACTATTCTTGCTTTGATTTTCTGATCTTCTCTAGACATATATTGGAGTTCATCCATAACCATCTTTACCATTCTCTCGATAGGCTTCAAGGTTGCAGGGGCATCCACACTTCTTTGTAGCACCTTGCATAATGTTATCAAGCTATGATGGATGGGCTTCCATTTTTTAAACAAGGGATCTAGGATCAGTACATGAGCTTTCATTTGCTCTAATGCTTGAAACAAGAAAATGTAGCACTCATGTACACCCTCTATCTTATCCACAATCAGCTTGACCCTGTGTTCCAAAATCCTTTCCAATGTACTAAGGATCTGACCTTTCACCCTTTCTTTTGTATCCTCATTCAATCTTTTCAGGTTTTCAACCTCCTGCTCCAAACCTTGTTTAAGTACATTTACCTGATCAATAGGAACTGTGTTTTCACCAAATGCTTGAGAAGTGGAGGGATGATACACCACAATTTATTTGCCTCTGGAGGATTCAACTTCTCCAATTGTTTCTTGAGTCTCACATTTTCCATAAACAATTTGTTCACCTCCTCATTCAGGTCAATCTAAACCTTTTCATATTATGTCAACCTAAGTTCAATGCTTTTGACAACATCTTGAGTAAACATAGTAGAGTGAATTTGTCATTGTGGTTGCTTCTAGTGTTGAGGTTTCTTTAAGTGTTTTTACCATTACCATTCCCCTCATTTCTCGCACTACATCCAGTAGCTTTGGCTTTTTTGTGTTCTTCTATTTTTCCCAGAGAGCCAGGGTTTCAATCTTGGGGTTATATCCTATGCAACTCATGCCTTCCTCTGAGTCAAACTCTACAACCAGCATGGAGTCTTCATGATTCCTTATTTGTTCAAGCAAAAATATTTTCTTTAGTTCCACCCCTAAGATGAGCAACATATTGCTTTTCAATACCATCTCCCTAGCCTCTTGGGGGCTAACATTCACTTCATCTATTCATAGCTCCTTGAAATTACAAGCTACAATTTGGTCATGTTGGGATTCATCACTCCCCATCTTATTAATCTTAATCCTCTCCTCAAATTCCTTCATCTTCAATTTGACCCAAAATTCCTTAAACTCGGGGGGTCTTTACAAATTCATCATCCTCTACAAACCTCAAACAGGCTATCACCCTTTCATCTTCAACTAGTTCAACTTCTCTTTGCACCTCCATGTCCACCCTTGAATTGGGCTAGTGAGCTTCAATTTCACATTCAGCAAGTGGTTGGTTAACTTCAGTATCATCTTTCATGTGTCTTAGTACACTAGCCACCTCTTCAGTATCCCCTATTTCCTCTAATAATTCGTAGGACACTAAGGGAGTTATATCCTCAACCTTATGTCTTTTGGACCTCAACTGCTCTGGTAGTGACATTGTAGAATAGTGTTGCACTAATATTGTATCAGGGGGAGATTCAGGGATCTCAATTTCTCTTGGCTTCCTAATAGGCAGCTTGGTGGTTTTAGTTGGTTGGTTCTCAGTTCTTCTTGTTGTTTCATCATATAGTTTTTTAAAATTATCAAATATTAAATCAATTCTCCTAAGAGAATTTGGCTCTTCCACAAAGAACCCCAAGAAATCAAGGTCTTCCTTTTTCTTCTCTTCTTCTACTTTCCTCAACATATCCCATTTCCTTCTTCTCTGGAACACCTCTTGTGGAGTGACACGATTTCTTATTATATCCTCATCATAATCTACTTCATGAGTGATTCCTATTTTTGTGAGAATAGTTTTCCTTACCTGGTTCATGTGTCCTTTAGGGTCAAGAGTATCAGCACCAATGGAAAGCTCTCCACACACAGGTAAGTTGGGAAAGAATGTTCCCTTCTTGTGCTTCTTCATGACATCTTTATCCATCCAGAATATTTTCCACATGAATTCCAAGAAGGCCAGTCGAAGAGAAACAAATTTTGGCAAGATGTGTGGGGCTTGAGGGCATCCATAGATTCTCATCACTGTATGGTCTGGTAAGAAAAATTAGTCACCAAAATTGCGTGCATGTCCTTGCTCTGATATCAATGCCAAGGGCCTTAGTAATTCTCTTATTTTAATAGGTAACCTTGGTGAATTACAACCAAGCACAACCATAATTCTAATCACAAATTCCTCATGAAAAATCACATAATCACCATTTTTGCACCTACTATCCCAAATGTACCACCAATGTTGCACAGGCATCATATTACCCTGTTGATCAAGCATTCCCAAATTCATCCTTAGGGTCCACTTATTTCTATTTTGATATAAAATAAAATGGAAGAACAAGGAATAATGTCTGAAAGTGATAGGAGCCTTATTTTCTCTCACTTTCAAGAGTCCTTCAGGCAACCCTTTCTCAATCACTAAGGAAAAATCAAATTTAATGGTCACTTCTAGGTTCTAGATTCTCATTGCCATCATCATGAGGTTGGCTGGTATTTTTTCCTTAGCATCTATCCCAAGTACTTGACACAAAGCAAAGTGTGTCCTTTTAAAGTATACTTGAAATTCATCTACTGCAAATGATTCAATGCAAGACGGAGAGATAGGTATCCTTATGTTGTTTGCACCCTTCTTCATGTACATTGGGAGTTCATCACTTCTGTAAATTTTCCTTAATCTATTGTAATATTCTTCACTTCTTTGCAGGTCAACATTAGTGAGGGCTTGTTTGTTCAACATAAATCACTCTAAGATTATTGATTTCATTAGTACCACCAATGGCGAACCATCAAGCATTATCACAGTCCTCGTGGTTGGGTGATAGCATTGTGCCAATAGTCTAATAAACTTAACATCTTCAAAGACATTGGGGATGAATAACTTAGCTAAGTCCAAAGTCTAGTGGTTTAAGACTAGGATTTTTGCATCTCTTTTGTCATAGAAGTACCAAAATAAATCCTACCCTAAGATAGGAATGACTACATCTCTGTACCCATGGGCTTCATCTCTAAATACCTTCTTATAGCCCTTATCTATTGATTTTGGCAATATATCTAAAATGGACTATTGAAGTGGTCTTTTCTTTACTTTAGGAATTGAATATTCTCCTTTCTTACTTACAGACTCATTTTTCTTAAGCATTGTACGAATTATGTTCTAACTAGAGTTTTAAACTCTTCAATTCTTAGAGCTAATTGAAACGCCTATGAGTTCAAAAAAAGAGAGATTCAAGTGAACATACTTGTTTACAAAACAATTGCAAAGTCCACACCAACTTCAAATCCCTTCTTCACACACTTTGAGCTGCTATGAATGACTCAAGTGACACCTAATTCAAAATATATGAATTTTTGAGCTCCATCACTTCACCATCAACGCAAGATCATGTTAAAAAATTGTAACGATTGCTTATGTATGCACATTTTAAATATGCACACTTGATTTGAGAAGATCGCATGGCCCAAATTCATTTCACTCAATTAATTTTGATTTCATCATAAATGCGGTGTCAACCTGTACTGTAGTCCCATCCTGTGAGGTGGTGGGCACATATTCATTCTATTTTAATCCATCCCGTTGTACCACGTATTACCCTTGACATCATGATATGCTCATTGTGGGGTTGTGGTTTACGTCATAGTCATTTGCTTCTTACCACCATCCCACGTATACTCTTACAAACCATTGTAGTAGCATTGTGGACGCATACATTGTGTCTTATGTCCCGCAAGCCCATTGCATCCTATTAATGGGAATTACTCACCCCCATGGGGCTGCAATATTTGATCTTTATGCTCATCTTGATAAAAGTATAGGGTTGTAGCATAAAAAGAGTGATCTAATGAACATATTTGCATGGGTTTTTTTAGGAATACAGGAGGATTGAGATTATTTTTAATGCATTCCAGGGTTTTAGTATTATCAATGGTGGTATAATTATGTAAAATTTTCCAGTTCCAACAGCGGCTCCATTTGGGGATGAATGGCTATCAGGCATTGCAAGAATCCAAAAACAATCTCTAGGACACAGACCAAGAATAAAAGAAAACAAAAAGGAGAAAACCTAAACTACTGTGCATGGAATCAATCTTCTTTAAGAAAAGAAGTGTTTCAAGAATTTTCCATGCACTGGCAACTCTTGATCTTCTCCAACCATATTTTGCAAATAATACGAGTCCTCTCCACACTTGTCTGTGATGACAAATGGACCCAACCACAGAGCTTCAAACTTGCCATGTTTCACTTTTTCTTGATTCTGAGCATTCCACATGAGGACTATGTCATTCATCTAAAACTTTATGCCTTTAGACCTTTTGTCAAACAAATATTTCATTTGTAGTCTTCTCATTTATTTTTTGTTCCTGGGACCTAATCTCATCTAATTTTGCTAGTTGTTCCATCCTTTCCTCCATAAGTTCAGGTATGTCCATGTCTTCTTACAAAATGAATCTATAAACTAGCAAAAGGTTATTCTTTGGTATTCTAGCTTGATCTCCTTAAAATAATTCAAAAGGAGATTTCCCAGTATCCTTTTTCACTGTGATCCTATATGTCCATAGTGCTAATTTCATTTTTTAATCCCAAGACCTTTTGTTATTGTCAAGCATTCTCTGGATTATTTTCTTGATACTTTTATTTCTAGATTCAGCTTGACCATTAGCTTGAGGGTGATATGGAGAAGCATATGAGATCACTATACCATAAGACTCACAAAACTTATTAAATTCACCAGACCTAAAACACATTTCATTATCTGTGACTATCTTGACAATGACCCCAAACCTAGTAATAATATTTTCCAATAAGAAATTGATCACCACTTTACTAGTAGCTTGCCTAGTTGGGATTGCTTCAATCCATTGAGTAAAGTAGTTGATGGAAACAAGAATCCATCTATCTACCACTTGATTTGTCTATTATTTATCCTATCAAGTCAATTCCCCATTGATAAAAAGGTGCTTCAGCATAGGCCTCAAAGGCAAGGCTCCTTGATATTTCAATTTACCAGAGAACTAACATGGCTCACACTTTCTTACATAATTGTGAGCATCAACAAATACTTTTGGCCAATAATAACCCACTCTTAATATTTTATGTGCAGTAGTATTAGCTAAGAAATGCCCCCCACATATACCTTCATGCATTGCCTTCAAGTTTTTTTCTACTTGTCCTTCATCCAGACATAACAATAAAATCTCATCCTTGTCCTTTCAAAAAAAATCACCATTCACAAAGACATATCTTGATGCTTGGAGCTTCAATTTCCTCTTTTGATTATCACTCATGCCATCAGGGCATTTCATATGCTTGAGGTAATGAGCCACATCCATATACCAAGATGTGTGTTTAATGTTGGATATCATATCCTTTTGTTCCTCAATATTACATACTTGCATAACTTCTAGATTAGATTCAACCATTAACTTTTCCAATCCTTGTCCTCTCACAAGTTTTGTGATTTGTATATCAATATTGAATTCTTGAATCCTATTTATCTATCTACACCTTCTCTCCATGACTTTTGTATGTACAAAGATATCTTTAACAACTGCATTTGGTACATAAGCAACCACGTGTGCTCCTACCAAGTATGGTCTAAATGCCTTCACTACTTTTACTAGCGCATAAGCTTGTTTTTCAATGGCATCATATTTCAACTCAGCTCCTTGGAGTGATTTACTAAAAAATGAAACCGGTTGCTCATACCCTTCTTCATTCTTTTGCAACATAACAACAATAATGGTATTGAAAGATGCAAAAGAGAAGATCTGAAATGGTTTGCTAAAATCTGGGGATTTCAACACAAGGGCTTCTTTGATTGCCTATTTTATTGATACAAATGTTTCAATGGCCTTAGATGTCCAATGAATTTTTGATCCCTTCTTTAGCATTTTTTAAATAGGTTTCACTATTTCAACAAAGTTGGAAATAAACCTTCTAATAAATTTGATTTTCCCAAAAAAGGATTGGATGACCTTTACTGTTTTGGGAATAGGGATCTTATCAATGGTTGCAACTCTCTATGGACCAATCCTTACCCCTTCTCTAGAAACTATGTGTCCAAATAATTTACCTTTAGTCACAACAAAGTGACACTTTTAAGGTTCAAAGATATCCCATACTCAAGTTCCTTGATAAACTCCTTCTCTAGATGCATACAGTGGTCATCTTCCTTCTTTAAGTATGTAATTAAATCATCTTTATAAACAACCATTATAATAGTTATTAAATCTGCAAAATCCATATCAAAAGCTCTTTGGAAGGTAGCACCAACATTTGTAAGGCCAAAAGGCATCCTTACATATACATAATTACCCCATGGTGTAGTAAAGGTAATTTTATATTGCTCTGATTCCTTGACCTTGACTTGGTTATAACCAAAAAATCCATCCATCATAAATAGCAATTCACATCTTGTTACTCTTTGCAACATTGCTTCCATATTGGGGAGTGGGTAATTATCCTTTAGTGATGAAACATTTAGATTACAAAAATCTACACATAGCCTTATGCCTCCATTCTTCTTTCTCACTGGCACTAAATTTGAAACCTAGTATGAATTTCTAATAGGTTTGATTATGCCACCATCCCTAAGTTTCATCAATTCTTCTTGCATTTTGGGTGCCATCGTAGGGTTTATAGGTCTCTACTTTTGCCTAAAGGGTTTGGCATCCTATTTCAAGGTGATCTCATGCTAAAACAAGTCTTCCCTATAAGCTTTCAAGTCATCATATGACCATGCAAATACATGCTTATATTTTCTTAGCAAAATTATGAGCATTTCCCTAACTTTTGTGCTAATTTTTTTGCCTATGTATACCCTTTTTGGAGCAATCTCAGTTCCTAGATTTACTTCCTCAAGATCTTATTGGTTGACTGGTGCCTGCTTCAGGAGAGACCTATCATTTACATCAAAGACATTTTCTAGGGTTACTAGGCCTTTTTGGATTTTGTTTATTTTTAGTTGTATAACGTCCTGACGAAAGACAGTATCTTTTCCATCCACTTTTTCAACAAAATCATTAAAATCTATTTGTTGTTACTCATATTGGTCTATAAAGTGAAGAAATTTTATCATATCATCATCATCATTAAATACTTGCCAATTATAAATGTTGTCAGGGATAAAAGGTCTAGTTTTGAATTCTACTTTTGAGATGCCTATCAATATAATATCATCCCTTTTCAAAGCAATATTTGCAAGAAAATCTTCCATCAAGTTCTTTAATCTTTCTATCCACTCAATAGAAAATGCATCAAAAAGCTCCACAGTATCCCATACTGCATGTTTATACTATTAAGGCCTAACAACAATACCTCATATTCTACTATGTTATTGGTACATTCAAATGATAATAGAAATGAGTACTTAAATGTCTTGCCAATAGGTGTAATGAAAACCATACCTGCTCCATTTCCCTCTTTGTTGCAAGCACCATCAAAGTACATACGCCAAATACCAGATTTATCTAGTTGCACTGAATTATTGATGGGATCATTGTTCTATAACTGGGGTTTTGAGTGCTCAATCCTAAAACTTCTCAAATTTTCATTACAGAAACAATTCATCTGGTTGGGATCAATGTGTTCCACCACTTGTTTTGACCATGGTTCTCTGTATAACTTAACTTCTTTCCCATTAGCAGGTATAGTTGCATATGATAAATCGAATTGGACATTCCCTCCAACTGCAACAGTCCATTATCTTGATAGTAACATGCCATAGTATGGTGGAATATCAACCACAATAATTGTTGGAAATAGGATGCCATTTAATTGCAAATCCTAAACATTGATTATTTCATGTATCTCCTAGATTCTTGGAATTTGTTCAACAACACTAACATTAGGATGAGATTAATTATTTTGATGAAATAAATCATGAAATTGACATTTGTAGTTATTCCTAAATAATAGGAGCATGTGGGTGCACACATGGTAAGGTGAAACTCACCTTGAGTTTAGTTAACTATTCGAGTAAGAGATAACACTTCTGAATGCATGTAAAGATCCTAGGAGTTAGGATTTGATGTTTGTATGCTTGAAGTTCAGTGATGAGTTCACTCAGCTTATGGTTCAAGATCTCGGCTGCATGCATGTTGCATGCATGTTGGTTATTTTTGAGTTGCATGTAGTTAGCTTCTAACTTGGAATGCATGGCTATTAACATTGAGTTGTATGACGATAACAGGACTACCTCCAAGCTAACATGGGATGACCATTCTTTGGGAATGGTGCTTGAGTAAATGTTTCAGTTAACAAGAAATCACTTGAGCCAACTTGGGCACCAAGATTCTTTCTTGGAATTAACTCCAATGCATGATAAGATATTTCTAAAGGCTTTGTTAAGTGGGGACCCTATTTTGGGGCCATCTTTGAGGAAGAGCTTTGTAATTATCACCAAAGTGAAGGATGAGTTGTAGCTTTAGTTTGGGATGCCCAAATGGGTAAAGCACATGTTCTAAGCTTTGGTCTTCATGGTATAACTCAACTTGAAGGAATATGGCATACCTTTTCAAGGGCTTGAGCTTGTGCATTGGAATTATCACCATTTGGAGATTACAAGGTTGCATATTGTCTCTATATCTCATTCAAGTTGAATAGAGTTTTGTAATTTTATTGCAGGTGTGAAGAAGATTGGTAAAGATAGAAGAAGCATTCTCAAGCAAGAATTGGAGCCATTGTAATTCAAAGATTGAATAATAGAATAATTCTTGGTGGAGTTTTTTCCTAAAGGGTTTCTCCACGGTATATCTTGTGTGATCTTTCTAATATCCTGTCTAGTTCTTTTTTATCAAATTCTCTCTACATTCTACAAGTAAAATGGAATCAAGATAATCACCCACAAAGAATATATGTAACAAAGAAAGAACTTACTTAGATCAGCAATATTAAAGTTTTAGTAGTAAGCTAAGAAAACACCTAATTTTTCAATAATAATGTCAATCCTATATGTAGCTTTAGGTAGGAAGCTAATTTCAACTCTACATCCCATATGACACCGATGACAAGGACAAATCTATTGTCCATAGCATAACTCTTTCCATAGGTGGTATCAACCCACAAACCTAACTCTTTCATGACTGCCATGGGCATAATGTTTATAGCTACCGTTGAATCAATCATACAATTTTTTACCAATTTGTTGTTTATTAATAAGGTGGTATAGAAAGGATCAACCTGAGATCGATTTTTGGTCAGAGTATTCCCCAAGTATATCTCAGGAGTTCTCATAGTCTCTTCTTTTACATTATTAACTACCTCATCATTCTTTTCATTTTGGCCTCCAAGATTATTTGACACATTTGAAATTAACTTCATTACATTATTCCTATGCTCATCAACTCTCATCATTTCTAATAAGGGTACTGACATCTTAATTTGAGATAAAGCTTGTGCTATGTCAAAAGAAGGTGTGTTTGTTACTGGATTTGCTTTACTGACTTCCACTTTGGCATATTTTTTCTCTTCCATCTATTGTTTAGGGTCATTTCTCATTTTGTCTTGATCACCTCTTGTTGCCTCTTTTGGTACATATTTTTGAGTCATCTTCTACGACTTTCCATTTTCATCATTATTTTGAATTGTTGAGGTAATCTTCTTATATCCTTGTTGGTCCTTTACAAACCAACCCCCAAGTTTCGCTTGATCTAATTTTATAGTTCCATTTTTTAGATTATAATTGCTCCTAGCTTGTGCCACATCAGCAACTGTAAGTGCTTTTATCTCCTTCTCAGTTGGTCTTCTCAATTAAATTTGACTTGATTGTTGTTTTGTAGTGTTAATCTGAGGGCTCCCTATACTGTCATCCTCTTGATTTGAAAATAGATCTTCCTGACCCATATGAACATTGTACTTTTGGTTATTTACATCATACTCAAATCCATCCTCCTCTGAAGGTGAGGGTAAGTGCAAAAATATGAGGGGCCAAAAAGGGGTCTTAAGTGGCCACTTTTTTAAAAAAATTAGGAAATACTAACCTTGGATGTGAAATTGAGGATAGTTACACTCAAAAAAATTAGATGCAACAAAAACAAGGATCGTAGTGCTCCAAGTCTACTTTCTAAACTACTATTTTAAAAATGGTTGAGATTAAGGGGTTCAAAAGAGGGAAGCACATAAATTGGTGTTGTTTTTGTCAAAAAAACATAACATAGTGACTTTTGTGGCTCCCTCAAAAGGTTAACTTTTTTTGGTATTTTTAAAATCGCTTCAGTGAGAAATTAGCTAACAACATGTAGTTTATGCCCAATTTTTCTGATAATTTTTTAATGAATATTTGAATTTTTACTAATTTTCAAAGTGGAGACTTCTTGAAAAATAGAATTCTAGTTGTGCTACCCCTATAAATTTTGAAAACTAATTGAAAATATTTTTTTTAAATATGTGTAGAATGGAGTCTACTTTCTAAAAATGTAATTTATTTGAAATTTTGATGAACAATTAATTTATAAAGAAAAAAATACAAAACACTAGTTTTTTCCAAAAAAATATACACACAAACAAAAGAAATTATAGATCAAAGGCTTAACATTGTCAAAATGTGGATTCGGTGAAATGGGAAGAGTAGGAGCGCAAACAGGAGGAGCGAGGGTTTTTGCATGGGGAGGCGTTGAGGTTGGCGAGGATGGAGATGATGCAAACGAAGATGATGATGCAGATGAAGATGATGTTGCAGACGAAGATGATGTTGCAGACAAAGATGATGTTGCAAACGAAGATGATGCCCCCCCTCTACTTGTTGTCATGGTTCCTTTTCTGCGGGAGGTGTATAGAGGACCGTGTGGCAGGAGCTATGAGAGATGCGTGTGTGGTGGGGGTAGAGTTGGAGGCTCTGCCATTGAGGGAGTGAAAGATGAAGCTATTGCTAATTCAGAGGGTTTTATGCGTCTTTTGGAGGCGGATCTTGTTGTGGGCTCTTCTGATGGATTATGGATGGCTTCTCTGTGATTGGAGCTCCTTTTTTCCAGCGTTAATGATGCGGTTTTTTCCGCTGGGTTGGGGGATGGAAGGTTTTTATTCATTTGTAGGCCATTGGAGGGCGTTGCTTTGTTGGATGTGCCTCTACTGGAGGTGTGTCTCTTTTCCTGCTGAAGAGTTGATTCTTTCAAAGGAGCTTTTAGGGTGATGGTTGAGGCTCCCCTGCATCACTTTGCCTCTCTCTTTGGCTACTTGTTGGTGGTGATGAGCTCTTAGCCTAGTGGCTTGTTCGTGCCTCCTCCTTAAGGATGTGGGTATCTTTAGACAAGATAAGGTGCTCTCTTCTTTTTGTGGTTCTCATTTCTGGTGCTCTTTCGTTGGATGGAAGAGTGTTTTGGTTTAATGTTGTGGCATTCCCCTCTGCTAGGATGGACATATCTGCTTGTGTTCCTCGTGAGGCTGTTTCTCAGGGTTTCATCCTGGTTGTGAGGTTTGGCCTTTTTTGGCTGCAGTTATGTTATTGCTCTTTGATGCTCTTCGGTGCCTTCCTGGTCTCTTTTGAAGGCTTCTTTTGGTGGGAGAGGCTGATGTTGCAGTTTGGGTTTTTCTCTATGTTTTCTTGGTTTGATAGGGTTTTTTCTTTGACCCCTCTCTGGTCTTTGAATATTTTATGGTTAAGGGGGATAATTTTGTTTTATTGGCTGTTGATGCCAGTGTTTCTCTTTGGGGTGGTGATTACCCTTGTTTTGAAGGCTTGGGAGTGTGTGCTCTCTCTGTGGTGGGCTGATTTTCTCTGAGTCTATTCTCTTATCTTCATCTATCCTAATGCCTAGGGCTATCGCGAGTGCTGGTCCTATTGGAGTAGTTTCTTTCGACTGGATTCTACAGTTGGTTTCTTCTCTAGAGGTGAAGTTAGCTCTTGTTGAGGTAGAGCCCGCTCCTATTGAGGTGGAGTTGTATGTTGTTGGTCCAGTGGAGATTCCTCTTCTCTTTTGCATGTTCCTATTGAGGTGGTGTTGGATTCTTTTGAGGTGGAGCTAGTATGTGCAAGAGTTGGGGTGTTGTGGTGGTTTGAGCTCTTGCTTCTTCCCCCCTATAGAGGCGGGGCCTATCCTATGGAGGTGGATTGTAGGATGGTCTTTCAGTTTGGATGGAGCTGCAAGATTGTTGTTGTTTTTTAGTTAGTTGTGATGGTGGGTTTAAGGTCACTAACAAAACCTAATGATGGATTTCTTTTGGGTTCATGGTCCTGAAAAAACCCGGTTGAGGGTTTAAAGTCCCTTTCTCTTCGCTTAGGCTTGTTCTTCTTGAGCATCTTTTTTTGTTATTGAACAACTGGTTTGTTGCTACCTGTTGGATTTGTTTCTTGACTATTTTAGGTGGTTAGTCTCTTAGGTTCTTTTGGGAACTAAAGGTTCAAGGTCCCTTCAAAATTTTCTCTTGGGTTCAAGATCCCAGTCAAAATCTTGATGCAAAGGGCTTATGGGTCCTTTTTTTCCTTTGTGCAGTTGTGTTGCTGATGTTGGGTTGTTGATGGTATGTGGTCTATCTTTGATGCAGCATGATTTTCTTTGATTGGGTTTTTAGTCCCATCAAAACCGGTTTGTATTGGGTTTTAGGTCCCATCAAAACCTGCTTTTCCTCATCAAAAACATTGTCAAAATGTGAAAAAAATTAAATCGTTAGATAGCTAAGAGTGAGCCTAGCATTACCCAGGTGTTTGATTTGTTCGACCTTGAAACACATGCAAACCTGACGCTTAGCACGAACATGATTATTTGAAATATTGTAGAATTTTCAAAAACACGTCTTTGGATGTTGGGAAGGCACTCCAAGTCTTTGGGTTGGTATTCCAAAGAAAATACCAGTCCTAAAGCAAGAAATAATGTGAGTGCATTATAACGCGAGCGTGTTACAACACGCTCACATTATTTCACAGTTTTGACATGTTTTTCTGTGTTTGTGCTATACTTGCCTAATCAAAACATAACGTGAGCATGTTATAACACACTCGCGTTAAGTCTTGCTTTGTGTTAAATGTTGGTCTATTAAATGTATGTATATATATTTGTATGTTTGCATATATGATTGTATGTTTGTATATATGCTTGTATGATATGTATGTATGTATGTATGTATGCATGCATGCATGCTTATATGTATGTATGTATGCCTGTATGTATGTATGCATGTATGTATGTGTGTATGTGTGTATCTAAGATTGTATGTACATATGTATGTATGCTTGTATGTATGTATGTATGTATGTATGCCTATATGTATGTATGTTTGCTTATATGTATGTATGTATGTCTTTAGAGGGAGGGAGAATTTTAGAGAGAGAGGGAGGAGACCCAAGAGAGAGAGAGAGAGAGAGAGAGAGAGAGAGAGAGAGAGAGAGGTAGTGAGGTAGTGAGAGAGAGACTTGAGAGAGAGACGGGGTGGAAGGGAGAGACCTAAGAGAGAGGGAGTGGGAGAGAAGGGATTAGAGTGAGATGTACTTAGCTAGGTAGGGTGGGAGGGATAGAAAGAGAGAGTTATGTAGGTAGGGTGCCAGAGGGAGAGACTTGAGAGTGTGAGGGGGGTGAGAGGGAGAGACTTGAGAGATAGGGAGAGAGGAGTGCGAGAGAGAGGGAGTGAGAGAGAGAGAGAGACCTGAGAGAGGGAGATGATGTGGGAGGGAGAGACCTAAGAGAAAGGGAGAGAGAGAGGGAGTGGGAGAGAGGGGGTTGGAGTGAGAGGGACTTATCTAGGTAGGGTGGGAGGGATATAGAAAGAGAGGAGGAGAGAGAGAGAGGGAGAGAGGGAGTGGGAGAGAGATAGAGGGAGTGAGAGAGTGAGTGGTAGGGATTGATTGAGTGAGAGGTACATATAAAGAGGGAGAGGGTAGATAGAGACAATTAGAGAGGATATGAGAGAGGGAGGGAGAGAGAGGTGAGATAGAGAGAGAGAGAGAGAGAGAGAGAGAGAGAGAGAGAGAGAGAGAGAGAGAGAGAGAGAGAGAGAGAGAGAGAGAGAGAGAGGATAGAAGGAGGATATAGGGCTGAGGGTCCAATGTATAGGCAGAGGGTTGTGGGTTTAATTGTTTATGGTCAGGGTCGAGGGTTTAATGCCTGAAGACGAGGTACGAGGTTGAGGGTTTAGGCTGATGATTAAATTCTTATGGTTTAGGTATAGGGTTGAGGATTATGGTTGAGGATCCAATGCATAGGGTAGATGGTTGAGAATCGAGGTCTCGTGATTTAATATAGGGTAGAGGGTTGAGGCCGAGGTTTGCTGGGCTGGGGATTAGAGCTATGGGCAAGTTGGAGGTTTGAGGATTAGGTCATGGCTTAGGCTGAGGGATTAAGGGCTTAGGGCTGAGGGTTTTAGGGATAGAGGGTTGAAGGATTAAGGGTTGAGGGTATGTTGAGGGACAGCAATGAGGCCTGAGGGTTGAAGCCAGAGAGTTTAAGGGTCGAGGGTATAGGGTTTAGGGTTTAGTAGCATTGCAGGGCAGAGGCTTCTATGGCTTAGGCTTACTTGGCCAGGGTTTTAGGGTTTAAGGGCTGAAGGTTGAGGGATTAGGGTTGAAGGATTAAGGCTGAGGGCTGAGGGCCTAGGGTTTGTGCAGAGGGTCAAGGGTTGAGTGGCTTAGGGTTTAAGGATTAGGTTTGGAGGGTTTAGGTTGAGGGTTGAGGGTTTAGGGTCTAGGGTTTAGGGTTGATGGTTTAAGGATTTAAGATTTGAGGGCATAGGATTGAAGGATAGTGTAGAGGGAAGGAGAAGGAGATAGAGAGGAGAGAGAGAGAGAGAGAGAGAGAGAGAGAGAGAGAGAGAGAGAGAGAGAGAGAGAGAGAGAGAGATTGGTAGGGAATGATTAAGCAAGAGGTATGTAGAAAGTGGAAGATGGTAGATAGAGACAATTAGAGAGTGCAGGAGATAGGGAGGGATAGAGATGAGATACAAATAGATAGAGAGAGGTATAGGGTTTGAGGGTATAGGGTTGAGGGTCCAATGTATAGGATAGAGGGTTTAATGTATAGGGTAGAGGGTTGAGGGTTTAAGCGTTTAATGGTTGAGGATTTAATAGTTGAGGGATGAGGTTAAGGGTTTAAGGTTGAGGGATTAGAGTTGAGGGTTGATGGTATCGGGTTGAGTATATAGGTTTTAGGGTATGGGGTTGAGGGACTATAGCTGAGGATCCAATGTATAGGGTAGAGGGTTGAAAATTGAGGTTTGAGGGTTTAAGGATTTAAGGGTTGATGGGTTAGGGTTGAGGGATTAAGGGTTGGGTGCTACCACAATAGCGTGTCTTACTTTTGGGACATGCTAATTTTTGCCTGAAATCACTTTTTTTAGAAAAACAAATGATTTTAGCCTTGAGAGGTTCCATCTAAAGGGTTTTAATTGAAGAGGGATAGATAATAACCCCTTAGATCAAACCCCCTTGGATAGAGCCCCTCTAGTATTAAATCACACCCACAATGGAGTCTCCTTCACACCTATCAAAATGTTGGAAAAAACACTTTTTCTTTAACTTTTAAGGGATTAAATAATGTAATTTAGAAATTATCTTTTGCAAGATTGTAGCCCTCGAAACTATCTTTCCAACAAGTATAGTTTTGATGTTTTTTTTCATTTTATCTTATATTTAATTTCCAATTTTAATTGAACATAGGTTTTTCTCTGAACATCAAGCTCTTCATTCAACAAAGGTGGAAAAATAGTAAACAATTGTAAAAAAAAAAAATGCCCTTTCCCTAGGTATTGATGTCCATGTTTTACTAAAAAAAGAAAAATTAGATTTTGATATATACACAACAAGTTAGGTTGGATGACACGCATGCATGTCCAAATTATAGTTACAGTGACTTCAAAAATTAATTAAAAAATATATATGTAATAAAAAATTATGAAAAAAATCCTTTCCTTAGATATTGATGTTGAGAATATATATTTCAAAAATTAGAATTTTATCCTTTATAGAAAAAAAAGTTATGTTGGATGACACAAACATTACTTTATGGAAATGTTGTTTTCTGTTTAAAACTAGTTATTAAAGGATATGTTGAATGATTCATGATTTATTTTGGATTTTTTTTATTTTTTTTTTTAAATATATATATATATATATTGAGAATCTACACAAAAAATTCCACAAATTACTAGTTTGCATTATCATTAAATTATAAATGGTTTAGCTTCTATATGTCTCAAAAGATGAAGATTCAGTTAAAAATATTGATGTAAATGTCCATCTTGGGAAAACAGTGAGACACAGTATTGTGATTTCACTTGGTTGAGGGTTGAGGTTTGAGGGTTTAGGGTAGATAGTTTAAGAGTTTAAGGTTTGATGGTTAGGGTTGAGGGATTAGGGTTGAGGGTAGGGTATTGGGTTGAGGGTAGAGGGTTTAAGAGGGTTTAGGGTTTAAGGATTGAGGGTATATGGTTGAGGGTTTAGGGTATAGGGTAGAGGGTATAGGGGTTGATGGTTTAGGGTTGAGGGATTAAGGGTTAGGGGTTTAGGGGTTAGGGGTTAGGGTAGAGATGGAGGGAGAAGTGAGATAGAGAGAAGGAGAGAAGGAGAGAAGAGGAGGGAAGGAGAAAGATAGATGAGGGCTGAAGATCCAATGTATAAGGTAGAGGGTTGAGAATTGAGGGTATAGGGTTGAGGGTTTAGGGTATTGGGTTGAGGGTAGAGGGTATAGGGTTGAGGGATTAGGGTTGATGGTCCAATGCATAAGGTATAAGGTATAGGGTATAGGGGTTGAGGGTTTAGGGTTTAAGGGTTTAGGGTTGATGGATTAGGGTTGAGGGATTAAGGGTTGAGAGTTGAGGGTTTAAGGGTTGAGGGTTGAGGGTTGAGGGATTAAGGGTTGAGAGTTGAGGGTTTAAGGGTTGAGGGTTGAGGGTTGAGGGATTATGGGTTGAGGTTTGATGGTTTAGGGCATTGGGTCAAGAGGGTAGAGGGTAGAGGGTAGAGGGTTTAATGGTTGATGGTTTAAGGGTTTAGGGGTTGAGGGTATAGGGTTGAGGGATTACGATAGAGAGGGAGGGATGGAGGGAGGGAGAGATGGAGGGAGAATTGAGATAGAGAGGAGAGAAGAGGAGGGAAGGAGAAAGATAGATGAGATTTGAGGATCCAATGTATAGCGTAGATGGTTGAGAATTGAGGGTAAAGGGTTGAGGGTTTAATGGTTTAATGTTGAGGGATTAGAGAGAGAGAGAGGGTTGGAGTGAGAGGGACTTATCTAAGTAGGGTGGGAGGGATGGTTGAGAGGGAGAGAGAGGGAGAGAGTTATATATTTATGTAGGTAGGGTGCTTGAGGGAGAGACCTGACAGAGAGAGAAAGGGGGGGTAGGAGGGAGATAGTTGAGAGAGAGGGAGAGAAATGGAGTGGGAGATAAAGGGACAAGAGAGCTCGATAGAGGGAGTGAGAGAGGGAGAGGGGGTGGGATGGAGAGACTAGAGAGAGAGGGGGGAGAGAGCGAGAGAGAGAGAGAGAGAGAGAGAGTTTAGGGTTTGTATAGGGTTGAGGGATTAGGGTTTAAGGCATAGTGTCAAGGGTTGAGGATTTAGGGATAGGGTTTAGGGTTAAGAGAGAGGGAGTGGGAGAGGGAGAGGGAGAGGGGGTGGGAGGGAGAGACTAGAGAGAGAGATTAGGGCTTAGGGTTTAATGGTTGAGGTATTAAGGGTTTAAGGGTATAGGGTTGAGGGATTAGGGTTTAAGGGATAGTGTCAAGGCTTGAGGGTTTAGGGATAAGTGAGAGACCTAGATGGCTTAGGAGAGGGAGAGAGGGAAACTTTAGAAAATCAAAATTTTCATAACGTGAGCATGTTTTGAAGTTGAGATATATTTGTTTTGTATAGCAAGCCAAAACGCACTTGCATTATAATGTGAGTGTGTTATAATGCGAGTGTGTCATAATGTGAGCACATTATAACACGAGTGCATTTTGTCTTGCTCTAAAAACTATAAAAAAAGTCTGCACACTCGTGATCTAGGCCCACATAGTCTGATATTCTCCTGGTTATGTGTGTGTTCTGACAAAAAGAAGCTTTTTAATGTTGTTGGGAAGTGCACATGCAAAATTTTCACATTCTCCCACCTTTGCATGAACTTCCCGCCACCTTTTTATTTTTTTCCAAATTAGGAAGGAGGAAATAATAGAGTTTTCACATCGAATTTGATATAAATCAATTCAAGTCTCGATTTTTGTAGTGTTGCGATGTTAATTGTGATTGAATTGTAAGAATTTAACATTATACATTGGTTATTTGTATTGTTGTTAGTAATTATATTTAAGAGTGATATACAATTTAACGTTGAAAAAGAAACAAGCTTGTGAAAAACTCAAATTTTTGAGAATTTTGATGTAAGAAGAAAAAAAGACTACATAATTGGGCAGAACTCCTCCATTCGAATCTCCATTTATTAGGTATGTGAAGTCTTTACACATTTTCTTTACATTTTCCTTAATTCTATTATGTTTCTTTATCATCAATTATTATACATGCTTAATACAATGCTTTGATTTTTTTATTATGCATATTCCATGTTCATCATTATTTGTTTGTCATTATAACCTTAGCCCCTCTTGGCACATTTTAAACTACACAATTCTTTACACTTGCCAATTACATTTTAAACCACATCTCTTTGAGGCATTTTGTTAAACCAATTGACCTACCTTGTGTATGCTTCCACATTTTGTATACACATATTTATGAGAGTAGTTATAAGTATGTAATATAATACATAATTTCTCAATCCTTTTCTATGGATGTGCATACCCCTTTCCAAAACTTCCATTTTGGTATAGGCATGGGGGATGTAGTGGAATTTGGTTTTACACTTAAAAATTGCATTTGCTTGAAATTTTCTAAAGCCTTTTCAACAAATCCATTTTGTGCATATCCTGCAATCATTGTAGTCCACGAGGACATATCTAATTGAGGCATTAAATTGTCAAATAGTTCTACCAAAACAACAGATTGCCTTGTCTATGCTACCAAATTTTCCATGCATGTCTACCAAAGAATTGTATCAAACAACTAATTGCCTTGTCTATGCTACCAAATTTTCCATACATGTCTACCAAAACATTTTGTCCAACAATCCCCCTTTCTTTCAATGATTTGATTGATGCCTGGATACCTTGTTCCAAAGCTAGGATGTCAAGATTGACATCCCACGCGACTTGCAACAAAAGATAGTTGAGAAATGTGTCTCGGTAAAATTCTTTGTAGTGTATTGAGTAGTGACACCTCCTAGCAACCCAAATCTCCTCTAATGGTCTTCCATCACCCAAGTTACCTCACAGCTTCTCTACCACATCAGGTAGCAGCTCAAGTTCTCACACGACATAATAGGTGGATATGATCAACATCCAAGTTTTTTAGTGTGGCGTGTAAAGTCTCAATTCTAGAATTTTTTTAAATCGGTCTTCTTCCCAAAGCACCTTATCATTAGCATATTTATTGTAAATATTCACATTAATTTCTAAACAATCCACTTTGTGTTAGTAGTTTTCTAAAAATTATCAAAATTTGTAAGGGGAGTAGAGACTTTTTTTTCATAGCTTGCGAAAAGGGGATTTTATTCATTTTTGCATAACTTATAGATAGGGAGGAAAAAATTCATGTGTAAGTAGTTGTTGGAAAGATTGTTCCAACATTGACAATTTCACTTTATTGTTGTTTAATTTGATTTTTTAACCTTTGAATTCAAGTGTACTTTGTGCAATTTTCGATGGGGCCTAACTTTCATCTCGTTTATCAAAAATTGTCAAATTTTTCTTTAAATTCATCATAATTTCACAATGATTCCATCTCTGTAATCAAAATTTAGTTTTGGAAATCCTATTTTTCACTATTTGTAAAAATATCCATGAGTTATAAACGGTTGATTTGACTTTCAAACTTGACACAAGCTTGTAATTCTTATTTTGCATATTTTGGGGGGGGGTCTACAAATCAAATATAATACATTTTTGGGTGGTTTGGTAATGCACAATTCAAGTGCCTTGTTGTTTTTGCATTATGGATCCAAAAATTTCCTTGTTAACACCACATAACTTTCACATATGGAAATTCAAAGTACAACAACTACTTCAATTAAGAGATTGTAACAAATGATCAATGGACAATAAATGTAGTTTACTAGAGAGTTTGAGCAGTTTAATTATCAAAACAAGTTAGATGAAGCAATGGGAATCATAGGTCTTCTTGTTTATGATAATTTTAAATCTCACATTTATAGTTGTACATCTCCCAAGAAAATGTGGGACAAATTTGAAGTTCTCTTTGGTAAAGTTGATGAGTTCAATATTTTACAATTGGATGTAGAATTAACAATGTTGTCTCTTGATTCATTTCCATCTATTGACTTAGACTTCTTGGTTCAATTTAAGTCTTTATTTTCTAGGCTTCAAGGTTGTGGTAAAACAAAAACATATAAGGAATGTGTCTTCTTGATTCTATCAAAGCTCAAAGGTCCTTATCAAATGTTTGCTTCTTTCTACTCTATAATGGATGTTATTGGAACAACACATGTAATGCCTTCTTTTGAACAATTTTATGATAGAATCACAAGAGAACAATCTAAATTAATCTCTATAGATCCTATCACCTCTTCAAAAATTCAAGCATTATTTTCTCAATATTCTAAGGGAAAGAAAAAACTAAAGATAAATATAAGGGATCAAAATCAGGCACTTCATTGGATTCAACTCCCTCATCAAAAGGGAAAATTTCTAAGCATAATCCCAAATGTACTTATTGTACAAGAATAGGGCATGAAGAACACCAATGTTACAAAAAGGAAATTCATGAATTGAAGACTATTCTTCAATAAAATCAACTTCAATTGTTTAAAATAAGTAGTTCTTCCCTTTCTACATCAACATCATCCACATTTTTAGAAAAGGATAAGAATAAGGGTATGACACTCATTGCTTATGCAAACAACACATCACAAGAGTGGCTACTTGATTATGGGGCATTGCACCACATGGGTGCATCTAGGGAACTACTTTCTACATTTGAACCTTGTTCATTCCCGCCAATGTCGATGGTGAATAACACCTATATTTCAACTCTTAGAAAAAGATCTATTCATATTAAAGAAGGAACATTCAATGATGTACTTTATGTACCTTCCTTATCCAATAATATCCTTTCCATTTATCATATTACACATTGTGGAAAAAGAAAAATAGTTGAGTTCACACCACTTTTCATGTTCATCAGAGATTTGTAGAGTAGATATATCATTGCCACAGGTCATGTTGATCATGATTCTAGATTATATTCCTTTTCTTCCTTTGGTTCTGCCAACTTTTATGATGGTTTGAGTATGATGACACTAATACCTTCAACATGCATAAGGAGATACAATTTGGTTATTTAAACATTGGAGTTCTATCCTCCTCATCTGTTCCTTCACCTTACACTGATACCATATCTCCTTCATATTCTACTTCTTCAGTAGTGAGTGTTCCTACATCATTAGTTTCTCATGATTTAGGGTAGTAGGATATTCATAGTTGTGTTTTCACTATAATTAAATGGGATGATTACTTACATGGAATATTAGACTTGTTTAATGACTCTCATTTTACAGATTTGGTAGACACCTTTGATGACAACCACATCAACATTGTTATCAACCCATCTACATCTATGGTTTATGTTCTACATCAACCTTCACATGGAGCGTTTGAGCAGCTTTCAAAGATTACACTATTGTCTTTAGATTTTGTGTATCATTTAGAGACATCTATTCTTCTCACATGGAAAGATATTATGCACCTATCTGTAGTTCATATTTTTCCATGAGGAATAAATATTGTTTTACATTCGAGAATCACATTTTGTATTCTGCTTCGAGCATCACTTGGCATTGCAGGTTCTATGATCTTATGGGGGGGCTCCATAGTCTCTCTCTTTCTCTCTTATGGGGGAATATATCTTGTACTTATGTGATAGAAGTAGTTCTTTGGGGGTCATCATGATTCCTTCTTCTATCTTCTTCACTTGTACATTCAATTTCATTTGCATCATTCTCTTTTGGAGAAGGGGTTTTATATCCCACTGGGTTTTTCTCCTTTACTCCACTTTATGATATATTTGTACATTAGTACCTAACATGGCCTTGTAGCTAGGACTCATCATTAATGTATACATTATCCTTAAGTTGCACTTAAGGGGATTTGTTAGTGTAAATAGTGTCTTTATCCATCTAGATAGGATATCACCTTTCTAGGATTGACCTATTCACACTTAGCTTAAGTTTACTTAGGATTGTTTTGCTTTTTGCCTCACTTCATAGTATTGATACATGTGTCCTCAAGAGTCCTCATGACTTGAGACATAGGATTGCATGTACACTTGCCACTTTCTCACCCACTTGTCAAGTGATCTCATAAGTTCCCATCTTTGGAGGGTTAGTCAGAGTTTCACTCCTACCTTCTCACCTTCTCATCCTTGCCTAGATATGCAAGGATTGATCATTTTGTTTACACACTCATCATTTGTATATTGATAGATATACTATTGTAGTCATTTTGTTCACTTGTGGAAGTTTGTTTCATGCCCTTGATCTCGACATTCTCCTACAAAATACCCTTTACATGAATCATAGTATTATGAATTAAATCCTATACCTTATATTTCAATCCCACACAACTTTGTACATAATTTCAATTATCTATATGCTAATTACAAAATACATTCTCATTTTATCCTTTGTGTGACCCTCCAGATGGATCCAATCTATGAAAAAGAAGAAGATTAATTAGACTAGCACCAAGAAAAAATTTAAGCACATGATCAATGGGCTTTTTCAACTTTATAATATTTCTAAAATTTGAGGCTTGGATGTATTAGCCTTATTTGCTTTTGAAACTTTGAAGGTTAAGAGACCCACAACTTTATGTCCACATTATTTTCCAACAATTTCAATTTCACATTCTTAATGTATTTGCATGTAAACCCATGAAAGGAGTATGACTATTGAAGTACACACTATCCTTTACATGATTCATTCTTTTTTTAAATAAAAATCATTAATACTAAACCGTATAACATAATCATGAATTCATCCACTAGACTTGCTTGTACAAACAAATAAATTTAAAACTATAATATTAGAATCCATATTTACTTTGAAGGGTTTAAGGAAAGATTTTTTAGCTAAGAGAGAATGAATAAAACCCACTAACTTAAAGAGAATAACCATTCTATATCATATTATTTTAATGTTATTGGTATCAACTTTTTCAATGCCTTATCTTCATACACATAATCTACACATGCATTAGGAAAAGAACATAGATGTGTATAGGAGTCACCTCTTCCTCTATACATCTCAAATTATAGTTGAATAAAGCCAACTAGTAGTTGATACATGACAATCTCAAATTCCAGAGGTACATGTGGTGTATCTGTGTATTCCTTTATCACTTTCATTAGGAATAAATTCTACTTTCTCATCTACTCTATCAATATTTTGTATGAGTGTGCCAAGGGTAGACATAGGGATGAGTGGTAGGAACATGAGAAATAATGGATGTGGTATAGAGAGGATGGGGTGTTTGTGAAGAGTGTGGAGTAAAAAAACACAAGGAATAATACTATGGATAAAGGAATGAGTATGCATGTGAACACTAAAATAAATGGAGGTATGGATAACATAAATATGTTAGGATGATGATATATTGCTCATCACATATAAAGTATACATATTACTAGGAGTAAGATGAATACAAACAATGTTAGTAAGATAGGCGGAAACCATGGTACTAGTGGGAGTGATATGACAAGTAGGAATGATGGTAGTAGAATGTGATCTAACCATTCCAATAGCAGGGTTAATATAACGAGTGGGAATAAGTGTAGTGGGGTGGGAGTTAGCCATGGTAAAACAAGAGTTAAGGCCAACACTATAAGGATGCACATGAGAAGTAGAAATGAGAATAAGGTCCTCGTATGTGGAGAGGTGTGGAGAAAGGTATATCATAGCAGGGTGTGAAATGAGTAGGAGGAACAAAATCATGGACTTGGGAAGGTGGAGGGAGCAACACATCATGCAAAGAACTTGAAAAATTAAAATATTCACCAATGCCTTTAAGAACATGTAGATCGTAAGAATTTTATATCAACATAACATGAATAAATTCCATCAAATGTGAAGGATGGTCAACACTAGATAAGTTGACAAGATTTGAAGCAATGCTTTATGCAATAGTAATCAAATCTTGCTTGTTAATATGATCCTATTATGCATCACAATAAAAAATTTCTTGCTCTTCATGATGATGGGTAACATCATTATGATTTTCAACCATTCCATTTTCAAGTTGATTTATAGGCATTATTTGATTCATAATGGGACTCCTCCTCAAGGCTAGATTTGGACAAGGGTGTGACATTAACATAAATGGGTAAATGCAAAAAGATGGGGGGCCAAAAAGGGGGCTTAAGTGGCCACATTTTTTTGAAATCAGGAAATACTGACCTTGGACGTGAAATTGAGGATAGTTACACTCAAAATTTTGAGATGCAACAAAAACAAGGATCATAGTGCTCCGAGTCTACTTTCTAAATTACTATTTTTTTTAAAATGGTTGAGATTAAAGGGTTGAAAAGAGGGGGCCACATAAATTGGTGTTGTTTTTATCAAAAAAACATAACATAGCAAATTTTGTGGCTCCCTCAAATGGTTAACTATTTTTTAGTATTTTTAAAATCACTTCCATGAGAAATTAGCTAACAATATGTAGTTTATGCTCAATTTTTCTAATAAATTTTCAATGAATATTTGATTTATTACTAATTTTCAAAGTGGACATTCCTGAAAAATAGAATTTTGGCCATACTACCCCGATAAATTTTGGAAACTAATTGAAAATAAAAAATTTTAATATGCGTAGAATGGAGTCTAGTTTCTAAAAATGTAATTTATTTGAAATTTCGATGAACAGTTAATTTATAACGAAAAAAACACCAAACACAAGTTTTTTCCAAAAATAGACACAAAAAAAAATAAAAATTATATATCAAAGGCTTAACATTGTCAAAATTTGAAAAAAAAATTACATCGTTAGATAGCTAAGAGAGAGCCTAACATTACCCAAGTGTTCGATTTGTTCAACATTGAAACACATGCAAACCTACTACTTAGCACGAACATGATTATGTGAAATATTGTAGAATTTGCAAAAACACATCTTTGGATGTCGAGAAGACACTCCAAGCCTTTGGGTTGGTATTCCAAGGAAAATATCAAGCCCACGGCTTTGGGATTCCCAAAGCAAGAAATAACACGAGCGTGTTATAACGTGCTTGTGTTATTTCTTAGTTTTGATATGGTTTTTGCATTTGTGCCCAAGACATGTCTAGCAAGACATAACGCGAGTGTGTTATAATGTGCTTGCATTATGTATTGCTTTGTGTTAAATGCTACTCTACTGAATGTATGTATATATATTTGTATGTATGTATGCTTGTATGACATGTATGTATGTATGTATGTATGCATGCTTGTATGTATGTATGTATGTATCAGTGTATGTATGTATGCTTGTATGTATGTATGTAATATTGTATGTACATATGTACATGTATGCTTGTATGTATGTAAGATTGTATTTACATATGTATGTATGTAAGATTGTATGTACATATGTATGTATACTTGTATGTATGTAAGTATGTGTGTATATTTGTA
>VDFB02000017.1:465797457-465855798 GCA_007258455.2 Sequoia sempervirens | reverse complement strand
TAATCATCCCATTTAATTATAGTGAAAACACAACTATGAATATCCTACTACCCTAAATCATGAGAAACTAATGATGTAGGAACACTCACTACTGAAGAAGTAGAATATGAAGGAGATATGATATCAGTGTAAGGTGAAGGAATAGATGAGGAGGATAGAACTCCAATGTTTAAATAACCAAATTGTATCTCCTTATGCATGTTGAAGGTATTAGTGTCATCATACTCAAACCATCATAAAAGTTGGCAGAACCAAAGGAAGAAAAGGAATATAATCTAGAATCATGATCAACATGACCTGTGGCAATGATATATCTACTCTACAAATCTCTGATGAACATGAAAAGTGGTGTGAAATCAACTATTTTTCTTTTTCCACAATGTGTAATATGATAAATGGAAAGGATATTATTGGATAAGGAAGGTACATAAAGTACATCATTGAATGTTCCTTCTTTAATATGAATAGATCTTTTTCTAAGAGTTGAAATATAGGTGTTATTCACCATCGACATTGGCGGGAATGAACAAGGTTCAAATGTAGAAAGTAGTTCCCTAGATGCACCCATGTGGTGCAATGCCCCATAATTAAGTAGCCACTCTTGTGATGTGTTGTTTGCATAAGCAATGAGTGTCATACCCTTATTCTTATCCTTTTCTAAAAATGTGGATGATGTTGATGTAGAAAGGGAAGAACTACTTATTTTAGACAATTGAAGTTGATTTTATTGAAGAATAGTCTTCAATTCATGAATTTCCTTTTTGTAACATTGGTGTTCTTCATGCCCTATTCTTGTACAATAAGTACATTTGGGATTATGCTTAGAAATTTTCCCTTTTGATGAGGGAGTTGAATCCAATGAAGTGCCTGATTTTGATCCCTTATATTTATCTTTAGTTTTTTCTTTCCCTTAGAATATTGAGAAAATAATGCTTGAATTTTTGAAGAGGTGATAGGATCCATAGAGATTAATTTAGATTGTTCTCTTGTGATTCTATCATAAAATTGTTCAAAAGAAGGCATTAAATGTGTTGTTCCAATAACATCCATTATAGAGTAGAAAGAAGCAAACATTTGATAAGGACCTTTGAGCTTTGATAGAATCAAGAAGACACATTCCTTATATGTTTTTGTTTTACCACAACCTTGAAGCCTAGAAAATAAAGACTTAAACTGAACCAAGAAGTCTAAGTCAATAGATGGAAATGAATCAAGAGACAACATTGTTAATTCTACATCCAATTGTAAAATATTGAACTCATCAACTTTACCAAAGAGAACTTCAAATTTGTCCCACATTTTCTTGGGAGATGTACAACTATAAATGTGAAATTTAAAATTATCATAAACAAGAAGACCTATGATTCCCATTGCTTCATCTAACTTGTTTTGATAATTAAACTACTCAAACTCTCTAGTAAACTACATTTATTGTCCATTGATCATTTGTTACAATCTCTTAATTGAAGTAGTTGTTGTACTTTGAATTTCCATATGTGAAAGTTATGTGGTGTTAACAAGGAAATTTTTGGATCCATAATGCAAAAACAACAAGGCACTTTAATTGTGCATTACCAAACCACCCAAAAATGTATTATATTTGATTTGTAGACCCCCCCCAAAATATGCAAAATAAGAATTACAAGCTTGTGTCAAGTTTGAAAGTCAAATCAACCGTTTATAACTCATGGATATTTTTACAAATAGTGAAAAATAGGATTTCCAAAACTAAATTTTGATTACAGAGATGGAATCATTGTGAAATTATGATGAATTTAAAGAAAAATTTGACAATTTTTGATAAACGAGATGAAAGTTAGGCCCCATCGAAAATTGCACAAAGTACACTTGAATTCAAAGGTTAAAAAATCAAATTAAACAACAATAAAGTGAAATTGTCAATGTTGGAACAATCTTTCCAACAACTACTTACACATGAATTTTTTCCTCCCTATCTATAAGTTATGCAAAAATGAATAAAATCCCCTTTTCGCAAGCTATGAAAAAAAAGTCTCTACTCCCCTTACAAATTTTGATAATTTTTAGAAAACTACTAACACAAAGTGGATTGTTTAGAAATTAATGTGAATATTTACAATAAATATGCTAATGATAAGGTGCTTGGGGAAGAAGACCGATTTAAAAAAATTCTAGAATTGAGACTTTACACGCCACACTAAAAAACTTGGATGTTGATCATATCCACCTATTATGTCGTGTGAGAACTTGAGCTGCTACCTGATGTGGTAGAGAAGCTGTGAGGTAACTTGGGTGATGGAAGACCATTAGAGGAGATTTGGGTTGCTAGGAGGTGTCACTACTCAATAAACTACAAAGAATTTTACCGAGACACATTTCTCAACTATCTTTTGTTGCAAGTCGCGTGGGATGTCAATCTTGACATCCTAGCTTTGGAACAAGGTATCCAGGCATCAATCAAATCATTGAAAGAAAGGGGGATTGTTGGACAAAATGTTTTGGTAGACATGTATGGAAAATTTGGTAGCATAGACAAGGCAATTAGTTGTTTGATACAATTCTTTGGTAGACATGCATGGAAAATTTGGTAGCATAGACAAGGCAATCTGTTGTTTTGGTAGAACTATTTGACAATTTAATGCCTCAATTAGATATGTCCTCATGGACTACAATGATTGCAGGATATGCACAAAATGGATTTGTTGAAAAGGCTTTAGAAAATTTCAAGCAAATGCAATTTTTAAGTGTAAAACCAAATTCCACTACATCCCCCATGCCTATACCAAAATGGAAGTTTTGGAAAGGGGTATGCACAGCCATAGAAAAGGATTGAGAAATTATGTATTATATTACATACTTATAACTACTCTCATAAATATGTGTATACAAAATGTGGAAGCATACACAAGGTAGGTCAATTGGTTTAACAAAATGCCTCAAAGAGATGTGGTTTAAAATGTAATTGGCAAGTGAAAAGAATTGTGTAGTTTAAAATGTGCCAAGAGGGGCTAAGGTTATAATGACAAACAAATAATGATGAACATGGAATATGCATAATAAAAAAATCAAAGCATTGTATTAAGCATGTATAATAATTGATGATAAAGAAACATAATAGAATTAAGGAAAATGTAAAGAAAATGTGTAAAGACTTCACATACCTAATAAATGGAGATTCGAATGGAGGAGTTCTGCCCAATTATGTAGTCTTTTTTTCTTCTTACATCAAAATTATCAAAAATTTGAGTTTTTCACAAGCTTGTTTCTTTTTCAACGTTAAATTGTATATCACTCTTAAATATAATTACTAACAACAATACAAATAACCAATGTATAATGTTAAATTCTTACAATTCAATCACAATTAACATTGCAACACTACAAAAATCGAGACTTGAATTGATTTATATCAAATTCGATGTGAAAACTCTATTATTTCCTCCTTCCTAATTTGGAAAAAAATAAAAAGGTGGCGGGAAGTTCATGCAAAGGTGGGAGAATGTGAAAAATTTGCATGTGCACTTCCCAACAACATTAAAAATGTTCTTTTTGTCAGAACACACACATAACCAGGAGAATATCAGACTATGTGGGCCTAGATCACGAGTGTGCAGACTTTTTTATAGTTTTTAGAGCAAGACAAAATGCACTTGTGTTATAATGTGCTCACATTATGACACACTCGCATTATAACACACTCACATTATAATGCAAGTGCATTTTGGCTTGCTATACAAAACAAATATATCTCAACTTCAAAACATGCTCACGTTATGAAAATTTTGATTTTCTAAAGTTTCCCTCTCTCCCTCTCCTAAGCCATCTAGGTCTCTCACTTATCCCTAAACCCTCAAGCCTTGACACTATCCCTTAAACCCTAATCCCTCAACCCTATACCCTTAAACCCTTAATACCTCAACCATTAAACCCTAAGCCTTAATCTCTCTCTCTAGTCTCTCCCTCCCACCCCCTCTCCCTCTCCCACTCCCTCTCTCTTAACCCTAAACCCTATCCCTAAATCCTCAACCCTTGACACTATGCCTTAAACCCTAATCCCTCAACCCTATACAAACCCTAAACTCTCTCTCTCTCTCTCTCTCTCTCGCTCTCTCCCCCCTCTCTCTCTAGTCTCTCCATCCCACCCCCTCTCCCTCTCTCACTCCCTCTATCGAGCTCTCTTGTCCCTTTATCTCCCACTCCATTTCTCTCCCTCTCTCTCAACTATCTCCCTCCTACCCCCCCTTTCTCTCTCTGTCAGGTCTCTCCCTCAAGCACCCTACCTACATAAATAGATAACCCTCTCCCTCTCTCTCCCTCTCAACCATCCCTCCCACCCTACTTAGATAAGTCCCTCTCACTCCAACCCTCTCTCTCTCTCTAATCCCTCAACATTAAACCATTAAACCCTCAACCCTTTACCCTCAATTCTCAACCATCTACGCTATACATTGGATCCTCAAATCTCATCTATCTTTCTCCTTCCCTCCTCTTCTCTCCTCTCTATCTCAATTCTCCCTCCATCTCTCCCTCCCTCCATCCCTCCCTCTCTATCGTAATCCCTCAACCCTATACCCTCAACCCCTAAACCCTTAAACCATCAACCATTAAACCCTCTACCCTCTACCCTCTACCCTCTTGACCCAATGCCCTAAACCATCAAACCTCAACCCATAATCCCTCAACCCTCAACCCTCAACCCTTAAACCCTCAACTCTCAACCCTTAATCCCTCAACCCTCAACCCTCAACCCTTAAACCCTCAACTCTCAACCCTTAATCCCTCAACCCTAATCCATCAACCCTAAACCCTTAAACCCTAAACCCTCAACCCCTATACCCTATACCTTATACCTTATGCATTGGACCATCAACCCTAATCCCTCAACCCTATACCCTCTACCCTCAACCCAATACCCTAAACCCTCAACCCTATACCCTCAATTCTCAACCCTCTACCTTATACATTGGATCTTCAGCCCTCATCTATCTTTCTCCTTCCCTCCTCTTCTCTCCTTCTCTCCTTCTCTCTATCTCACTTCTCCCTCCATCTCTACCCTAACCCCTAACCCCTAAACCCCTAACCCTTAATCCCTCAACCCTAAACCATCAACCCCTATACCCTCTACCCTATACCCTAAACCCTCAACCATATACCCTCAATCCTTAAACCCTAAACCCTCAACCCTTAAACCCTCTACCCTCAACCCTAATCCCTCAACCCTAACCATCAAACCTTAAACTCTTAAACTATCTACCCTAAACCCTCAAACCTCAACCCTCAACCAAGTGAAATCACAATACTGTGTCTCACTGTTTTCCCAAGATGGACATTTACATCAATATTTTTAACTGAATCTTCATCTTTTGAGACATATAGAAGCTAAACCATTTATAATTTGATGATAATGCAAACTAGTAATTTGTGGAATTTTTTGTGTAGATTCTCAATATATATATATATATATTTAAAAAAAAAAATAAAAAAAATCCAAAATAAATCATGAATCATTCAACATATCCTTTAATAACTAGTTTTAAACAGAAAACAACATTTCCATAAAGTAATGTTTGTGTCATCCAACATAACTTTTTTTTCTATAAAGGATAAAATTCTAATTTTTGAAATATATATTCTCAACATCAATATCTAAGGAAAGGATTTTTTTCATAATTTTTTATTACATATATATTTTTTAATTAATTTTTGAAGTCACTGTAACTATAATTTGGACATGCATGCGTGTCATCCAACCTAACTTGTTGTGTATCTATCAAAATCTATTTTTTCTTTTTTTAGTAAAACATGGACATCAATACCTAGGGAAAGGGCATTTTTTTTTTTACAATTGTTTACTATTTTTCCACCTTTGTTGAATGAAGAGCTTGATGTTCAGAGAAAAACCTATGTTCAATTAAAATTGGAAATTAAATATAAGATAAAATGAAAAAAAAATCAAAACTATACTTGTTGGAAAGATAGTTTCGAGGGCTACAATCTTGCAAAAGATAATTTCTAAATTACTTTATTTAATCCCTTAAAAGTTAAAGAAAAAGTGTTTTTTCCAACATTTTGATAGGTGTGAAGGAGACTCCATTGTGGGTGTGATTTAATACTAGAGGGGCTCTATCCAAGGGGGTTTGATCTAAGGGGTTATTATCTATCCCTGTTCAATTAAAACCCTTTAGATGGAACCTCTCAAGGCTAAAATCATTTGTTTTTCTAAAAAAAGTGATTTCAGGCAAAAATTAGCATGTCCCAAAAGTAAGACACACTATTGTGGTAGCACCCAACCCTTAATCCCTCAACCCTAACCCATCAATCCTTAAATCCTTAAACCCTCGAACCTCAATTTTCAACCCTCAACCCTATACATTGGATCCTCAGCTATAGTCCCTCAACCCCATACCCTAAAACCTATATACTCAACCCGATACCATCAATCCTCAACTCTAATCCCTCAACCTTAAACCCTTAACCTCATCCCTCAACTATTAAATCCTCAACCATTAAACGCTTAAACCCTCAACCCTCTACCCTATACATTAAACCCTCTATCCTATACATTGGACCCTCAACCCTATACCCTCAAACCCTATACCTCTCTCTATCTATTTGTATCGCATCTCTATCCCTCCCTATCTCCTGCACTCTCTAATTGTCTCTATCTACCATCTTCCACTTTCTACATACCTCTCGCTTAATCACTCCCTAACAATCTCTCTCTCTCTCTCTCTCTCTCTCTCTCTCTCTCTCTCTCCTCTCTCATTTCCTCCTTCCCTCTCTACACTAATCCTTCAATCCTATACCCTCAAATCTTAAATCCTTAAACCATCAACCCTAAACCCTAAACCCTAAACCCTCAACCCTCAACCCTAAACCCTCAAACCTAATCCCTTAAACCTAAGCCCTCAACCCTTAAACCCTCTACTCTAAACCCTAAACCCTCAACCCTCAACCCTTAATCCTTCAACCCTAATCCCTCAACCTTCAACCCTTAAACCCTAAACCCTCAACCCGTAAACCCTAAACCCTTAAACCCTCTACCCTCTCAATACCCTAAACCCTAAACCCTATACCCTCAACCCTTAAACTCTCTAACCAAACCTCAAACCTCAACCCCTTAATCCTCAACCCTTAAACCCTCAACCCTTAATCCTTCAACCCTCTATCCCTAAACCCTCAGCCTAAACCCTTAATCCCTCAACCTAAACCCTTAAACCCTAATCCCTCAAACCTCAACACTTAAACTCTAATCCCCCAACCCTTAAACCCTCAACCCTCAACCCTCTACCCTATATATTAAATCCTGAACCCTCAATTCTCAACCATCTACCCTATACATTGGATCCTCAACCATAATCCCTCAACCCTATACCCTAAACCATAAAATTTAATCCATCAACCCTAAACCCTCAACCTCATACCTCGACTCTTAAAACCTTAAACCCTCAACCCCTCAACCCTTAAACACTTAAACCCACAACCCTCTACCCTATACATTGGACCCTCAACCCTATATCCTCAACCCCTATCCCTCTCTCTCTCTCTCTCTCTCTCTCTATCTCACCTCTCTCTCCCTCCCTCTCTCATATCCTCTCTAATTGTCTCTATCTACCCTCTCCCTCTTTATATGTACCTCTCACTCAATCAATCCCTACCACTCACTCTCTCACTCCCTCTATCTCTCTCCCACTCCATCTCTCCCTCTCTCTCTCTCTCCTCCTCTCTTTCTATATCCCTCCCACCCTACCTAGATAAGTCCCTCTCACTCCAACCCCCTCTCTCCCACTCCCTCTCTCTCTCCCTTTCTCTTAGGTCTCTCCCTCCCACATCATCTCCCTCTCTCAGGTCTCTCTCTCTCTCTCACTCCCTCTCTCTCGCACTCCTCTCTCCCTATCTCTCAAGTCTCTCCCTCTCACCCCCCTCACACTCTCAAGTCTCTCCCTCTGGCACCCTACCTACATAACTCTCTCTTTCTATCCCTCCCACCCTACCTAGCTAAGTACATCTCACTCTAATCCCTTCTCTCCCACTCCCTCTCTCTTAGGTCTCTCCCTTCCACCCCGTCTCTCTCTCAAGTCTCTCTCTCACTACCTCACTACTCTCTCTCTCTCTCTCTCTCTCTCTCTTAGGTCTCTCCCTCCCTCTCTCTCTCTTAAAATTCTCCCTCCCTCTAAAGACATACATACATACATATAAGCAAACATACATACATATAGGCATACATACATACATACATACATACAAGCATACATACATATGTACATACAATCTTAGATACACACATACACACATACATACATGCATACATACATACAGGCATACATACATACATATAAGCATGCATGCATGCATACATACATACATACATACATATCATACAAGCATATATACAAACATACAATCATATATGCAAACATACAAATATATATACATACATTTAATAGACCAACATTTAACACAAAGCAAGACTTAACGCGAGTGTGTTATAACATGCTCACGTTATGTTTTGATTAGGCAAGTATAGCACAAACACAGAAAAACATGTCAAAACTGTGAAATAATGTGAGCATGTTGTAACATGCTCGCGTTATAATGCACTCACATTATTTCTTGCTTTAGGACTGGTATTTTCTTTGGAATACCAACCCAAAGACTTGGAGTGCCTTCCCAACGTCCAAAGATGTGTTTTTGAAAATTCTACAATATTTCAAATAATCATGTTCGTGCTAAGCATCAGGTTTGCATGTGTTTCAAGGTCGAACAAATCAAACACCTGGGTAATGCTAGGCTCACTCTTAGCTATCTAACGATTTAATTTTTTTCACATTTTGACAATGTTTTTGATGAGGAAAAGCAGGTTTTGATGGGACCTAAAACCCAATACAAACCGGTTTTGATGGGACTAAAAACCCAATCAAAGAAAATCATGCTGCATCAAAGATAGACCACATACCATCAACAACCCAACATCAGCAACACAACTGCACAAAGGAAAAAAAGGACCCATAAGCCCTTTGCATCAAGATTTTGACTGGGATCTTGAACCCAAGAGAAAATTTTGAAGGGACCTTGAACCTTTAGTTCCCAAAAGAACCTAAGAGACTAACCACCTAAAATAGTCAAGAAACAAATCCAACAGGTAGCAACAAACCAGTTGTTCAATAACAAAAAAAGATGCTCAAGAAGAACAAGCCTAAGCGAAGAGAAAGGGACTTTAAACCCTCAACCGGGTTTTTTCAGGACCATGAACCCAAAAGAAATCCATCATTAGGTTTTGTTAGTGACCTTAAACCCACCATCACAACTAACTAAAAAACAACAACAATCTTGCAGCTCCATCCAAACTGAAAGACCATCCTACAATCCACCTCCATAGGATAGGCCCCGCCTCTATAGGGGGGAAGAAGCAAGAGCTCAAACCACCACAACACCCCAACTCCTGCACATACCAGCTCCACCTCAAAAGAATCCAACACCACCTCAATAGGAACATGCAAAAGAGAAGAGGAATCTCCACTGGACCAACAACATACAACTCCACCTCAATAGGAGCGGGCTCTACCTCAACAAGAGCTAACTTCACCTCTAGAGAAGAAACCAACTGTAGAATCCAGTCGAAAGAAACTACTCCAATAGGACCAGCACTCGCGATAGCCCTAGGCATTAGGATAGATGAAGATAAGAGAATAGACTCAGAGAAAATCAGCCCACCACAGAGAGAGCACACACTCCCAAGCCTTCAAAACAAGGGTAATCACCACCCCAAAGAGAAACACTGGCATCAACAGCCAATAAAACAAAATTATCCCCCTTAACCATAAAATATTCAAAGACCAGAGAGGGGTCAAAGAAAAAACCCTATCAAACCAAGAAAACATAGAGAAAAACCCAAACTGCAACATCAGCCTCTCCCACCAAAAGAAGCCTTCAAAAGAGACCAGGAAGGCACCGAAGAGCATCAAAGAGCAATAACATAACTGCAGCCAAAAAAGGCCAAACCTCACAACTAGGATGAAACCCCGAGAAACAGCCTCACGAGGAACACAAGCAGATATGTCCATCCTAGCAGAGGGGAATGCCACAACATTAAACCAAAACACTCTTCCATCCAACGAAAGAGCACCAGAAATGAGAACCACAAAAAGAAGAGAGCACCTTATCTTGTCTAAAGATACCCACATCCTTAAGGAGGAGGCACGAACAAGCCACTAGGCTAAGAGCTCATCACCACCAACAAGTAGCCAAAGAGAGAGGCAAAGTGATGTAGGGGAGCCTCAACCATCACCCTAAAAGCTCCTTTGAAAGAATCAACTCTTCAGCAGGAAAAGAGACACACCTCTAGTAGAGGCACATCCAACAAAGCAACGCCCTCCAATGGCCTACAAATGAATAAAAAACTTCCATCCCCCAACCCAGCGGAAAAAACCGCATCATTAACGCTGGAAAAAAGGAGCTCCAATCACAGAGAAGCCATCCATAATCCATCAGAAGAGCCCACAACAAGATCCGCCTCCAAAAGACGCATAAAACCCTCTGAATTAGCAATAGCTTCATCTTTCACTCCCTCAATGGCAGAGCCTCCAACTCTACCCCCACCACACACGCATCTCTCATAGCTCCTGCCACACGGTCCTCTATACACCTCCCGCAGAAAAGGAACCATGACAACAAGTAGAGGGGGGGCATCATCTTTGTTTGCAACATCATCTTTGTCTGCAACATCATCTTCGTCTGCAACATCATCTTCATCTGCATCATCATCTTCATTTGCATCATCTCCATCCTCGCCAACCTCAACGCCTCCCCATGCAAAAACCCTCGCTCCTCCTGTTTGCGCTCCTACTCTTCCCATTTCACCGAATCCACATTTTGACAATGTTAAGCCTTTGATCTATAATTTCTTTTGTTTGTGTGTATATTTTTTTGGAAAAAACTAGTGTTTGGTATTTTTTTCTTTATAAATTAACTGTTCATCAAAATTTCAAATAAATTACATTTTTAGAAAGTAGACTCCATTCTACACATATTTAAAAAAAATATTTTCAATTAGTTTTCAAAATTTATAGGGGTAGCACAACTAGAATTCTATTTTTCAAGAAGTCTCCACTTTGAAAATTAGTAAAAATTCAAATATTCATTAAAAAATTATCAGAAAAATTGGGCATAAACTACATGTTGTTAGCTAATTTCTCACTGAAGCGATTTTAAAAATACCAAAAAAAGTTAACCTTTTGAGGGAGCCACAAAAGTCACTATGTTATGTTTTTTTGACAAAAACAACACCAATTTATGTGCTTCCCTCTTTTGAACCCCTTAATCTCAACCATTTTTTTTTTTTAAATAGTAGTTTAGAAAGTAGACTTGGAGCACTACGATCCTTGTTTTTGTTGCATCTAATTTTTTTGAGTGTAACTATCCTCAATTTCACATCCAAGGTTAGTATTTCCTAATTTTTTTAAAAAAGTGGCCACTTAAGACCCCTTTTTGGCCCCTCATATTTTTGCACTTACCCTCACCTTCAGAGGAGGATGGATTTGAGTATGATGTAAATAACCAAAAGTACAATGTTCATATGGGTCAGGAAGATCTATTTTCAAATCAAGAGGATGACAGTATAGGGAGCCCTCAGATTAACACTACAAAACAACAATCAAGTCAAATTTAATTGAGAAGACCAACTGAGAAGGAGATAAAAGCACTTACAGTTGCTGATGTGGCACAAGCTAGGAGCAATTATAATCTAAAAAATGGAACTATAAAATTAGATCAAGCGAAACTTGGGGGTTGGTTTGTAAAGGACCAACAAGGATATAAGAAGATTACCTCAACAATTCAAAAGAATGATGAAAATGGAAAGTCGTAGAAGATGACTCAAAAATATGTACCAAAAGAGGCAACAAGAGGTGATCAAGACAAAATGAGAAATGACCCTAAACAATAGATGGAAGAGAAAAAATATGCCAAAGTGGAAGTTAGTAAAGCAAATCCAGTAACAAACACACCTTCTTTTGACATAGCACAAGCTTTATCTCAAATTAAGATGTTAGTACCCTTATTAGAAATGATGAGAGTTGATGAGCATAGGAATAGTGTAATGAAGTTAATTTCAAATGTGTCAAATAATCTTGGAGGCCAAAATGAAAAGAAGGATGAGGTAGTTAATAATGTAAAAGAAGAGACTATCAAAACTCCTGAGATATACTTGGGGAATACTCTGACCAAAAATTCCATCTCAGGTTGATCCTTTCTATACCACCTTATTAATAAACAACAAATTGGTAAAAAATTGTATGATTGATTCGACGGTAGCTATAAACATTATGCCCATGGCAGTCATGAAAGAGTTAGGTTTGTGGGTTGATACCACCTATGGAAAGAGTTATGCTATGGACAATAGATTTGTCCTTGTCATCGGTGTCATATGGGATGTAGAGTTGAAATTAGCTTCCTACCTAAAGCTACATATAGGATTGACATTATTGTGGTTGATATTCCACCATACTATGGCATGTTACTATCAAGATAATGGACTGTTGCAGTTGGAGGGAATGTCCAATTCGATTTATCATATGCAACTATACCTGCTAATGGGAAAGAAGTTAAGTTATACAGAGAACCATGGTCAAAACAAGTGGTGGAACACATTGATCCCAACTAGATGAATTGTTTCTGTAATGCAAATTTGAGAAGTTTTAGGATTGAGCACTCAAAACCCCAGTTATAGAACAATGATCCCATCAATAATTCAGTGCAACTAGATAAATCTGGTATTTGGCGTATGTACTTTGATGGTGCTTGCAACAAAGAGGGAAATGGAGCAGGTATGGTTTTCATTGCACCTATTGGCAAGACATTTAAGTACTCATTTGTATTATCATTTGAATGTACCAATAACATAGTAGAATATGAGGTATTGCTGTTAGGCCTTAATAGTATAAACATGCAGTATGGGATACTGTGGAGCTTTTTGATGCATTTTCTATTGAGTGGATAGAAAGATTAAAGAACTTGATGGAATATTTTCTTGCAAATATTGCTTTGAAAAGGGATGATATTATATTGATAGGCATCTCAAAAGTAGAATTCAAAACTAGACCTTTTATCCCTGACAACATTTATAATTGGCAAGTATTTAATGATGATGATGATATGATAAAATTTCTTCACTTTATAGACCAATATGAGTAACAACAAATAGATTTTAATGATTTTGTGGAAAAAGTGGATGGAAAAGATACTGTCTTTGGTCAGGAAGTTATACAACTAAAAATAAACAAAATCCAAAAAGGCCTAGTAACCCTAGAAAATGTCTTTGATGTAAATGATAGGTCTCTCCTGAAGCAAGCACCAGTCAACCAATAAGATCTTGAGGAAGTAAATCTAGGAACTGAGATTGCTCCAAAAAGGGTATACATAGGCAAAAAAATTAGCACAAAAGTTAGGGAAATGCTCATAATTTTGCTAAGAAAATATAAGCATGTATTTGCATGGTCATATGATGACTTGAAAGCTTATAGGGAAGACTTGTTTTAGCATGAGATCACCTTGAAACAGGATGCCAAACCCTTTAGGCAAAAGTAGAGACCTATAAACCCTACGATGGCACCCAAAATGCAAGAAGAATTGATGAAACTTAGGGATGGTGGCATAATCAAACCTATTAGAAATTCATACTAGGTTTCAAATTTAGTGCCAGTGAGAAAGAAGAATGGAGGCATAAGGCTATGTGTAGATTTTTGTAATCTAAATGTTTCATCACTAAAGGATAATTACCCACTCCCCAATATGGAAGCAATGTTGCAAAGAGTAACAAGATGTGAATTGCTATTTATGATGGATGGATTTTTTGGTTATAACCAAGTCAAGGTCAAGGAATCAGAGCAATATAAAATTACCTTTACTACACCATGGGGTAATTATGTATATGTAAGGATGCCTTTTGGCCTTACAAATGTTGGTGCTACCTTCCAAAGAGCTTTTGATATGGATTTTGCAGATTTAATAACTATTATAATGGTTGTTTATAAAGATGATTTAATTGCATACTTAAAGAAGGAAGATGACCACTGTATGCATCTAGAGGAGTTTATCAAGGCACTTGAGTATGGGATATCTTTGAACCTTAAAAGTGTCACTTTGTTGTGACTAAAGGTAAATTATTTGGACACATAGTTTCTAGAGAAGGGGTAAGGATTGGTCCATAGAGAGTTGCAACCATTGATAAGATCCCTATTCCCAAAACAGTAAAGGTCATCCAATCCTTTTTTGGGAAAATCAAATTTATTAGAAGGTTTATTTCCAACTTTGTTGAAATAGTGAAACCTATTTCAAAAATGCTAAAGAAGGGATCAAAAATTGATTGGACATCTAAGGCCATTGAAACATTTGTATCAATAAAATAGGTAATCAAAGAAGCCCCTGTGTTGAAATCCCCAGATTTTAGCAAACCATTTCAGATCTTCTCTTTTGCATCTTTCAATACCATTATTGTTGTTATGTTGCAAAAGAATGAAGAAGGGTATGAGCAACCGGTTTCATTTTTTAGTAAATCACTCCAAGGAGCTGAGTTGAAATATGATGCCATTGAAAAACAAGCTTATGCGCTAGTAAAAGTAGTGAAGGCATTTAGACCATACTTGGTAGGAGCACACGTGGTTGCTTATGTACCAAATGCAGTTGTTAAAGATATCTTTGTACATACAAAAGTCATGGAGAGAAGGTGTAGATAGATAAATAGGATTCAAGAATTCAATATTGATATACAAATCACAAAACTTGTGAGAGGACAAGGATTGGAAAAGTTAATGGTTGAATCTAATCTAGAAGTTATGCAAGTATGTAATATTGAGGAACAAAAGGATATGATATCCAACATTAAACACACATCTTGGTATATGGATGTGGCTCATTACCTCAAGCATATGAAATGCCCTGATGGCATGAGTGATAATCAAAAGAGGAAATTGAAGCTCCAAGCATCAAGATATGTCTTTGTGAATGGTGATTTTTTTTGAAAGGACAAGGATGAGATTTTATTGTTATGTCTGGATGAAGGACAAGTAGAAAAAAACTTGAAGGCAATGCATGAAGGTATATGTGGGGGGCATTTCTTAGCTAATACTACTGCACATAAAATATTAAGAGTGGGTTATTATTGGCCAAAAGTATTTGTTGATGCTCACAATTATGTAAGAAAGTGTGAGCCATGTTAGTTCTCTGGTAAATTGAAATATCAAGGAGCCTTGCCTTTGAGGCCTATGCTGAAGCACCTTTTTATCAATGGGGAATTGACTTGATAGGATAAATAATAGACAAATCAAGTGGTAGATAGATGGATTCTTGTTTCCATCAACTACTTTACTCAATGGATTGAAGCAATCCCAACTAGGCAAGCTACTAGTAAAGTGGTGATCAATTTCTTATTGGAAAATATTATTACTAGGTTTGGGGTCATTGTCAAGATAGTCACAGATAATGAAATGTGTTTTAGGTCTGGTGAATTTAATAAGTTTTGTGAGTCTTATGGTATAGTGATCTCATATGCTTCTCCATATCACCCTCAAGCTAATGGTCAAGCTGAATCTAGAAATAAAAGTATCAAGAAAATAATCCAGAGAATGCTTGACAATAACAAAAGGTCTTGGGATTAAAAAATGAAATTAGCACTATGGACATATAGGATCACAGTGAAAAAGGATACTGGGAAATCTCCTTTTGAATTATTTTACGGAGATCAAGCTAGAATACCAAAGAATAACCTTTTGCTAGTTTATAGATTCATTTTGTAAGAAGACATGGACATACCTGAACTTATGGAGGAAAGGATGGAACAACTAGCAAAATTAGATGAGATTAGGTCCCAGGAACAAAAAATAAATGAGAAGACTACAAATGAAATATTTGTTTGACAAAAGGTCTAAAGACATAAAGTTTTAGATGAATGACATAGTCCTCATGTGGAATGCTCAGAATCAAGAAAAAGTGAAACATGGCAAGTTTGAAGCTTTGTGGTTGGGTCCATTTGTCATCACAGACAAGTGTGGAGAGGACTCATATTATTTGCAAAATATGGTTGGAGAAGATCAAGAGTTGCCAGTGCATGGAAAATTCTTGAAACACTTCTTTTCTTAAAGAAGATTGATTCCATGCACAGTAGTTTAGGTTTTCTCCTTTTTGTTTTCTTTTATTCTTGGTCTGTGTCCTAGAGATTGTTTTTGGATTCTTGCAATGCCTGATAGCCATTCATCCCCAAATGGAGCCGCTGTTGGAATTGGAAAATTTTACATAATTATACCACCATTGATAATACTAAAACCCTGGAATGCATTAAAAATAATCTCAATCCTCTTGTATTCCTAAAAAAACCCATGCAAATATGTTCATTAGATCACTCTTTTTATGCTACAACCCTATACTTTTATCAAGATGAGCATAAAGATCAAATATTGCAGCCCCATGGGGGTGAGTAATTCCCATTAATAGGATGCAATGGGCTTGCGGGACATAAGACACAATGTATGCGTCCATAATGCTACTACAATGGTTTGTAAGAGTATACGTGGGATGGTGGTAAGAAGCAAATGACTATGACGTAAACCACAACCCCACAATGAGCATATCATGATGTCAAGGGTAATACGTGGTACAACGGGATGGATTAAAATAGAATGAATATGTGCCCACCACCTCACAGGATGGGACTACAGTACAGGTTGACACCGCATTTATAATGAAATAAAAATTAATTGAGTGAAATGAATTTGGGCCATGCGATCTTCTCAAATCAAGTGTGCATATTTAAAATTTGCATACATAAGCAATCGTTACAATTTTTTAACATGATCTTGCGTTGATGGTGAAGTGATGGAGCTCAAAAATTCATATATTTTGAATTAGGTGTCACTTGAGTCATTCATAGCAGCTCGAAGTGTGTGAAGAAGGGATTTGAAGTTGGTGTGGACTTTGCAATTGTTTTGTAAACAAGTATGTTCACTTGAATCTCTCTTTTTTTGAACTCATAGGCGTTTCAATTAGCTCTAAGAATTGAAGAGTTTAAAACTCTAGTTAGAACATAATTCGTACAATGCTTAAGAAAAATGAGTCTGTAAGTAAGAAAGGAGAATATTCAATTCCTAAAGTAAAGAAAAGACCACTTCAATAGTCCATTTTAGATATATTGCCAAAATCAATAGATAAGGGCTATAAGAAGGTATTTAGAGATGAAGCCCATGGGTACAGAGATGTAGTCATTCCTATCTTAGGGTAGGATTTATTTTGGTACTTCTATGACAAAAGAGATGCAAAAATCCTAGTCTTAAACCACTAGACTTTGGACTTAGCTAAGTTATTCATCCCCAATGCCTTTGAAGATGTTGAGTTTATTAGACTATTGGCACAATGCTATCACCCAACCACGAGGACTGTGATAATGCTTGATGGTTCGCCATTGGTGGTACTAATGAAATCAATAATCTTAGAGTGATTTATGTTGAACAAACAAGCCCTCACTAATGTTGACCTGCAAAGAAGTGAAGAATATTACAATAGATTAAGGAAAATTTACAGAAGTGATGAACTCCCAATGTACATGAAGAAGGGTGCAAACAACATAAGGATACCTATCTCTCCGTCTTGCATTGAATCATTTGCAGTAGATGAATTTCAAGTATACTTTAAAAGGACACACTTTGCTTTGTGTCAAGTACTTGGGATAGATGCTAAGGAAAAAATACCAGCCAACCTCATGATGATGGCAATGAGAATCTAGAACCTAGAAGTGACCATTAAATTTGATTTTTCCTTAGTGATTGAGAAAGGGTTGCCTGAAGGACTCTTGAAAGTGAGAGAAAATAAGGCTCCTATCACTTTCAGACATTATTCCTTGTTCTTCCATTTTATTTTATATCAAAATAGAAATAAGTGGACCCTAAGGATGAATTTGGGAATGCTTGATCAACAGGGTAATATGATGCCTGTGCAACATTGGTGGTACATTTGGGATAGTAGGTGCAAAAATGGTGATTATGTGATTTTTCATGAGGAATTTGTGATTAGAATTATGGTTGTGCTTGGTTGTAATTCACCAAGGTTACCTATTAAAATAAGAGAATTACTAAGGCCCTTGGCATTGATATCAGAGCAAGGACATGCACGCAATTTTGGTGACTAATTTTTCTTACCAGACCATACAGTGATGAGAATCTATGGATGCCCTCAAGCCCCACACATCTTGCCAAAATTTGTTTCTCTTCGACTGGCCTTCTTGGAATTCATGTGGAAAATATTCTGGATGGATAAAGATGTCATGAAGAAGCACAAGAAGGGAACATTCTTTCCCAACTTACCTGTGTGTGGAGAGCTTTCCATTGGTGCTGATACTCTTGACCCTAAAGGACACATGAACCAGGTAAGGAAAACTATTCTCACAAAAATAGGAATCACTCATGAAGTAGATTATGATGAGGATATAATAAGAAATCGTGTCACTCCACAAGAGGTGTTCCAGAGAAGAAGGAAATGGGATATGTTGAGGAAAGTAGAAGAAGAGAAGAAAAAGGAAGACCTTGATTTCTTGGGGTTCTTTGTGGAAGAGCCAAATTCTCTTAGGAGAATTGATTTAATATTTGATAATTTTAAAAAACTATATGATGAAACAACAAGAAGAACTGAGAACCAACCAACTAAAACCACCAAGCTGCCTATTAGGAAGCCAAGAGAAATTGAGATCCCTGAATCTCCCCCTGATACAATATTAGTGCAACACTATTCTACAATGTCACTACCAGAGCAGTTGAGGTCCAAAAGACATAAGGTTGAGGATATAACTCCCTTAGTGTCCTACGAATTATTAGAGGAAATAGGGGATACTGAAGAGGTGGCTAGTGTACTAAGACACATGAAAGATGATACTGAAGTTAACCAACCACTTGCTGAATGTGAAATTGAAGCTCACTAGCCCAATTCAAGGGTGGACATGGAGGTGCAAAGAGAAGTTGAACTAGTTGAAGATGAAAGGGTGATAGCCTGTTTGAGGTTTGTAGAGGATGATGAATTTGTAAAGACCCCCCGAGTTTAAGGAATTTTGGGTCAAATTGAAGATGAAGGAATTTGAGGAGAGGATTAAGATTAATAAGATGGGGAGTGATGAATCCCAACATGACCAAATTGTAGCTTGTAATTTCAAGGAGCTATGAATAGATGAAGTGAATGTTAGCCCCCAAGAGGCTAGGGAGATGGTATTGAAAAGCAATATGTTGCTCATCTTAGGGGTGGAACTAAAGAAAATATTTTTGCTTGAACAAATAAGGAATCATGAAGACTCCATGCTGGTTGTAGAGTTTGACTCAGAGGAAGGCATGAGTTGCATAGGATATAACCCCAAGATTGAAACCCTGGCTCTCTGGGAAAAATAGAAGAACACAAAAAAGCCAAAGCTACTGGATGTAGTGCGAGAAATGAGGGGAATGGTAATGGTAAAAACACTTAAAGAAACCTCAACACTAGAAGCAACCACAATGACAAATTCACTCTACTATGTTTACTCAAGATGTTGTCAAAAGCATTGAACTTAGGTTGACATAATATGAAAAGGTTTAGATTGACCTGAATGAGGAGGTGAACAAATTGTTTATGGAAAATGTGAGACTCAAGAAACAATTGGAGAAGTTGAATCCTCCAGAGGCAAATAAATTGTGGTGTATCATCCCTCCACTTCTCAAGCATTTGGTGAAAACACAGTTCCTATTGATCAGGTAAATGTACTTAAACAAGGTTTGGAGCAGGAGGTTGAAAACCTGAAAAGATTGAATGAGGATACAAAAGAAAGGGTGAAAGGTCAGATCCTTAGTACATTGGAAAGGATTTTGGAACACAGGGTCAAGCTGATTGTGGATAAGATAGAGGGTGTACATGAGTGCTACATTTTCTTGTTTCAAGCATTAGAGCAAATGAAAGCTCATGTACTGATCCTAGATCCCTTGTTTAAAAAATGGAAGCCCATCCATCATAGCTTGATAACATTATGCAAGGTGCTACAAAGAAGTGTGGATGCCCCTGCAACCTTGAAGCCTATCGAGAGAATGGTAAAGATGGTTATGGATGAACTCCAATATATGTCTAGAGAAGATCAGAAAATCAAAGCAAGAATAGTCTTTCCACACACTTAAGCATTGGTTTGTGCCATAAATTCGGAGGAAAATAATCTTTTTAAAAGATTTAATGATAGGAAAAGGGAGTTCAGTCAAATAATTCCAAATTGCCTCACTCATTTGTAGAAGGAGCAGATAAACATTCAGAGCTTCAATTTGATCCTGGATGGGATGATTGCATTAGACTCATGTTATCAAAAGTTTATCATGGAAGCCAAAGGGTTATTTGATTGTAGATGGAAAAGTCACTTGGTGAACACGCCACAGATTCAGGAATACAAATGACCCAATGAATACACAGTGTTCCAATGGGAGCAAAAATACTTGGCTCCCCCTGAAGAAGAAGTCTAGTATGAGAATGTTGCGAAGTACCAAGCTTTGGGTTCATTATCATGAAGAGGGGACCTTGTCGGATCGGATGATCACAGGTGCCTCATGGCTATTAACGAAATTTGGATGTGCTACAAGTGCTTGGGGTATTCAATGTTAAAATGTTGTTATCTTTATGCTTTCTCTTAAGTTAATTGTACTTATGTAAATCATGAACAGACATAGTATAACTAATATTTGTTTAGCTTGTCTATCCGGGTGGTTAATTGAAAGGTTGTTTTGAAATTGTAACGGTCTGAAGCTTGACGCTTCCCTCATTCACATATAAGAGGGAAACCAAGATATTAGTAAAAGGGGGGGAATAATTTTGGAGAAGGGCCACATATTGTAATTTTTTTTTTGAAACAAAGTAATGGAAATGAAGCTATAACTTGGTGATTGAATTCTGGTTTTCAATTCTTTGTTGAATGTATTGATAATGACTATCTTGGTGTCTTTGAATTGATGTTTCCTTGTTATAAAAACCAATATATCAAGTGTATATTTAGTTTATCAAAGAAAATTCACTGTTTTGTGTGGTTTGTCCAATTGGTTTCTTCAAGGAAGAATTAAAATTGAATTTGAATAAATCACATTAATCTGGAAAAATCATTTGGATAAATAAGAAGAGCTTGAAGATCTACTTCCTAACACATTTATGGAAGTCATAAATACCTAAAAGTGCCAAGCAATTCGAGTTGTAACCAGAAGAAAGACATAAAATATCCATATCTTGACTTCATTACCCAGTGGAAGAAAGACACTGATCATCTCCACCCCAACACAATATTTTGTAAAAACATTTCCCATACATTTTAGTTTTCTGTTGTAGGAGTAGGAGTAGCAGTTAGCTTTACATTTCCATTATCTATTTCAAACCCACATGCTAGTCTAAAATAGTTTGATAGAAGATGATTTAATTGAAAAATTGTGATCATATAAGGATGATTTAATTGAAAAAATTATTGATCACACAAACTCTCCAAATTTGCAAAAGGTTTCAATATGCTTGATCAACACCAGTCAGTCTCAAAGAACAAGCATTCATTGATGAATAAGGGTACACTGGCCTAGACATAGTAGAGCCTAAAGAGCAGGGAATTCTAACCATATTGGTTAGTTCCATTTGTTGGCCAGATCACTTGTTAGACTAGATCATAAAGCTTGGCATGCTTTTAGGGTTTGACAATATGTTGATTTGTGAACCAATGTTGATTTGTGAACCAACACGGGTTTCAGACCAAAATACTTAACAATCGATCATGGTATCACTTTGAGATGTACCATTGAAAAAATGGGATGAGAAAGGAGATACTTACTGTTGTTTTGTCAATTTCAAGAAGGCTTTTGACAAGGTTCCTAGACCAAGCTATGGTGTAAAATGAAGGATCTTGGTGTAAAAATTAGACCTCAAGCAGGTACTTCATAGAGTTTTAGGAGTGATATGGGTGTTAAGCAAGGTTTCCCTTTATCTCCTACTTTGTTTGGATTTTATATTGACAAACTTAGGAGTGGTTGAATATGAAGGGTAGGGATGGTGCTCTCTTGGGAGAGTATGTTGTTAGGTTTCTCTTATGTGCTAACAATATTATTTTGATTGCTAAATCTACCCAAGGGCTGCAAGCACATTTGGTGGCTCTTGAGAACTTTTGCAAAGATGTGGGTATGTAAGTTAATATTAGCAAGACCAACATCATGATCTTCTTTAATAAAAGAAAAAAGAGTTAGTTTGAATTTTGTTTTGAAGGCAGTATCATAGAGGAAGCAACAAAGTATAAATACTTGGGGATTGACTTCAAGAACAAGCTCAGTTGGGAAACTTGTAGAAGGAAAAGAACTTTGGGTGGTTGGAGAGCACTTTTTGCTCTTCAAAATAGATGCAGAGGTAGAGTTATGGGATTGGAAAGCTACTCAATAGTGATTTTTTTAGTGGCTAATATTCACCAATTGACTAATAGTTCAAGTTGTAATACAACCTGAATCACCACATTTTTATAAAATCTTGTTTTAGTCTTATTTAAATAATCAAATAATTTATTTTACTAAAAATCTTAACTCAAAAATTTGCTACAATATTTGATACTAGATCATATTCGCCTAAATTTTATAAGATATAGTATAAATCTATGTTAATTCACCAATAATATATTATAACTATTAGTTTCTTTACGACCATATTTTCAATATTTAATTGTCACCATTGGTTTAGAATATAATCTAATGACCCTTGTTGTATTTTGCGAGGTAAAATGTACCCATGATTTAATGCTAATGGGACTTAAAATTTCTTTTGGATCATTGATCTCCATTGAGATCAACTATCCAAAAGCATTTTTGGGCCCCATGAGCATTATAGATTGTAGGTACATTTCACATTGCAGAATATAGTGGGGATTGTTAGATTATATTTTAAATCAATGGTGGAAACTAAATATTATAGAGTCTACTCCTTAAACCCATCGATCATTTCCACCCCTGAGCCCCTACTTTTCCATAAGGATTAATTTTTTTACATGGAAGGATTGGCCATCATAATTAATGCATTTTCATATTATTTTTCAAGATTCACCAAGATTTTCTACAAAATTGTAGTGTTAATATTTTTTTTCAAAAAAAGGAAAGATTCGCTAATAGAAAGTAATATTTTTTTCCCAAAAAATGAAAGATTCACTAGGATTTTATATCTTTTCTTGAGGGGGGTTTCTTAAAGTTGTCATTGCTACTCAAATTCTTTTGGGATCTTAGTAATTTCGATGGTGTATTATGGCTATGAAATTTGGGCTAGTAGTATTTCCAATGCCAAATGGTTGAAGATAGAAATAATTCAAAAGCGCTTGATCACAAGCAAATTAAAACTAAAATTGTCGGTTCCCTACTATATTCTTCTAGTTGAAATAGGTGCAATTCCTATAGAGGCCATTGCTATGGTGTGTCTTCTAAGTTATTTGGAAAAAGTTGAATAGATCGAAATGAATTGCTAGCCCAATGTTGTATTTAATGATGTATTGGGTGAAAGAAAGAAGACTTGGATGAGACAAAATTGTAGGTGGATGAATAAGTAACACATTTACTTGAATATTTGTCCTAATAATAGTAAAGAAATTAAGAAATTTTGTAAGGTTATGTTGGCAAAGACGGATGTGAGAAAGAAGAGGTATTATCTTGAAGTTTTTAACGACAATATGGACCATCAACAAAAGGCCTATATAAAGGCCAATACCTCATGGAGGTCAAAGATTCTCATTGTGCAGATGAGGACTAACTCCCATCCTCTTCAGTGTGAAATAGAGAGGTGGAAAAGACCAAAAGAAGTGTGGAAAGAGAGGATTTGTATCTTGTGGACAGTGGGGTATGTGGAAATTGAAAAACACTTTATCTTAGAGTGCAAAGTGTACAATGACATCAAGGTCAACTGCAAAAGTAGTTTAACAATTACTTCTTTCCAAGATTTGTTCAACAAAGATTAACCGGTGAGAATAAAAGAACTTGTTACTAAACTAAATTTCAAAAGATAGACAATTTATATACAAAAATAATCAAATCTACTGTCCCATAAACTATTTTTGACCTCATGAACATTAAAAAGTCTTCTATTCTATTCTACCAACTGTTTCACCACCGTATGAAAAGGGAAATTTTAGACTACCCCAGTTTACCATTTTATACACTCCAAACGCAGGGAATAAAGCAAACAGAAAATTTCCCTGTTTTTACTGAGGATTTGGTGGGCGAGTAGAAAATAAGTACAGTTGCATCATGCTATGGTGATGTGATTTGACAAGTCATGGACAGACGCTGCCTAAAATTGGGGGTCAAGGAAACTAAAAAGCGTCGAATCTTGCGGTAGTCAATAATCAATAATAAATGGCAGCGGGTCACGTGTGATACAAAAATATAAATGTTTTGACACACGTTCAACGCGTTCAGAATCTGCAATCATGACGTTTTGTCGTGAGAGGATGGTCTTTTGTTTACATATAAATGGAATTTCGAACTGTACCAACTACAAAATTGTATTTAAATACTAATTCTTAGAATTTTTTATTTACCAGGTTAAGTTTGTGGATATGGACTTCACGCTTTTAGAATCTAAAATTTAAACTACAATTATGTAGACTTTTTTATTACTAATTATAATGAGATGATCTACTATAGATTGGTGTGAAATTGCATTTGGTATTACAAAATGCTTAAAGTAATCAAGAATTATGAAAAAAATATTATCATAGAGAATTTATGAGACATCTATAACAATATTATTAAGGCATACATTAGCATATATCATTTTAGGTATCTTTGCATGTTCATCTATTGCCTTTGATCTTGGTTCATTGTGGTTGAATTAGTCCACCCAAGGGTTTGATTGGGGTGAACAAATATTGCTTAGCGAGTTTCTAATAGTGTTTGTAGACACCACCGTAGTTTACACACATGTACATTGAACTAAGGCAAATTTATATTACAATCGACCACTCTCCACTAGTTCACTTTTGTAAGTCCTATATGCACCAAAATGGGCACACTATACACCAAAGTGGGCACAAAACTTCTTGAGGTTGGGCCAAAATAAGCGATAGAGGTCTTAGAATCTCAAACAAGATATCTGAATTCAAGCCTTGGAGAGAACAAAGAAAATATTCCAAAACATAAACTCCAACTAAGACTCCATATGGCCAAGGAGTTCACTTGGCAAGGTGTTGGGTTGATCTGAAAATTTTTGGACAATATTTTGATAGTTTTTGAAAATGTTGTAATGTTGTCTAGAATATTTTCAAAGAATAAATCTTTCAATGTTTTGTAATGTTACAAAGTTTGGTTTGTTGAATAGTAAAAGAAGATTTTACAATGTTATCAATGTGCGATGTTGTATGGCAGGACTTGTTTGAAGGTTGTAGCTATAAATATAAATGTTTCCAAGGTGTTTGCAATGTTTAAATGTGTAATGTCAAGTTTGATTGTAAGGTCAAAGGGGGTTGAATTTCTTATTGAGAAGGATGTGTTGCATTCACAAGCATTTATAAGTGAAGTATGAAGTTAAGACCATGAAAGGATCTATTTTTGTTCTCTAATAAATGGATGTGCATATGTCAAGACCATGAAAGGATCTTATTTTTTTCTTTGATAAATTGATGTGAATATGTCAAGCCCAAATTTTGTGTTCAATTAGGTATTGCTTTGGTTTGCAATGAGATAATTCTAATTTTATTTTATGTTTAATTTTGTGTGTGTATTAGAAACAAATGTGAAAGTTTGTTGCTTCAAATTGATTTGCAAATGTTAACAAGAAATTTTGAGCATAAAAAACAAGTTAAAAAATATAACCTATCCTACTCAAAATAAATGCAACACTCAAAATAAAGCATAATGATTAGTAAACATGATGAAAATAAACATAAATTATCACCAAACTAACCCTTGTTATATCATGGTATGGTGGTTGTGCTCAAGGATGATGGATTCAACCCAAATTGACCTCGTCATCGTCTTCAAAAGGCTCGAGAGACAAATTTTCATATAAAATACATCTATATTTGATGTCGGCTATTTATGAGGCAATTCTTTTACCCAGGAGGGTTGTACAACCCACCTGAGTACAGGGTACGAAATATTTATTATTCGTGGAAAAAATATTTTTGTGGATTTATTAATATTGCAGGTTTAAATAATTTTGATCAGGCAATATTTAATTTTTTTAGGGCTAAATTTTTTTTAAAAATAAATATTTTGTGCAAATTTTTGGTTGTACGTAGACTTTTGCATTCGATACAACAATCGACAGGCATTTATTTTTTGCCTATACATTTGTTGGTTGTTGCTTTTATTTCTTGTCGTGTCAGTCAACTTCCCTACGCCCTCAGTTCCTTCAAAACTAGCCCACGGTTATAGTGCTAAGTGTCGGGCGCTTATCTCAGCTAGTGGTGTAGGCACCCACCACTAGTGGTGGTGGAGACCCTTTTTTTTTTCTACTAGCAGAGCACTCGATCACATGGGAACGACCGCTCGCTAGCCCCCAAGGGCTAAAGTTTTGACCCTTTTTAACCTACAATTGTCCTAAAACAACTATTTTTTTCATTTTGCCATAACTTTTTGGCTAGGGTATCAAAATTCTGCAAACGAGATATTGACAGAAAGTTGGTTCCACGTACTTTGTAGTGGTGTAGGTCATTTTTCCAAATTTTTCTATAGGTACATTTTATTGGCAACTGAATTCAAATCTCCCATTTGGACCTCCAAGCTCATAAATTTTTGCTTGGATCTTCATTTTTCATGATTTTTACGACATCAAAAAAGTATTAAGGAGCTCTATCGTTGTGCATGTGCACTTTTTCCAAATTTAGCCCCAAGTATTATTTATTTAGTATTTTGGACATTTGGCTTTGTGATTGATTACTTGGACATTCTGACTCCTGGAGAGGTTTTATTAGTTTGGGAAGGCTTCATTTGCAGTATACATCATATTTGGAGGTTTCTAATTGTTGTTGAAGGTTAATGCATTTGTAATTTTGGAGATTTATCATAGTTCATTATGGGGTTTTCATTTCATCCTTCTTTGATTATGTTGCAAAGGGGAAGCTATAAACAATGGAGAGATGGTATCATAAAACATCTCCGATGGCTTCATTTGTTGCCACATTTGTATGATCTTGTTCTCCCTCTAGGTATAGCTAGTAAGAAATTTGCTTGGAATTGCAAAAGGGATCATGTCTTAGGAGTGATTGCTATGCATATTGTTGATGACAATTTGAATGCTATTGATAATTTTGAGTGTCCTCATACTCTTTGGACTAAAATTAGGGAGATATATGAAGATCCTGATACTTAGCCATTCTCAGACGATCCAGTTTCAGATTGTCTTGTGCCTCTTCATTTTTTAGATAGGATACCCTATAACTATGCTACTATGTAGGAGTTTGAGGATCTAGAATACTTTGAATCTTCAAATGAGGATGACGAGGGTTCTTCATATGCTTGTTTTTCTCCAAGAGAGATAGTTGTTGTACCTTCACCTTCAGTGATTCCTTGTGTAGAGTCATTGATTGAGGCTCCCATCATTCTTGTTCAACAAGACTATTCATCTTTTGTTGGTGATTCATTCAGAACTTCTAGCGATTCATTGCAACAAGTATCTCATTATCTTCCTAATTGGGATTCATATTTATCAAACATGGCATCCTTGTTTATGGAATCTCATATTTTAGATTTGGAGGACACATTTAAGGGGTTACCTTTCCTCTTTGATGACAACCATTGCACAACTATTGTCAAACCATCTTTTTCTTTGGATCTTGTTCAACATCAGTTTCCACATAGTCCTAGTGTATCACCTTCTTCATTGATTGGGAATGTACCAGATTTGATTACAAAATCTTCATATTCAGTGGACAAGGAGACACATGAGTAGTTTCCAGAGACATCATCATACATATTTATGCTTCTTTTTTTCAATTCGTATCCAGAATGGGAAACATTCTTTTATTTATACTTGTTTTTATTTCTTCTGAAAGGGAGAGAAGTTTTTTGTTGATATTGGATCGGATTTTTTTATGAAATTACCATTTTTGCAAGTGATTATACATTGTGGGGGGGCTACATAGTCTCTCTATTTCTCTTATGGGGGGGCTATTGATTGTAATATATGCATGTGATGGATGGTGTACTTGGGGGATATCATGGAGTCCTCCATACTTCATCACATGATCGTTTATTTTCTCTCTTTTGGGGAGGAGCTTTGTCCCATTGGGTTTTCTCCTTTTCTCCATTTGTGAGATATTGCATTTGCATTTGTACATGGGTACTTAAAATGGCCATGTAGTCGGGACCCATATTTGCATCTTTTTTATATCATTTGCATAATAAACTTCTCCCTAAGTTGCACTTAAGGGGGTGTTGGTGTGAATATATGTCTTGTACCTAATAATTTATCTTACTAGGTACTTAGGGGACTTATTCACATGTTAAGTTTACTTAGGATATAAGATTCTTTCTAGAAGTCTTAGTTGGCTTTTTTCTAGAACTTATCTTATTAGATTTTAATGCTTGATTCTTAGGTAGTTAGGTTGTTAGTTGTCATATGCCATAGGATTACGACACATATCACAATCATGTTCAATCCCATTCCTCACCTTGTAAGAAAAGTCATTATACTCATATGTAATATACTTCATACCTCATCATCATTTTGATAGGTCTTAATATCAAGCAAGCTCATATTCTTGCATACCCTCTTGTAGAAGGTTTTCATTGTTTTTGCAGGTGGTCTTGGGTATAGAGCTAATCTTCATCTCTTACAAATCCAACTTCTTGTATCGTTTAGCATCCAACAACTATCTAGCTGGAGCAAAGTGTTGAGCTTTCCTTCTAGGATTTCCAACAAATTTTTGTCATATTTTTTTGTTGTGGTATTTTTTGACCTTGTTATTAGGAAATTGTAGCACAAGCTTGAGTTGATTGATCTATCTCTGATAGTAGTTCTTATTTTCTTCTTTTGGCTTCATCTAGTAGATCCAACTCTTCATCCAAGGGTCTCTTCCTTTCCCTTGTATTGATACGAATGTGTTGATCAACTTTGTGGAAATTTTGATCAAACTAGGAACCTTGAGATCATGTGGGAGAAGTTTGTTGATGATCAATTTATAAGCACCTCTACCAACATCATACTCGTCAACATTCAAAATTCTTCTTGTGAGTAGTTGATTTGAAAAATCATCAAAATTATATTGATATTGTTCTCTTAGGTCAACAAAAGTATCTCCTCTACTTGAGGTGCTAACCTCCTTAGTACCATGTTGTCCAGATGGACTATTTCAATCCTTTGTCTTCCACTTACCACACTAATTTCTAGTATTGCCTACAACATTGCCATGTGCCGAAATTTCATCTCTTTGTCTTCTTCTATCCATGGTAAATGAATACTTGAAGATGAGTTTTTACAATAGAATTGTCACTCCTTGAGGGAGATAAAAAAATTCTTTGAAGTTAATCTCACTAATATTAACCCAAAAAAATAATTGCAAATCTCTTGTCAAATTTTGACCTTTACCAATGAAGTTAAGAAATTTCAACAATTACTAAATATTCCCCAACAATGATGCCATTTTGTTAGGTCTCAAAATCACTACTCCACTTCCTAGAACAAATATTTCTCACAAGGCTAGGGATGTCATCAGGTGGGAAAAATAGTTCATCAACAGAAACATGGATGATCTTAAGCTAACTCAACAAGAGTGGGTTAGATCGTTTGCACTTTGAACTTAGCTTAGACTCAAGAGGGTATTTCTAGGGGTATACCTGAATATGTATTGAAATCTCTTAATATAAAACAATGGAACAAATGGTAGCCAAACCCAACTAGTTAATTCAACCTATAAGAATGTCACTGAATTGAACAAACTGACTATCCCTAACCCCTATATAACTGATACAACAGCTTGGGAATAATCACAAGGTGGGATAAGTTTCATGAATCACAAATAATGGTTTTTTATGCTCCTTGCAAACAATGATATCATGAACTCAAGAAATAAAATGGGAAACAAATATGATTTTATAAATTTTGTTTATATTTTGACGACTCAAGAACACAAGAGATCGGTGCCTATTCTAGGGCCATAGAGTCAAAGTGAACAAAAAAAACAACAAAGGAAAGATGGAAAACTGCAAGTGATCTATAGCTTAAAGTGTGAACATACATCAATTTCAACTTCATCTACTTAGTTATCCACCAATATACCACTCAAACCCATGTGCAAACTTGTAAAAGAGTCACCACAATAACTGTAATGAAATTAGAGCTTTGTCAAACTCCTCTAATGGAAGTTATATTCGCAACAAGAAATGTGCTAAAGAAAATACATCAAGACTAATATATTCTCTAAGTTTGAACACATATGAAAGGAGACATGAATCTTAAAATGATGTATACAATAAATATTTGTCAGCCTAAAATTTTTCCTACACTCCGGTCACTAATCCACACTTTATACTTCACAGGTTACCTTTCTAACTATGCATCTGCAACTTTCTTCTCTCTATGTACCCTCCAATTCTCAAAATGACTATCAAAAATGATAATAAAAGCTCACAACAAGGGACAACCCTAAAATGAACCACTATAACAACTTTGAATCAATGCTTGATCAAGATTCCCCCCAAAATGGACACATCAAATTGATGGAGGATGTTTGCAATCAATTCTAGTGGTTAAGGGAGTCATTAATTTAGGTAGGTGAAATCAAATCTACGAGGAGCAATAATGGAAATAGGTGAATATGAAATCTACAAGTAGAAACAATTCGAGCACCAAAATATTGACCCATAGCCATGTCATTAATCCTTGGTTGGTGAAAGAGACCATTACACTTTAATTCACCTAGAAATCCATTTGAAGAATAATCATAGGCCAAATACATGAAATTTAGATTAGGCAGGCTTCAAAACTGCATCAAAAACTCAAAATAGTGCATTGTGGGAAAATTAAGGTTAACCAGACATTCTGGTTCTTTTGTGAGAATTTTAACTACTACTAGATCTACAAATTTGAAAGATCTTTGGTACACTTGAAAACACCCACTAGATATTCTATTACTTTATTGATCTTCAAATGCATGTGAAAAAACCAAGTGGACATGCATTGCACAACATGTTAGGTTCAAATGAAAAGTCATGTTGGTGATTTCAAGAAGGGGTGACATTAGCATGGTGTTAGCAAAGAGGAACATGAGATGGATGGGATGAAAGAAGATAGTGGACAAATGTATTGCAACTAGATGTGAAAGAGAAATGTGAAAATAGGAGTAGAAAATGTGAAGTTGAATTTGGAAGGTAAATGCTTGCAAAAGGAGAGTTACGAGGAAAATGAAGGGAACCGAACATGTGTTTGTAAAAGGTGAAGTTCACTTGGAAATGCTTGCAAAGAGGAAGATGATATCATTTGGCCCACAAAACCTTTAGTTAGTTGATTATGGGATGCACTTGCAATAAAATGATGAGAAAGTGGAAATAGCAAGGAAATGATCGAGATGTGGAAATGAGCGTTTGGATGTAAAAGGTGAAGTTCACTTGGAAATGCTTGCAAAGTTCTAATTAAGTTGATTTTTCCCACAAAGTGGGAAAATTGAAGGGAAATAGATATGGAAGAGAAGGAAAGGTGAAGTTGTTGATGGAAGAAGAATTCTTGCAAAACCAACACTTTGTCAATTTTCCACTTGAGACCTTTTGCGAGAATATTGAATGAAACCAGACATTGGCGGGGAAAACCAACTGAACTAGACATTGTGGAGAAAATGAGATGTGCTGGAAGGAAGGAAAATACCTACAATGGCATAACTTCTTAACCATAAGGAATTTCTCAAAACTTCAAAAGACAACTTAGCTTAATTTTGCATGCTCTATCCATTGGTGCTAAGAAAGTTTTGACAAAACCCAAGCCATGACTAATATCTCAGATCAGTTATAAACTTGGACAAAATAGCTAAAGCACAAAAAGGGGAAGGGACTCAGGAAAATAAGCAACTACAAATCTGAGTCCCAAGGCTTTTGACCTTTGATTTCTGTTTTGAAAAGTCATAAATGCCATCAAGTTATAAACGAGTTCTCTATGACATTGCTTCAATGTAGTTGAAAATACCACCTCCCTCGGCATATGCAAACAATTTCTAGCACTAAATCTATAAACACAACTTGTAGCCTTAGGCAAGGAGAGGAATAAAAAGATATATACACATAAGAGATGTATACACATGGGTTCAATAGTTTTTCTCATGACATAGGGCAAAGAATTTTGAGTGCGGCACTACCTCTATGACATGCCATACGTGACACATGTTCGTGTATTTCATTTAACAAGTCTCTTGAAAATTAAATTCTTTCTTTTCTATTCTAAATCACAATTCAAGAGGAAGCTATAAACTTTTTCAACTATTTTATTTTAAGCTTTTTTTAATTTCTTCTCAAAATTTAACCTTTCAAATTTAATAATTAGGAAACAATTATAGTTAAGTAAAATAAAGCAACAAAACGATTTTTGAGAAAAGTTGACTACAGCTGCACGAAACCTTATGTAAATGAGAGCAAAAATTTGAATCAGCTTTTACAATATAATAACTTTTCCTCCGATATTTTGGTATATTTGTATCAGCTAATATTTTGTGTCCCCTGACTGTATAGGACGGGAGTTCTGTCAAAAGAGGCTGAGTTCGAATCTCCGCTCTTACAATTTCTGAGCCCCACAAATCCTTTGCTCCCTGTTTAGACGAGAACCAGGTCAATATGCCATCTGGAAAGCAAACGCGGTGGACGGCTAACAACTTTCAGAATTGACAAAAAGTTTTGTATTTTGTGAAGCGAAAAGAAAAAGAAAACTGGCGTACCCACAAACAATCCCACAAATTGATTGCCACAATTGACCCCTAACGAGGAAAACTAGATGATGTGATCTATGGATATTAGAGGTGTGACTTTTTTCAAAATGGTGATATTTCATATAAAAAATAACTAATAAAATTTAAATTATAGAATAGTTGAATTATTATTTTGTAATATAATTTGTACATATAAATTTAGTAAATTTTATTTAAAATTTTTACATATAATTTTAGTGGTTAAATTTATATATTTATATTGTTTTTTTATTTAGTTTTGTGTTTATTTTAAGGAGAGTGTCTTGATATATTGACAAATAGCTTGTCTTTTTATAAGTCTTCTCTCTTACTTCAAGCCACCTACTTAGGGTTTATAAATATTTCTATAAACTTATCACTTACTACATTCACATGGTTATTCATTCTATACAGTCATCATATCCATACATTTATTATACCTCCATGCACACATACAACCATTTATTTGATTCCCACGTCAATTTGCCCCCTCACAATTGTGGATTTAACCCTTTTAAACTTTAAATTCAAAATTTGGCCAACTTTAGCCTATTTCTTTCTTGCCAAGGGTAGACTAAACAAAAATTTGCATGATTAATTGATATATCCTTGTATTTAAAAACATTCAATGCATGAATTTGATCGTCAAGAAATTCATAGATTCATTTGAAGGCATTACAACACTTCAATTGGTGCACTAAAAGGAATCTAGATTTGTATGACCATTTTAGAAGCATATACATGTCTAAAGAGGTTTTTTGTATTGCTTACACAAAAACTTCACCAAGGTATTTTTAATTACTACCAATCTTTAAATATTAAAAAAAAGTAGAGTAGGCAAGGACCATCTAGGCAAGTCATGAAGCATCATTCCAAATTATGCAAGGTTGATTCTAAACTCAAAGGGTGGATTCATGACTACAAGATTGACTCAAACCTATACAGACTTGAGCCAACCAACATAAGATCTAAATACATTAATTGAAAAATAACATTATTACTTGAATAAATACTAGTCTAATTTCAAAACCTCTAGAAAAATAACCATTCTTTATTCATATAGTTAGCTAGCATCCTCCTTTATACTTAATTTCATAATATAGTTATTACAATTATTTGATTTATATATCTCAACTATCATTGCCTAATCTAGGTTGATTTTTGTTTAATTAATTGCATTCATTTAATTAACCTAGGTTAACACTTAAAGGATTTTTTTTCTCTCAAAATGAACCTATGTAATCCTACATGACATAGTTGACTTTCTAGGATTTATTATCCATATTATGATTTTTAGATTTTTTTTATAATCATATTGTTTTCTAGATTTGGTCTTATTTTTATTCCCTTTGGTTTCATTGATCTATCATTATTTCAAGGTTTAGTGTGCTTCTTCACATGTTATATTTTCCACTCACCCTACCCACCCTTGCATTTTCTTTATGGTTTACAATTTTAACTTGTTTCATATACAATTTGGACTAATATTTTAATCTACAATAGATTATTCTTATTTCCATATCATTTGATTACTTTAGCTAGAGTTCTACACCTTCATCACATTGTCTTGTGAACCTACCTTATTTACACTTTGATAGAGATTTATCTTTACATCATGATTAAATAATTTTCATTATTTAATTATCCTATCTTAATCTTCTTGTCACATGAATTAAATAATTCCTAATTATTTAATTACCCTATTTTCCCTCCACAAAGTATATTCTTTTGGAATATTCTATTTTAAAATATCTCAACCAACTTGTCTCAACCATTTCTAACCCTTGATCTTGAAATCAATCCCCATTCATTGATCTTAAATATCTCAACCATTTTCCTAAAATGGTGGAGCAAACTTGAGTTCTAACTAATTTCCTTCATCCATCCTCCTTGATTCACTCTCCTTTGTGGGTGTTCTTGATCAATCTCAACCCTTCTTTGTGGGGTTTCTAACTCGATCTTATCCATTGATCTAATTTCATCAAATCTATAAAAGAACCCTCACCCCTCTCATAATTCATCTAGAGAATTTGTGAAGAGATCATGTCCAAATGAGTCTTGAGAAAATTTGAGCACTCACCATTGCATTCTAGGTCACATTATCAAGCTTCTGCAATTATGGAGGCTTTGTGTTGACAAGCAATCCAACATATCAAATGAAAAAAAATACACTCCGCCATGGGATGGTAAGATTGTGTAGTTTGAATTCATTTGTGTTTCAATTTATTTATTTATTTATTAAAGGGGTAAACGCTTTTGACCCAGAGCTATGATCCAGTGAGGTCATAAATGGGGGACCTCATCCCCAATTTAAACATTCAACAATAATACCCTAGTGGGATTTGAACCTTGATGGCAAGAACAACACCACAACAACTTAACCATCACACCATGCCACTATTGTCAATGTTTCAATTTGATTGTCTAACCCTTGTTGTTTGAATTCATAGCAATGGCAATCACATTTCATGAGTAGGTGGGTTCTAATCATTGTTTTGGTTTCATTTTGATTGAATTCATTGATACAATCCATGTACATTTTCTCCCCTTACACTTTCTAATGAAATTACAAATCCTTCCTATGCTAATGGGAAACAAGGATCAATTATTGATAAAATCATTTATAAATGGTCCTATCTACACACATTTAGAAAGGAAGATTATACCACAACATTTAAAATCCTTTATTTTAATGATAATGTAATTTTTTTCTTAAATTCATTCATTGGATGACCCCTATAAGAACTTAGTGATCTTCATCCTTAGTTAGAATTGATTAGTTCTATGTGAGAAGAAAAATAAATAAAAAAAATCTTAAATCTAAAAGAAAGGTGAATTGAGTAATCTCTACTAGAGTTAAATGGACACTTGGATGACACTAAAATAATACTTAGAATGAGATAAATAGTATCTTTATCAATTCTATGATGTCTGATTGAGAATTAAAAAATACTTGATTATTGATAATATGTTTAGATAAATTGAAATAAAAAATAAAATATTTAACTCGTGATAAACTAAAAATAGACTAATAACCACTAAAAATGATGATTCCAAAATATAAATATAATCAACTTGTAAAGCCTAAAAAAAATTATATAATTTTACCATGCAAAAGACATTTCTTTTTAATAGGAGGTCCTTTCCACATGGTTTTTCCTTAACTGAATAACTCAATAGATCCTTTCCATACGATTTTGGGACAAGTCCTATGGCTCTTAGAAAGACAAAGTAGAGATTTTGAATTCAAAAAGTTTTTCTCAAATTTTCTAGGTAATTTGAGTATCCCATTGTTGACACCTTCCCTCATTTAAAACAAAGAATAATGCATCTTCAACAGTCTTTCTTGTTTTAGATATATGTTTTTCCTTCTAAAAGTGTACCCCACACCACATATGACCCAACATACTCAACATCAATGGACACGGTACATGGGGATGACCAATATTCTTTTGTGCTTTTCTTTCCCATGTACGCAAAAAGTCAAAAATATGGCAAACAAGGAGTAAAATATAGGGGAGAGGGCCCAATAGTCGTGCGGGGTCCAATAGTCGCGCACTCAATCGTAAATATAATACCCAATAGTCATTTATATAATGTCCAATAGTTGTTGTTAGAATCCAAGATCACCTGCATGCAAGATGGATACCTGTCACATGCAAAAGATATGAAGAACCGAAAAAGATGTTCTCTGTAAACCTCTCAGTAAAAATGCATTAAGAGAATCAATTATTACAATGTGATCAATCCTTATGAAGGAGATCAAGAAACCCTAAAAGGGAAACCCTAAATGAAACCCTAGTGTGCACACTTAATAATTAATAATTAATTAATTATTAATGTGCCTAAGTTTAACAAGTAATAAAGAGGAATAAGTGACTTAATTAATTAATCAATGTGATGTAATTAATTAAGCATAATAACTTATTACTCTAACACCCCCCCTTAAGATGAACTTAGGAAGAAGCTAAAACACTAGAATAAGATGCATGAAAGCAAAGATGGGTCCCGACAACTAGGCCGATCGGTACCCATTTACAAATGCAATAAGGAGTAAGAGAAGGAAAAACCCAGTGGGACAAAACCCCCTTACAATGAGATAACATGCTGCAAAAGCACTGGAAGAACTCTGAGTAACTGGAACTTGATATAGGCAAGCAGGAAATATTCTTCTGTATACTACTGAAACCGGATGAGAGTCACTGATTGACTCAAGGAATCATGATAAAGCAACAGAAAACCCGATGCCACAGAACACTCGAAAACTCCAAACGGGAACAACTCTGGAATCTATGAAGTAGCAAACAATTATTGAATAATGTATTACTGAAAACGAAGTGCAAAGATGCAAGATGCACTCTCCCAACTGCCAAAATATCCAAGTAATCGCCAAACAACCCATCGGGCCAAATCTGGACTAATTCATAAACCTGAGATAGATACAGAAAAATTGCATGGACAGCAACCTAGAGCTCCTCAATACCTTTCCGATGCTTCAAACGAGGCGAAAAACGGAGATCGTGGCAAAAAGTTATGAGCTCGGAAGCATAAAACGTACATCTGACTTCAAACAGAAATAAATGCAGAAAAATAGTAAAATACTGAAAAATAAACAGCACTACTGGAAAGTGCTCGGAACTAGCTTTCCGGCGATATCTCGTTTGCCCGATTTTGATACCGTATGCCCAAGTTATGGCCAAAAGAAAAAAACTGCTCTTTTAGGGCAAACTAGGGTTAGGAGGGGGCAAAGAGGGCCGGCCGTACGGATGACGTCAGCAAAACACGAGCAAAAATTTGACGGCCATCTGGCCGTCGGCGCAAAAAAACACCTCCCTGCAAAAAAATTTTCGGCCGTCGGAATATGCTCTGTGGAATCGGAATATTCCCAAACGGCGCCCGGAATCTGCAAACCCCGGAATATTCGAGAATCGCCGGCGGTTGTATGCATGGCCCCCGGTCCTCCATATGACCGGGGGTTCTGATGGAGGAGCCCGCGGGGGCTGTCTCTGGCCGGCGGAGGAGGTGGGCTGCGCCCCCGGCGGCGGTGGCGGGCCGGTGGCCACCCGGTGGCGGAGCTCATTGTAACTGGAGGCGCCGGCGCGAGTTTCAAAAAAGCACGTTTTTTGACATTTTTTTCAATTTTCGAGCCTCGGAATGCGTGCTGGGGAGGCCGTACGGCCCCTCAGACAATTTTTTTTGCTTCCCGAGTCAACTTCTCAAAAATCAACGAAACGACAGGCGTTTCTAGGGTTTTTGGCCGCTGCGAACGCAATGGCGGTGTCCGTTTGAGCCCAAAGTGAGCCAAAAAATAGGCTACCCCCAGATCTTGCAGAAAAGATGCCTGTGGAAACCCTTGCACTTGAAACTCACAGAGAGGCCATATCTTCAGATCACGAACAAGCAGCTGCAGGTCTGGAGCTCTGATACCATGTTAGAATCCAAGATCACCTGCATGCAAGATGGATACCTGTCACATGCAAAAGATATGAAGAACCAAAAAAGATGTTCTCTGTAAACCTCTCAGTAAAAATGCATTAAGAGAATCAATTATTACAATGTGATCAATCCTTATGAAGGAGATCAAGAAACCCTAAAAGGGAAACCCTAAATGAAACCCTAGTGTGCACACTTAATAATTAATAATAATTAATTATTAATGTGCCTAAGTTTAGCTTAAGTAATAAAGAGGAATAAGTGACTTAATTAATTAATCAATGTGATGTAATTAATTAAGCATAATAACTTATTACTCTAACGTTATGATTTGACTACCCATAATTAAACAAAATGTATGCTTTTGATCTAAAAAACAACCAATCATGTGATACCACATCAACGCTCAACTACTCATGATGTAATGCACGAGAATTGGTCTCACTATTTTTTTGGGCCTTTTTGGACACCTTGACAAAAACGCATGCTGATGTGGCATCATATTTGATGATGTGGCCCTGAAACCTTAGTTATAAGTAGAGAACTTGCCAAGTAAGCTGCTGTAAAAAATTGGGAGTGATTTGAAATTTCGATGTAGGATAATTAGAAGCGCGAAGTTAGGGTGCACGACTACTGGACCCTCTCCCCTATCTTTTCCATGATTGTGATAAGAATGGAGTAGGGTGGACAAAATGCTGAATAGTCACATCACCTTTTAAATATGTCCAATGGGAAATGATTTTATATTTATTGGGACAAAATGGTTACTTAGGAAAAGTACATTGCTTAAAGTCAATTAAGTAATAAAAAATTAGCATAGGAAGAATTGTATGATTATTGTCTCAAGGATTGAAATCTTTTGGATTCATATAAATTAAGTTCAATATTCAAGCAAAAGGACAATTAAACATAATAACAAGTAAACAACAACATTAAATGGGACTCCTCGATTAATGGATTAGGTCTATAGAGACACAAGTTGCCGTAGGCATGCTTTTTCCATAGGATTACAATTGTCTATTCTATAATTTTGTGCACATTGATGCAAAACAAAGATTGATGAAAGAAAACAAATAGATTAATTACATTTATATATATTGAAATTGTGTAAGGCAATTGAAAAGCTAAATTTTCTACCGTGCTAAATTTTTGAGAGAGACATTTTACAAAATTGTTTGATTATAGATATTGTAATGATTGTTTGATTATATATATTTAATGATCTTGAAAGTTAATTGGTAGGAAATAATGGCAAAATGGCAATAATATAATGAAAACCAAAATTAAGGAAATTTACTTCATGCTAACAAAACACACATATTTGATAGAATATTTGAACCAAAGTTGGAAACTTAATTGGAACAAGAATCAACGGCAAAAGATCTTTCAAACAGTTAGAGGCTAAAAAAGCTTGTTTCAGGTGGCTTCTAATAATCCAAAAATTGTCATTCAAAAGCAAAATAGATGATTTTGATATATACAGCCTTTGTAGAATACTCGAGACAATTAATCATATTTTCTTTGAATGTATTTTTGCCAAAGAGATATGGAAGTTATTTTGTAACAAGCAAAATATTTGGGGGAATAATGAACAACCCCTTCCTGAGAATATTTTATTTAATCATAATGTAAAAATGGGGAAAACTGCTGCCTTATTTTGGCTTTGCCTTTCATCTGAGATTCTGTAGGCCATCTGGAAAGTAAGGAATGAAGACAGGTTTCAAGGAAGGAAGAGGGTGCTTATTGAGTCTTATAGAGGACTCATGTTATACAATGTTGCCATGCAGGTCTACATTACGGTGGAACTCTCAAAGGAAAATTTTTGGAAGTACTTGGAGAACAGAGAGATCACAATTAATATCCTGGAAGCAAGATATGGGCATATGTGGCCTGAGGGGCATCCAGGTGTGGATGTCTTCTTGAGGGCTCTTCATGCATTTCAGAAGGACCTAGGAGAGGGGTAAGGCACTAAAGTTGACAAGATTCAAAACAAGGAGGGATAGCCAGTGGAACCCTCTATTGAAGAACTGTCAGCTGCAAAGACATTGATAGCTATGAGAGATGGTAATGGGACAAAGTAAAACAATCAGAGGACAACAAACATGCTCTGTATATATCCTTTTTGATCTACAACAGATGTTTATATAGGACAGTGATATATAATTGTATATTTTGTTAATGATGCTTTGATGTAACTAATGCCACTTTGATACAGGTTTTACTTTTGGGATCCACTCTTTTGACCTCATACAAATGGGGATAACTGTTGATATTATGTAATGGGGTAGTCTAAAACTAATACAGATACTGTTGGGATTTTCTTTTTGATCTCATGTAAAAGGGGGATAACTGGTGATATTCTGTAATGGGGGGTAATCTAGAGTTGATCCTCAGATGGGCATCTTGTCTATGTGATTTGTAATTGCTGCTTCTATTATACCTAATACAAAAATTGGTAGGAAATAATAAATGTTTGTGCAACTTTATTTTGATTAATTCTTAGCCTATTTGATGCACAATTCATGTATTATAGGGTCCTCTTTAAATAATAGATTAAGTGATCTAAGCATAATCTCTTGTGTCTCTTGTGATATGTGTAATGATGTTTGAGTAGTATTGGGAGTTTTTTGCATGAGCGTAGTTTCTTCATCTTATTATCAATATAATGGAGACAATTACTTCCTAAGGAAGATAGAGGATTTGAATACAACCTTATACATCTTCTTTGAGCATAACACAATTTTGCATGTACTTATCAATAGTAGCATCTAGGTGCTCAATTTTATCATGCATCACATAATATGTGTAAATCCATATGCAATACTATCCTCATGTTATTGCACACAATTCTTGTTATAAATTTGGATATACTTAAATTATCTAGTAATTTTTAAAGAGAGATTTAAGCTATAAAATTGTAAAACATAAACAAAAAAATTCTAGAGATTTTGAGAGATGTGTTAAATCTCAAGATGGAGAATTTGCATTAGGAGCTCACAATGAGAAGTTCTTAAATCAACGAAGGAAAGATATCTACAATATAAATAGACTTATAGTTTCTCAATCTACTAAGGATGAGGATAAAGTATATAATCCAAAAATAGGGGATTGCTTATCTAAGTTTCCAAATCTATGAGGATAAGGAAAATTAAGAATCTCATTAAATAAGGAGATTATGAAAACTCATTATCCTATCCTATCTAAGTGAACTGAATAACCATGTTGAATATCATACTCAATATAAACATATCCAAAGTAGTTAAAATTCTTACACTAACACCCCCTAAGTGCAATTGAGGTAAGAAGAAATGGGTCTCAATAACAAGGCCTTGTTAGGTACTTATGTATAATTTGAAATAACCCCAAACTATAAAAATGTGAAGTATAAACAAAAATAGACCAAAAAATAAAGGATTGCTTATCCAAGTTTTCAAATATGTGAGGATAAGAAAAAAATTAGAATCTCATTAAATAAGGAGATTATGAAAGCTCATTATCCTATCTTACTTAAGTGAGCTTAAAAAGCATGTGCAATATCATACCTATGATAAATATATCTAAAGTAATTTAAAAATATTATAGTAACACCCCCTTAAATGCAACTAATAAAAAAGATTTTCAACAACAAGGCCATCTTAGGTACTCAAGTATAATTTGAAATATGCCTTAAGTATGAAGATAGTGAACCCCCAAAAGTAGAGATGAGAAAAATCGTAGGATAAAAATTCATCCCAATTGAGGTATGTGAAGGATGATGTAGAAGAATCTGAGTGTACGGATAATCTACACATTTCAATTTTGTTTGATTTTTATTTTTCTCATTTTTCTTGTGTAGACATGATTAAATTTTTAATTATTTAACCATTTTGTATGGCTGCATAATTAAATGTAAAAATTAGAATTTTGGTGCTAAAAATTGTTATTAATTGATAAATTAAAGCTAGCACAAAAGCCCACGCCCAAGATAGAGGATGTTGATTTGGGCATCATGTAACTCCTCTTGAAGTTCAATTTTTTCATCATTTAATGAGTGGAATCTGGATGTCTGGGAGTGGAGGTGATGATTTGAGGAAGAGTCAAGAGAATTTTTGGAAAAGAATTTGTAACTCCTCCCTAGAAAATTTAATGGAGAGAGTTAATGGGAATGTGGGATGCCTAGGGAGCTTGAGAAAAGGAAAATACAACTAAGTTGATAGGTATGCCATGCTTAGGTGAAGGAAAAGAGGGAAAAAGAAGTAAAAGAAGTGAAAAATCAATGTTTTGAAGAGGAAAAACACCTGTGTAGCCAATGGGACACCCAAGAGTGAAGCTTCAGAGCTTTGTGGCTACATACGTTGTTATTGGTGGTTGATTAGAAGACTTTTTTATTTGATTGTAGTTGTTGATTAAAAAAATCTTGCATGTAATAGTGATTTTTGGCTTGTTTAGTTACTCCCTACAGTTGTTGTTGCAGAATTTGGAGCTTTGAAGTTAAAAATTAACATTATTCTTGATTCAAATCAATTCAATGATGTTGTTCATGGAATTTGGCTCTTATTGTGTTTCAATCCTTTATTTTAAATTCTTGGTTGTCTGTGTTTGTGCTGCAACAATTGACAATCGCATAGGATTCTCAATTATTGAGCTGCATCAAATGGTATCAGAGTGGGAGGATTGGTTGGGAAGTATTGTAGCAGTGAGTAAAATTTTTATTTTTATTTGTTTGGATATGTGTTGAGAGGAAATTGAAGAATTTTATTTGTTGGGATGTGTGAGGATTTGATTTTAGTGCCTGAAAAAGTTTTAAATGTGTTACAAATATTTGCCTATAATTTATTGCTTAAGTATTAGAGCAGGTTGATTGGATGGAATATTTGAAGTAATTTGCAGTTGCTATCCTCCAACAAAGGTTAAAGTTGGGTAGAAGGTGCACGAGAGAGAGGTGTGTCTTCCATAAACTATCTATTGAGTAGAGGATAATAAGAGCGAGTTTGTTGTAGGGAGGACTTGTGATTGCAGAGGGTTGATACCCTGAAGTGAGAGAGATTGTTGCAAGAAGGAATTGCAACTGTAGAGGGGCTTGTGAGTCTCTAAAAATGTCTTCGAAGAAGAGGAAAAGATGGGTCATGATTGTGAAAATTTATTATGGGAAGAATGGCGACACAAGAGGATTGATAAATTTATTATTGAAGAATTAAAGAAGAATGAGGCTAGATTGGATGTGATAGAGATGGAAAAGAGAAAAAATATTGAAATAGGTAAAAGAAAATGTGAAAAAAAATTATGTGATAGTGGTAAAGTGATAGATGAAAGGTATGAAGAAGAGAGGATAAAATGTTACCCAGAAGAAGGAGAAGAACTCGATATCTATTATGGGATAGAGAGATTTGGCAAAGAGGACAACAAGAGTAAAGATGAAAAAATGCATTATTACAATTTGAAACAAAAAAAATGCGGTACACTCTAATGACCTAGGGTGTATTGGGACATCATTTCTACAATTTGGTTAATATGCAAATCAACAAGGTGCATAGATTGACTTTCAACCTCTTAGGTGGGTCAATGAGACCTGGATTTGTATCTATTTGGGGGTAGGAATGATTTGAAATGATTAAACTAAATTTAAACTAAATGACCTAATATGATAAATGCAATTTTTTGAATATAAACAAAAGGAAACAAAACTGTGCAGGTGGATTTGGAAGGTGAAGACTAATATATACTTGTCACCAAAAGTAAGATTTGAGTGTTGTAGCAAGACTAGGTCGCCCCTAGGTGACTGGGTCTTTATTAGGGTGTCTTTCTCAAATTTTTAGGGTCCTCTGGTGCTAGATATAAGATTCTATTTTTTTCTTATCCCATTTTTTTGAATACCATCAGTAAATTCTGTAATTGAGTTTTTGTATCTTGACAAATTTAATGATAACAAATGCAACAATGCAAAATGGGTCTTCAAGATCTCTTCAATCCTTTCCAAACCTACAACTTGCACATTCACAAAGAGAGAAGATGTTGAGCCATATAGGGGCTTTCCTCAGTCAAACCCCGTGTAAGTGTCCACTTCCACAATGACAATGTCAATGATAAAAAACTTAATGGAAAAAAAGGAAATGATGAATGAACAAATACTGCAACTCACCACCCTTCAATGGCTTCCTTGGAGGACTAAAGACATATACATCACTTCAAGGATTTAGATAATTCTTGATAGAATGCTTGAATGCTTTGGAGATCTATAATAATTTTAGTCTTCACAAAACATTAACATGAACACACATAGAATTTGACATGATGTTGGATCTTGAATTGCTGTAATAAATTCTAATAATGCTATTCTTGAATGCTCTTGACAATAATATTTTCTCTTGAATGCTAAAAGGTGTATGTTAGATTTCAAATGATAAAATAACTAGGTATTTATAGGTGTTTGTCTAATTTATTGAAAATTAGATTCCAAAAGCTGACACTTTATTTTTGAATTTTGGATGTTAAAATACTGCCAACAACATATTTAAATTTGGGTCTCGACTAAGAAGGGGGACCTAATCGCCCAAGGGGGACTGGTCCTAGCCCAAAATTCTAGAACACTCAAAGTGAGGGACAATTTAATGGTTGAATGCATTTTTTCAATACTTGTCCTTCTTTGGAAAATAGTAAAAATTAGGCTTTGGAATGCATAATTTGACAAATTAGAAGCTTAATTAATTCCAATGAATTAGGAGGCCAAAACATAATATGAAATTGTGAGTGTATAAAATTTTCTATGCAACATTTAGCCCCCACTTTAGTGAGAGTATGAACTTATGCTTAGACTCATGCTAAAGTAGATAAATATGTCAAGAGGGGTTCAATTGTACAAATGTTAGAGAGATAGGATGAATAAGGATCAAGGGGGTTGCGCAAGCCCCTAGGATCCAAGATCCCATGGAAAACCAACATAAGCATAAAGGAACACACATGTATGATATGTAGTAAGGAAAGATACACAAACATACAATGTCGGAAAACATGAAGCATATACAATAAAAATATATGATGCAACATAGCATATGAATGGCGATGAAATGAAAACAAGAACAATGTATACATAATGTAAACATGGAGAAGAAATACGGAAACACAAAATATAAAACAAAATACAAGGTTAGTACTAATTTTGAGCCGGTTAGGAAAAGAGACCTCAGTCTTAAATTATCTCAAATACCAAACATCATCCATCGAATAAAGAACAATGCTCCATGAGGACTAAATTCATACTCATCACTCATGGGACACATGGCTCTATGGGAAAGCAAGTTGTATTATACTAGGCGGCCATGTAATATGATGGGTTTCATAAGGCTAGAAAGTTATGTTATGTTAAACACTCATGAAACACATAGTTCCACCATCAAGCAAAGTGTGTTATGCTCAATGGCTGTGTTAAAAAGGGATGGTCAAGTTCTTGATCCATGAACTATTTTGCAAAAACTCACCTCATGGGGTGCAATAAAACTCACCTCATGGGGTGCAATAAAACTCACCTTAGGGGGTGCAACAAAACTCACCTCAGGGGGTGCAACAAAACTCACCTTAGGGGGTGCAAAAAAACTCACCATAGGAGGTACAAAAAAACTCATCTCAGGGGGTGCAACAAAACTCACCTCGAGGGGTGCAACAAAACTCACCTTAGGAGGTACAAAAAAACTCACCTTAGGGGGTGCAACAAAAATAACCTTAGGGAGTGCAATAAAACTCATCTCAGGGGGTGCAACAAAATTCACCTCAAGGGGTGCAACAAAACTCACCACAGGGGGTGCAACAAAACTCACCTTAGGGGGTGCAAAGACAAGGCCAAAACCTTAAGGGGTGTCATGATAATACCATATCAAAAGTGATTTAATCAACATGAAAGGGGCACTACTTGATGCATGAAAGGTCACACCTTAGGGAACAACACACATGACATCATCACCAAGAAAGGAATAGTCAAGGAATAGAAAATATCACACTAGGGAACACCAACCATAGTATTACCACAAAGGAGAAAGTCATATGCCAAGAAATATCACACTTGTGAGACATCAAGTCCTATATCACCATAAAGGAGAAAATCACATGGATTAATAAGGCCACACTTTGGTTGACAAGGTCACACTTCTTAGGAGTTGTATGCCATCATCACTAAGAAGGGACCATTTCTTATACTTACAATGAGTAGGGGACCATATTCCCCCCCCTTAAAATGTTAGTGTACTTGCTACACTAATGTTATAAGGAGATAAAAGATGGATCCCAATAAGGAATACACCTAGGGGAAGGCTACCTAATCCTTTTCCCCCCAAGTGTAGGGGAAAAGAGGAGCCCAAAATGATGATATGCTACCTAACTCCTTGCAAGAAAGATGATTTGCATAAATTCTAATGCATGTGGTAGTAAGCATAGTTCAATACTATAACTATCGCATGGAAATAAGTAAAACAAATGAATGTTAATTTATCACACGTTCATAGTGATCCGCATAAGGATCAAATTATTTCAATACCTTATTTAAAGCACGACATTCATTGGTAAGATGTCCAAGTATTCTATGGTATGCACAATAAGACATGTCTGTACTTTTTCCTTTCTTATCTTCTCATTCACAAATAGGTGGTAATGTGATAAGCCCTAGGTTGAGAAGTGTTTGTAAAGTCCATTTAGTCTTGGTTATACTATGCAAAAATGGTAGCTTCTTGAGTTTATAAGGCTTGTGTTTCTTACTTGATTGATCAATTGTTTGATGTTGAGGTGGAGGATCTTGATAACCTAATACCTTAGAATCTTCATATGGTATTTTCTCTAAAAGGGAAAGGAATTCATGTTCATTTCTAATGTTACATTCTTGCCTTTTCAAAATCCTAAAGCCTTGTCCATAAGTTTGTTCCAAGTCAATGGGTGTGTTTGTAACCTTATGCTCATATGATAGAGGATTAGTTGATGTTCTTTCCTTGTTACTATTATGGATAGGTTTCTCTATGAATGTTGTTTGAGTTAGGCCAAGTGGTTTAGTTTCTAGGTGTAACAGATTGAATGCTTCAAGTGGTGGCATGGTAGGATGTTGTTGGTATGGAGTAGTAAGTTGTTGCATAGAGGGATAAAAGGCTACATTATTTTCAAGGTTATGCAATGATCATTATATGAAATCATGCATGCTCTCTTCATCTTGAACTATGACATCAAGAAGAATTATAATAGGAGAAGGTGTATCATTAATGTCATTATCAAAAGCATTATCATCACCAAACACAACTTGAAACATCAATCAGGGATTTCAAGGACACCCAAATTTTACCAAAACACATATCCATGATGAAAGTTTTGCAATAAGATTCAAATTGTAAAACAACAGATTAAGAGAATTGAGATAGTAGCCCCAGACAAAGTTACCTGAGATTATTTTGTCACTGAAAGTTGACTGATGCCTAAATAACAGGACAAGGTCACCTAATGGTGACTCGATCATGGTTAAGGGTTCTGAAAAATCAAAATTTGACTGTAAAGTATATTGTTTAATAATGTTTATTCTACTTGCAAATAGTTGAAACAATAAATAATTTTCCAAAATTTGCTTAATGTATTCCAATTTGATGCAATATGAAAATATGCAATGATGTTGAATATTTTTGAACAAATGCGAATGCAATTTTTAGATCTGAAATGTAATAATTGATTGATTGTAATATCCAGATACTTAAAAATGATAGTTTTGAATACAAATTTTGATCTTAAACAATGCACTTTCCTTCACTAAATGAAATAGATGTAAAATGCTTTGTAAAATGCAGTTATTGGTTTCAAAATAGAGATATTCAAGTAAAATGCAATTGAGCAGGCAAAGATAAAATAGTGTCAAAAAGTTTGCTAAGACACCTATACAAGGATAGGGTCACCCAGGGGTGACTGAGTCATTGTTCAGGGTTTTGAAAATTCAAAAACTGAATATTTAAATTGATGTTTAAAGTTATTGTTCCTATCCACAAACAACTTTTACAGTGACTTCTTTTTTAGAATTTTTCAATGTTAAGGAAATGCAAATTTATGATAATCTTGGAACAAAATGACACTATTTGGAATGCAATTTTGAAATAAAGATCTGATCTAAATAATTGAAACGCAGTGTAATGCAACATATGATGTAATATGTATGCAATACTTTTGAATTTTTATGATTTTTATGATGTAATATGCAACCCCAAATGTGAAACACAATGAAACAAAACCTACATGAGAAATACAAAATGCAATGATGCAAAACCTAGATCTAGGGTTTGAAAGACCACCAAATTAGAAAGTTTTGATGTAGGAATTTTTGGTTCACCAAAATTAAACATAAAAAATTTAGTACACCCTAATGACCTAGGGTATATTGGGCCATCATTTCTATAATTTCATTAAGATGCAAATCAACAAGGTGCATAGATTGACTTTCAACCTCTTAGGCGAGTCAATCAAACCTAGATTTGCATCTATTTTGGGGTAGGAATGATTTGAGATAGGGATTTGGTGTTTTGAGGAAGGCTTTGAATGGAAGATTGGTTTCCCTTGTCAAGGTTAGCATAAGGGCAACTAATGGATATTGTTGGGGATCAATGGTATGGATTTTATTAACTGGTTCTTGATATTGAATATAGATAGATGGATGACTAGGGCTCATGGTTTGTTGGTATGAGGGTTTAGGGGGTATGTGTTTACTTCTAGCAACAAGATAAGGATATATGTCCTCCATTGTGTATTTCTTTTTAAGTCTAGAGGCTTCTAGATCAACCACTTGTTGTTCCAAGGCTTGCACTTGTTGTACTGGCATTTCTTCTATTATCGATGATTGCATTGGAATGGCATTTTCTTAAGCATTATAGTTTAAATTTGGCATGGGACCCATGGTGGGTTTATGTTTTGATTTAATTTGGTGTTTGATAGATAGGTATGTTGTTCTGATTATGCATGTGCGCATATTGATATTGTGCCATGATTTGTATGAATATGGGTTTGATGTGAATGTGTGAGTAGATCCTTGGTAAATACAAGGAATCAAAGACTTTTTGTTTTTTGTTTTTTTCAATTTTTTTTTGGATTTTTGGGTTTTATAAAAAAATTTGGATTTTGAAGTTTTTATGGTTTTTTGTAGTTTTTGGATTTTAAAATGATTATGCAAATGAGGGGTGATAGATGGTGTATGATTATGGTTTAAGGATGGTTGAGGATATAGTGAAGATGAGTGATGGTGATTATGGGTTTAGACTTTGAATTTGAAAGACTATGGCTAACCAAAGTAACCAAAAGGGATGTCTAGATCTCCAAAAGATGGAAGTGAGAAAGACAATAAATGAGGGTTGACCTTAAACTAGACTTGTGAGGTTTAAAGCCAACCATTGGTGGAAAGACAAAAAGATAAGAGATCAAGAAAACCCCAAAGGGTGACTAAGGTTGAAGCACAATCTAACTAGGGAAAAATCAATAGTGGACGAATGATGAATGGATATGAATGGTACTAGACCTAAGTATTCTCAAGAGAAGCCTAAAATCTCAAAATATGGAGACAAGAGACTAGTCACACTCAAACTAGACTTGTGAGTTTAGGGAAACTGTAGACAAGACAATGAGAGTTGGAAGAGATTCAAGACACCTCAAAGAGGCAACTAGGGTCTAATGATGATAGTTGGACTAGTGTAGGATTTATGAGTAGTTAATGGATGATTGAATGAAGTTTGACCTATGGTCGATGCAAGGATAACCAAATTTTAGCCTATGGATGCATGAACTTGGCCTATGGATGCAATTAATATTTGAGATGCAAAGGTGGATGTGGAAAGCTAAACTAAATAAGTTTGATAGGTCTCAAGTCACTTAAGTTTAAAAATTGGATTGAAAGGATAGACCCCAACTTGTTTCAATGTAGACTATGGCTGGCTCCTTAAGAATGAAGTGTTTAAAGATATTATTTGTGTTAGGCTTTCAATTTTAAGATAGCATACACTCAAAAAACACTTGGAAGACAAAGTGGTTGTTGAATCTAGACTATAGAAGGGTATGACTTAAGGGTGAAGAGCCCAATGGCTTCATTGGTATATGACAAATAAAGACGCCCATAAGAAAAGCACAACCTAGTTATTTAAAAAGGTTTGTATACTTAGTATAACACACACAAAAACCCCAAGATCGATGTGAAACACCTTTCTTTTGGGAGCGGATAGCTAGAGATTTGGTGACATAGGCTCTTTAGCACATGCACACCTTCTTTCTCTCCTCAGGAGGCTAAGAATACAAAACCAAATATTTGTATCTCTACTCAAGGGAGTTAGTGGTGAGTGTCTTCGAGCATGATACTATACCTTGCACTATACCAAGTAATTGCTAAAAGGTTCCTAGGCTTCTAAAAAACAAAAATGTCTAGTGGGGGACTACCATGAACACTAGTGGTATAATGTCAAACGTGAGACACTAAAGCCTCTAGTCAACCCCAATTTGGTCTATACACCCACATCTGAATTGAGACATGTGGTATACATCACAAGATTGTGCTACTAACTTTTATCTTTGCACCTTTGATATAGCCCGCGGGGAAACATGCTTGAGGTTGAACCCTGGGATGATGAAATCCCCAGGCATGCCTCCTACTAAAAATAAAAAAGGAGAATAATGTGTATTCATCACCACCCAATATCGCACAAGTGCATAAGGGGAGAGGATACGTACACACAATGTGCAAGTGTAGCAAACATGAAAAACAAAGTTCTTTTTAACCCAACTAAGCTAAATGTGAAATAATGTAAAAAATAAAGACAAAATGTTTTAGAATAGATTCTTTGATAATAAAACCTACAACACACTAATTAGTAGTTCACAATAAGCCTTCGACAACGTCCTGCAAGAATTAGATTAGTAGTTTAAATAATGTCTTTGACAATGTGCTGCAAAACCAATTTCGTTAGAACTTTAATTTTTTTCTTCTTTGGTTCTCAAAAAGGTGTTGCGAAAAATAATTAGTGAAAACACTCAAAAAAATAGATTCAAATAAAAAAACTAAACACACCATAAACAACTTTTTTAAAAAAAATTACAAAATTTTTACAAAGCAAGTTCGTGTGTAAGTATTTGAAGTTTTAAATTAAGCATCCAATTTAATTGATTATTCCTGCTTTCTAATTTCTGATCTAAAGAAAAGATTTGATCCACATCATGCACATCAAAAGCATCTTTCCGACTCCTACAAAAACTTGAAAATCCAATGAGTGGTTTGCAAATTATGCTTGTTTTACTATAGGTTAGTATTTTCAAAAATTGTGAAAAAGAGAAGCAAACACTCTCACCAAATGATTCAACTTCTATGAATTGATTTTTTAACTAGAAACTAAAACCACATTCATCATTAATAGATTTTAAAAATATGCAACAATAAAAATGTAGCCAAAAAGTGCAAATCCGTACAATGTATGGATTAACAAAGAAAGTGTTTGCAAATCACATTTTTTTTTAAATTTGTAATGCAAATTTTCACCAAAATATGGTGTATAATATATGAAAGTTTATGGAAAAACCCTTCTGGACATAATGGTGATGCCCACTTGTCCTCAAATAGCCTCTAAAAATTCTGATTTTAACAGCCTCTTAAAAGTATCCATAACTTGCAATACATAAACACCAAAAACTTGCACATAAGAAGGTTAGGAAAAAAAATGTTATTCACGTCAAGTTCACCAAATGTATGGATATGAAAATTCAATTTTTGAAGCTTAAATCCTTGACGGGAACCATCAAACCTTTATAAGTAAGCTTCGAAAATCAAATCCAAAACAGTGAAGCACAAATTAACATAAAGGAAATTGAATGTAAACAAACAAAGCAAAGTATACCTTTATAACTTCATTGGTTGATCTCCATTGTTCTTCTCTCCTTCACTTTTGAAAATTGAAGATATGTTGCTCTTAGTTTTGGAGTGCACAAAGTAAATAGACTCAAGACAATAGTAACATAAAAAGGTTGAAGATGGTGGTTCAAGACAATAATTTCAGCAAAGCTTCGAAGATGAGAAATTAAAGGAAATGGAAGAGTTAAGTGAGAGAAAGAGGGAAAGATGTAAGAGTTCATTTTTTAAATTAAAAATAAATGAAAAATTATTTATTTTCAAAACCATGGATAATTAATTAAACTTAAATAATTTAATTAATCATTAGATTAGTGAGATTAAATAAATAAAAATATCTATTTAATCAAAGACAATGCTAATAATTAAATAATTAAGTAATAATTACTTAATTGGATGGATTAATGAAATGGAAGACATTAGTATAATTAAATAATAAAAAATATTTAATTATGTGCATGTGAAAAGAGAGTGAAATCAAATTAGAGGTTAGAAGAAGAATTATGGTTAGATGAAGAATTAGACAATAATTAATCAAAAAATGTCGTCGCAAGCTCGGGACAATTTTAAGTGTCTACAAGAAGAACTCACAAGGTCAAGGATCTGCAAGCAACAACCACATCCCCAACTAACCAACTTTCTAAGGACCTTAGCAATGTACTTGCTCCAAGTTGAAATCAAACAATTCATTTACAAGTAGTAGAAAATAGAAAATGAACTATTCATGAGAGATCCCAACCTTTTTGAAATTGACAAGATTGGTTGGAATACCAATAATAGCACATAAAAAAGCAAGAAATAACAACAATACCTAAGCTAGTATCCTCATTCAAGTTGTGAATTGCATTATATGGGCTTGATAAAATAAAATGGATTTTATTGCAAGACTTACACCAAGTTCGTTAGCCTTGATCACTACAAACTCATTACTATTGTGGGAACCAATAAAAAGTCCAACATTGGCCTTCATTGCTACGAACCTTCAAGGGCTTAAAAGAACTAGATTCTCGAGATTTAAATATAGGTTTCTTGCTTGTATACTAGATTAAAACTAGGTTGAATGTAGTACAGATTACAACTGGATTCTTGATAGTGGACCAAATTAGAACTGGGTTCTTGATTGTAGATCATATTTGTATATTATGTACCAGAACCCAATCGGTCAATCATTGTATACTTCTTGCCCAATTTCAACTTATAATCCATTATTGGGTGTCACTCACTTGGCAAATAAATCAATTTTATACCAACTACCCTCCAATTTTTTGTCCATGAGAACCAACATCATCATGAGGATAGCAAAAAATCAGAGAATGAGGTAGAGCAAGGAAGGGCAGAGTCCCAAAAATTTGAAAGGACTGGAAGAACACTTGAGTTGCTTCTTCTTGTATAAGTTTGTGAATCAAGCCATCAAATATAGATTTCAATACTAACCAAAGAGTAGAATATTTCTTTTTAGATTTGTCTTTTCTAACAATTGTAAGCTTAGCCTTGGCATAGGGTGGCCTTGATGAATTTGTAGGTGACAACCTGTATACTGAAAGAGATGTGACTTCTCTCGTCATAGATTCTAGTAGAATAAATGCTTTATTATAAGCAATAAAGTTCATATTCTCAATTTTTCGCTTTCATATGTATTTAATTTGTTAATATTTTATTATTTTTAAATTATTTGTTTTCCTTAGATAGTACATGATGCATTTAATTTCTTAATATTTTATTATTTTAAAAACACTCATTTTTAGAATCACGTGTCAGTTGCAAAAATGAGCGAAACTTTCTCAGCCAATCAAATTGGAGATAATTCATTTTAAAAATATTTATTGTTAAAAAATGTGCATCTAAACTTTGCAAATGATAAATATTTGTTGTTTATAAAAAAAAATCTAACTTCTCATTTGATAATAGGTATAATAGGCTGAATTTGATGGTCTGTTTGGTCTTTTTTACATTTTAGACAGTATATTACAACTTTAAAATTTATTAGACCGTATAAGTTGACTTGCTACATTTTTATATAACGTATATATGACACTTTAAATTATTATTAAACTGTAAAAAAATATTATAGTTATATTATATATATAATTTTATAATGTTTATTATAAAAATATAAATTTTAGTTTAGAATCTTTTCAAAGATGGAATATAATTCTTTCTAATTTTTAAAATATTTTTAACAATAAATTTAAGATTTTGACATTTTTACTAATAATTATCATTGTTTTATATTAATATATATGATTTATAATATTTATTATAAAAATATATATTAATTCAAAATCTTTTCAAAATAGAATATCATTTAAAAAAAAAAACTTTTAGAGTATTTTTCACAAGATTTTTTTTAATATGAATTTAGAAAAGAGTAAATTTAAAATTTCTAAATTTATTACTAATTATCAGTGTTTTCTAATTTCACAAACACACACACACATGACTAATAACATAACAAGAGTTTTCATTTTTTTTCAAGATACAAGTTACAACATTTGTGTGTTTTAAAGTAATTGGCGAGCTTTTAATTTTTCTAGAGATTTAACTTTCTTTCGCTTGTAGATTTAACTTTGGAGAAACATCAGCGACTCATTGCCTCTCGAATACCAATTCTCAACTTGTTGTTCATATCTTTTGCCAAAATCTCCATATTGTAGAATCAAAATTTGTAGCTTAGAGTTGTTATTTTTCTGTTACTCCATGAACTTTGCACACTATTTGCATTATCTTTGTTGTCCCTCTCCTTGGAATGTATCTTTGGACTATATTATTTGTCTATAGATGTATTTAAACATGTTGGGTTAATATAATAATTATCTCTAATTTATTATGCCGAACAAGTTTGTGCCTTTCCTATATTTTCTTGTTTATTCATTTCTTCCTTAAGCCAATCTATCAAATGGTTTGCAAGCCCTTGCCGTGAGCATCCACTTGTGCATACATGTGTAAGATAGCTTTAGAATAACATAATTTTTTATTTATCCATTTATTATTTTATGTTCATGATTCGCTATAACCTGTTTTAGATGTTGCATGCTTGTAAATTACAACAAGAATAATAGCAAAAGAAAAGTGACTAATTCTGTTACTTTAAAAATATAAATTTATATTTTTTTTAATATTTAATATGTAGAATTAATACCAATCACTAAAAATGTTTTAATATAAAAAGATTTTCTATAAAAATTAATAAATTAATTTTTTTGACAATTTATATTTTTCATAAAACATCAAATAAAAGACATTTAAATGATCAAACTGCCACAAAATTTTATATGACAGAGAAGGGTGGACCATCAAATTCCAGGCATGGGTACAATTATTAATTTGTCCATTAAACAAAATGGAATGTGACATTAAACAAAATGGAATGTGATAGTCTCTTGGGAGGTACTAATTAAGGCAACCAATAGGCTAATTAATCTGCCCATTAAGCAAAATAGGATGGGATAGTCCTTTGACAGTTACTAATAAAGACTGACAAGATAGAGATAGAAATAAACCATTACCTACAACAGTCCAACTATTGAAACATGCTCAGGTATTGATAAAAGAAACAAGCAGACGAATCTCTCTTAAATACCTAAATTTCAGTGAGTTGTGGAAAATTACTTACCAAGCAAGTCGCCTAACGAAACGAAACGAAACAAAAGCCGTCACCGACACAGAATTACTATAGGTAATACTCACAGCAGTCGAACTACTGTCACGACTCGGATAGGAAGAATGACAAAACCTAAACGCTATCTTCAGCTCCAAAAATAAATTCCATTAATGAATTCCTTTTACATGTTCAATGTAGTATGTACCCCACACAAAATCCTTTGGCCGGTACGTCTGCCTTCTTACAGGTGTCCTGGAGGAGGGTTAAATTTTTTTCATTTTCAATCTATGCCACAGGTTCTATGGAAGGGGGCTTACTAAAAAAGTTATACATCTCTACCCAAACTATACTAGCTAGGTCTTATGGAGGGGCTTCCTAAAATTTAATGTATATCTTCCTCTTGGACTATGCCAGGTAGTATGAAAGGGGGTTTGCTAAAATTTCTCTATTTATATCTCCTTATTCCTCTATATTTGAGGCCAAAAGTTGTATTTGCATTATTTGCACTTGAATTTCTCTGCAGAGAGCAAGGGTAAGAGATTTAGAAAGCTGCTATTTTCAGCTGCATTAAAGCAATGTCACAGATAACTCGCTTTCAACTTTCTGGCATTGACAACTTGTCAAAGCAGAAAGCAAAGGTCGAGAGAGTGAAGGAAAAGATGCCAGGGATTGAGAAGGTTGAATGGGGTGAAGATAGATGGGTTACATTTGTGCACGGTTCCTGTCCAACTTATAAAGAAATAAGTACATAGACTTCATTCATGATTCCATCTCCTCTTCTGTGGGCTTTTTTTCTTTTTCTTTCCCTATCTCATATCCTTGTCTTCGGACTTTTGAGATTTCATTTTGATAGATATAATTTGGGTTTTTTTTAAGGTGTATGGAAGGAGGTGGGAATTGGGTGTTTTATACATGGGGTTTCTTCTGATGAAGAAAATTTGGGATCCCCTGATATTGGGAATTAGTTAGGAATTTGGGTTTTTTGATTTGGGTTTTGATAGTTGATAAGAAATGATTTAAATGTTTTTGAATTTAATTGTGTAAGTTTTTTCATTAACATTTTAGATCATATTCTGAGTGATCTAAAATGGATCTTCAAAAGATTTGAGTTTTGGGCTTTGATGGTAGACATAATTCTTTTACAGTTCATGAAAATGGTTTTAAGTGTTTTAAAGTTTAATTGTGTAAGTTTTTTGTATCAATATTTTGGATCACATGCAGTAGATTACTGAGTTTGATCTAAAATGGATTTTTAAAAGATTTGGATTTGGGTTTTGATGGTATCCATGATTTTTTACAGCCCATGAAAATGATTTAAGTGTTTCTGAACTTAATTGTGGAAGATTTTTGCACCGAGTATAATCTCAAATGGGTTTTCAAGAGATATGGGATTTGGGTTTTTTTGTGAGGCATGATTTATTACAGCCCATGAAAATGATTAAGTGTTTATAAATTTAATTGTGTAAGTCTTTTGCATCAATATTTTGGATCACACTCAGTGATCTAAAATGCACTATTTTGAATTACTAAGTGGGATCCAAACAAGATCTTCAAAAGATTTGGAGTTATAGTAAATCCAAAATCATTCTTTAAAAGATTTGAGTTTTTTTACAGTTCATGAAGATGATTCAAGTGTTCTTTAAATTTGATTGTGCAATTTTTTCATCAGTGTTTTGAATCACAATCAGTGATATAACACAAACAAATAATTCAAAATAAATCTTTAAAAGATTAAAAAAGATTTGGGTTTTAATAATAGACCTGCTTTTTCTTACAGTCCAAAAAAATTCAATTCTGTGAAGTTTTTTTACATAATTTGACCAAAACATTGATGCTTATTTATGTTGTTGATGTTTAATCCAGAAAAAGAACTGGAAGATATGAAATTGAAACCCATTCAGATTCGAATTGTAAACAATCGTTAATTAAAGGTAAGCTAGTTATTCCTGCATATTTTCTTTCTTCCCTTATTAAATGGTCCATGTGATCAGAGCTGTGGTGTGTACAGATTCTAAAAAGAACTGTTGTGTTCGTTTCCCGTTTTAATGGGCGAAACGCCTTTCCGTCCTAAACAAGTGTGGTTTCTATTTTTTGCCCTTTTCCTTATGCTTCTTTTTCCTGCGTTTTCTCTAACTGCGGCTCACATTTTGATACGCATTTGGTTTTGTTAATTTGTTTTTATTATTGAAAATTGTTTTATTTTACCTCTAAATATCCTGTTTCTCAATTTCTTGATTACTCTATCAATCTTCCTGTTTCTGATATTTTAGAATTCCTCTGTTTAGATTGAATGATTATTTTACAGAGTCCCCTGTTCGGTCTAATGATTACTTCAAGGCCAGGCCTATTTATTACATGATACTATTATGCTAATTCTAATGGTAGAGTTGTGCAATCTCATACTTTCTTTTTAATCATATTCCCCTGAAGTCATCCTTTTTATTTAATGGTTATTGTGCAGGATCAACCACTGATGGGTATGGATACTTTTGAAGATATGAAATTACCATATGCAGTTACAGAGTAGCCTCCTCTTTGATTACAGTCTATATAGTGTAATTTCCTCTTTAT
>VDFB02000017.1:465732149-465797357 GCA_007258455.2 Sequoia sempervirens | reverse complement strand
GAACACTCAAAGTGAGGGACAATTTAATGGTTGAATGCATTTTTTCAATACTTGTCCTTCTTTGGAAAATAGTAAAAATTAGGCTTTGGAATGCATAATTTGACAAATTAGAAGCTTAATTAATTCCAATGAATTAGGAGGCCAAAACATAATATGAAATTGTGAGTGTATAAAATTTTCTATGCAACATTTAGCCCCCACTTTAGTGAGAGTATGAACTTATGCTTAGACTCATGCTAAAGTAGATAAATATGTCAAGAGGGGTTCAATTGTACAAATGTTAGAGAGATAGGATGAATAAGGATCAAGGGGGTTGCGCAAGCCCCTAGGATCCAAGATCCCATGGAAAACCAACATAAGCATAAAGGAACACACATGTATGATATGTAGTAAGGAAAGATACACAAACATACAATGTCGGAAAACATGAAGCATATACAATAAAAATATATGATGCAACATAGCATATGAATGGCGATGAAATGAAAACAAGAACAATGTATACATAATGTAAACATGGAGAAGAAATACGGAAACACAAAATATAAAACAAAATACAAGGTTAGTACTAATTTTGAGCCGGTTAGGAAAAGAGACCTCAGTCTTAAATTATCTCAAATACCAAACATCATCCATCGAATAAAGAACAATGCTCCATGAGGACTAAATTCATACTCATCACTCATGGGACACATGGCTCTATGGGAAAGCAAGTTGTATTATACTAGGCGGCCATGTAATATGATGGGTTTCATAAGGCTAGAAAGTTATGTTATGTTAAACACTCATGAAACACATAGTTCCACCATCAAGCAAAGTGTGTTATGCTCAATGGCTGTGTTAAAAAGGGATGGTCAAGTTCTTGATCCATGAACTATTTTGCAAAAACTCACCTCATGGGGTGCAATAAAACTCACCTCATGGGGTGCAATAAAACTCACCTTAGGGGGTGCAACAAAACTCACCTCAGGGGGTGCAACAAAACTCACCTTAGGGGGTGCAAAAAAACTCACCATAGGAGGTACAAAAAAACTCATCTCAGGGGGTGCAACAAAACTCACCTCGAGGGGTGCAACAAAACTCACCTTAGGAGGTACAAAAAAACTCACCTTAGGGGGTGCAACAAAAATAACCTTAGGGAGTGCAATAAAACTCATCTCAGGGGGTGCAACAAAATTCACCTCAAGGGGTGCAACAAAACTCACCACAGGGGGTGCAACAAAACTCACCTTAGGGGGTGCAAAGACAAGGCCAAAACCTTAAGGGGTGTCATGATAATACCATATCAAAAGTGATTTAATCAACATGAAAGGGGCACTACTTGATGCATGAAAGGTCACACCTTAGGGAACAACACACATGACATCATCACCAAGAAAGGAATAGTCAAGGAATAGAAAATATCACACTAGGGAACACCAACCATAGTATTACCACAAAGGAGAAAGTCATATGCCAAGAAATATCACACTTGTGAGACATCAAGTCCTATATCACCATAAAGGAGAAAATCACATGGATTAATAAGGCCACACTTTGGTTGACAAGGTCACACTTCTTAGGAGTTGTATGCCATCATCACTAAGAAGGGACCATTTCTTATACTTACAATGAGTAGGGGACCATATTCCCCCCCCTTAAAATGTTAGTGTACTTGCTACACTAATGTTATAAGGAGATAAAAGATGGATCCCAATAAGGAATACACCTAGGGGAAGGCTACCTAATCCTTTTCCCCCCAAGTGTAGGGGAAAAGAGGAGCCCAAAATGATGATATGCTACCTAACTCCTTGCAAGAAAGATGATTTGCATAAATTCTAATGCATGTGGTAGTAAGCATAGTTCAATACTATAACTATCGCATGGAAATAAGTAAAACAAATGAATGTTAATTTATCACACGTTCATAGTGATCCGCATAAGGATCAAATTATTTCAATACCTTATTTAAAGCACGACATTCATTGGTAAGATGTCCAAGTATTCTATGGTATGCACAATAAGACATGTCTGTACTTTTTCCTTTCTTATCTTCTCATTCACAAATAGGTGGTAATGTGATAAGCCCTAGGTTGAGAAGTGTTTGTAAAGTCCATTTAGTCTTGGTTATACTATGCAAAAATGGTAGCTTCTTGAGTTTATAAGGCTTGTGTTTCTTACTTGATTGATCAATTGTTTGATGTTGAGGTGGAGGATCTTGATAACCTAATACCTTAGAATCTTCATATGGTATTTTCTCTAAAAGGGAAAGGAATTCATGTTCATTTCTAATGTTACATTCTTGCCTTTTCAAAATCCTAAAGCCTTGTCCATAAGTTTGTTCCAAGTCAATGGGTGTGTTTGTAACCTTATGCTCATATGATAGAGGATTAGTTGATGTTCTTTCCTTGTTACTATTATGGATAGGTTTCTCTATGAATGTTGTTTGAGTTAGGCCAAGTGGTTTAGTTTCTAGGTGTAACAGATTGAATGCTTCAAGTGGTGGCATGGTAGGATGTTGTTGGTATGGAGTAGTAAGTTGTTGCATAGAGGGATAAAAGGCTACATTATTTTCAAGGTTATGCAATGATCATTATATGAAATCATGCATGCTCTCTTCATCTTGAACTATGACATCAAGAAGAATTATAATAGGAGAAGGTGTATCATTAATGTCATTATCAAAAGCATTATCATCACCAAACACAACTTGAAACATCAATCAGGGATTTCAAGGACACCCAAATTTTACCAAAACACATATCCATGATGAAAGTTTTGCAATAAGATTCAAATTGTAAAACAACAGATTAAGAGAATTGAGATAGTAGCCCCAGACAAAGTTACCTGAGATTATTTTGTCACTGAAAGTTGACTGATGCCTAAATAACAGGACAAGGTCACCTAATGGTGACTCGATCATGGTTAAGGGTTCTGAAAAATCAAAATTTGACTGTAAAGTATATTGTTTAATAATGTTTATTCTACTTGCAAATAGTTGAAACAATAAATAATTTTCCAAAATTTGCTTAATGTATTCCAATTTGATGCAATATGAAAATATGCAATGATGTTGAATATTTTTGAACAAATGCGAATGCAATTTTTAGATCTGAAATGTAATAATTGATTGATTGTAATATCCAGATACTTAAAAATGATAGTTTTGAATACAAATTTTGATCTTAAACAATGCACTTTCCTTCACTAAATGAAATAGATGTAAAATGCTTTGTAAAATGCAGTTATTGGTTTCAAAATAGAGATATTCAAGTAAAATGCAATTGAGCAGGCAAAGATAAAATAGTGTCAAAAAGTTTGCTAAGACACCTATACAAGGATAGGGTCACCCAGGGGTGACTGAGTCATTGTTCAGGGTTTTGAAAATTCAAAAACTGAATATTTAAATTGATGTTTAAAGTTATTGTTCCTATCCACAAACAACTTTTACAGTGACTTCTTTTTTAGAATTTTTCAATGTTAAGGAAATGCAAATTTATGATAATCTTGGAACAAAATGACACTATTTGGAATGCAATTTTGAAATAAAGATCTGATCTAAATAATTGAAACGCAGTGTAATGCAACATATGATGTAATATGTATGCAATACTTTTGAATTTTTATGATTTTTATGATGTAATATGCAACCCCAAATGTGAAACACAATGAAACAAAACCTACATGAGAAATACAAAATGCAATGATGCAAAACCTAGATCTAGGGTTTGAAAGACCACCAAATTAGAAAGTTTTGATGTAGGAATTTTTGGTTCACCAAAATTAAACATAAAAAATTTAGTACACCCTAATGACCTAGGGTATATTGGGCCATCATTTCTATAATTTCATTAAGATGCAAATCAACAAGGTGCATAGATTGACTTTCAACCTCTTAGGCGAGTCAATCAAACCTAGATTTGCATCTATTTTGGGGTAGGAATGATTTGAGATAGGGATTTGGTGTTTTGAGGAAGGCTTTGAATGGAAGATTGGTTTCCCTTGTCAAGGTTAGCATAAGGGCAACTAATGGATATTGTTGGGGATCAATGGTATGGATTTTATTAACTGGTTCTTGATATTGAATATAGATAGATGGATGACTAGGGCTCATGGTTTGTTGGTATGAGGGTTTAGGGGGTATGTGTTTACTTCTAGCAACAAGATAAGGATATATGTCCTCCATTGTGTATTTCTTTTTAAGTCTAGAGGCTTCTAGATCAACCACTTGTTGTTCCAAGGCTTGCACTTGTTGTACTGGCATTTCTTCTATTATCGATGATTGCATTGGAATGGCATTTTCTTAAGCATTATAGTTTAAATTTGGCATGGGACCCATGGTGGGTTTATGTTTTGATTTAATTTGGTGTTTGATAGATAGGTATGTTGTTCTGATTATGCATGTGCGCATATTGATATTGTGCCATGATTTGTATGAATATGGGTTTGATGTGAATGTGTGAGTAGATCCTTGGTAAATACAAGGAATCAAAGACTTTTTGTTTTTTGTTTTTTTCAATTTTTTTTTGGATTTTTGGGTTTTATAAAAAAATTTGGATTTTGAAGTTTTTATGGTTTTTTGTAGTTTTTGGATTTTAAAATGATTATGCAAATGAGGGGTGATAGATGGTGTATGATTATGGTTTAAGGATGGTTGAGGATATAGTGAAGATGAGTGATGGTGATTATGGGTTTAGACTTTGAATTTGAAAGACTATGGCTAACCAAAGTAACCAAAAGGGATGTCTAGATCTCCAAAAGATGGAAGTGAGAAAGACAATAAACGAGGGTTGACCTTAAACTAGACTTGTGAGGTTTAAAGCCAACCATTGGTGGAAAGACAAAAAGATAAGAGATCAAGAAAACCCCAAAGGGTGACTAAGGTTGAAGCACAATCTAACTAGGGAAAAATCAATAGTGGATGAATGATGAATGGATATGAATGGTACTAGACCTAAGTATTCTCAAGAGAAGCCTAAAATCTCAAAATATGGAGACGAGAGACTAGTCACACCCAAACTAGACCTGCGGTTTGCAAAACCCGCAGCACGTGCCATCAAAACGGCAGCCAGACTGCGACCCATTGCCAACTGGCATCTGGCCACGGACTGACCGAACAAACAACCTGACCCACTGGAATTTTGGCGGATGGCAGCAACCGCCGGTCTGACATCCTGCCACTGACTGGCGACATCCACCAATGACTGGCAGATAATGACCAAACACTTGGAAGACAAAGTGGTTGTTGAATCTAGACTATAGAAGGGTATGACTTAAGGGTGAAGAGCCCAATGGCTTCATTGGTATATGACAAATAAAGACGCCCATAAGAAAAGCACAACCTAGTTATTTAAAAAGGTTTGTATACTTAGTATAACACACACAAAAACCCCAAGATCGATGTGAAACACCTTTCTTTTGGGAGCGGATAGCTAGAGATTTGGTGACATAGGCTCTTTAGCACATGCACACCTTCTTTCTCTCCTCAGGAGGCTAAGAATACAAAACCAAATATTTGTATCTCTACTCAAGGGAGTTAGTGGTGAGTGTCTTCGAGCATGATACTATACCTTGCACTATACCAAGTAATTGCTAAAAGGTTCCTAGGCTTCTAAAAAACAAAAATGTCTAGTGGGGGACTACCATGAACACTAGTGGTATAATGTCAAACGTGAGACACTAAAGCCTCTAGTCAACCCCAATTTGGTCTATACACCCACATCTGAATTGAGACATGTGGTATACATCACAAGATTGTGCTACTAACTTTTATCTTTGCACCTTTGATATAGCCCGCGGGGAAACATGCTTGAGGTTGAACCCTGGGATGATGAAATCCCCAGGCATGCCTCCTACTAAAAATAAAAAAGGAGAATAATGTGTATTCATCACCACCCAATATCGCACAAGTGCATAAGGGGAGAGGATACGTACACACAATGTGCAAGTGTAGCAAACATGAAAAACAAAGTTCTTTTTAACCCAACTAAGCTAAATGTGAAATAATGTAAAAAATAAAGACAAAATGTTTTAGAATAGATTCTTTGATAATAAAACCTACAACACACTAATTAGTAGTTCACAATAAGCCTTCGACAACGTCCTGCAAGAATTAGATTAGTAGTTTAAATAATGTCTTTGACAATGTGCTGCAAAACCAATTTCGTTAGAACTTTAATTTTTTTCTTCTTTGGTTCTCAAAAAGGTGTTGCGAAAAATAATTAGTGAAAACACTCAAAAAAATAGATTCAAATAAAAAAACTAAACACACCATAAACAACTTTTTTAAAAAAAATTACAAAATTTTTACAAAGCAAGTTCGTGTGTAAGTATTTGAAGTTTTAAATTAAGCATCCAATTTAATTGATTATTCCTGCTTTCTAATTTCTGATCTAAAGAAAAGATTTGATCCACATCATGCACATCAAAAGCATCTTTCCGACTCCTACAAAAACTTGAAAATCCAATGAGTGGTTTGCAAATTATGCTTGTTTTACTATAGGTTAGTATTTTCAAAAATTGTGAAAAAGAGAAGCAAACACTCTCACCAAATGATTCAACTTCTATGAATTGATTTTTTAACTAGAAACTAAAACCACATTCATCATTAATAGATTTTAAAAATATGCAACAATAAAAATGTAGCCAAAAAGTGCAAATCCGTACAATGTATGGATTAACAAAGAAAGTGTTTGCAAATCACATTTTTTTTTAAATTTGTAATGCAAATTTTCACCAAAATATGGTGTATAATATATGAAAGTTTATGGAAAAACCCTTCTGGACATAATGGTGATGCCCACTTGTCCTCAAATAGCCTCTAAAAATTCTGATTTTAACAGCCTCTTAAAAGTATCCATAACTTGCAATACATAAACACCAAAAACTTGCACATAAGAAGGTTAGGAAAAAAAATGTTATTCACGTCAAGTTCACCAAATGTATGGATATGAAAATTCAATTTTTGAAGCTTAAATCCTTGACGGGAACCATCAAACCTTTATAAGTAAGCTTCGAAAATCAAATCCAAAACAGTGAAGCACAAATTAACATAAAGGAAATTGAATGTAAACAAACAAAGCAAAGTATACCTTTATAACTTCATTGGTTGATCTCCATTGTTCTTCTCTCCTTCACTTTTGAAAATTGAAGATATGTTGCTCTTAGTTTTGGAGTGCACAAAGTAAATAGACTCAAGACAATAGTAACATAAAAAGGTTGAAGATGGTGGTTCAAGACAATAATTTCAGCAAAGCTTCGAAGATGAGAAATTAAAGGAAATGGAAGAGTTAAGTGAGAGAAAGAGGGAAAGATGTAAGAGTTCATTTTTTAAATTAAAAATAAATGAAAAATTATTTATTTTCAAAACCATGGATAATTAATTAAACTTAAATAATTTAATTAATCATTAGATTAGTGAGATTAAATAAATAAAAATATCTATTTAATCAAAGACAATGCTAATAATTAAATAATTAAGTAATAATTACTTAATTGGATGGATTAATGAAATGGAAGACATTAGTATAATTAAATAATAAAAAATATTTAATTATGTGCATGTGAAAAGAGAGTGAAATCAAATTAGAGGTTAGAAGAAGAATTATGGTTAGATGAAGAATTAGACAATAATTAATCAAAAAATGTCGTCGCAAGCTCGGGACAATTTTAAGTGTCTACAAGAAGAACTCACAAGGTCAAGGATCTGCAAGCAACAACCACATCCCCAACTAACCAACTTTCTAAGGACCTTAGCAATGTACTTGCTCCAAGTTGAAATCAAACAATTCATTTACAAGTAGTAGAAAATAGAAAATGAACTATTCATGAGAGATCCCAACCTTTTTGAAATTGACAAGATTGGTTGGAATACCAATAATAGCACATAAAAAAGCAAGAAATAACAACAATACCTAAGCTAGTATCCTCATTCAAGTTGTGAATTGCATTATATGGGCTTGATAAAATAAAATGGATTTTATTGCAAGACTTACACCAAGTTCGTTAGCCTTGATCACTACAAACTCATTACTATTGTGGGAACCAATAAAAAGTCCAACATTGGCCTTCATTGCTACGAACCTTCAAGGGCTTAAAAGAACTAGATTCTCGAGATTTAAATATAGGTTTCTTGCTTGTATACTAGATTAAAACTAGGTTGAATGTAGTACAGATTACAACTGGATTCTTGATAGTGGACCAAATTAGAACTGGGTTCTTGATTGTAGATCATATTTGTATATTATGTACCAGAACCCAATCGGTCAATCATTGTATACTTCTTGCCCAATTTCAACTTATAATCCATTATTGGGTGTCACTCACTTGGCAAATAAATCAATTTTATACCAACTACCCTCCAATTTTTTGTCCATGAGAACCAACATCATCATGAGGATAGCAAAAAATCAGAGAATGAGGTAGAGCAAGGAAGGGCAGAGTCCCAAAAATTTGAAAGGACTGGAAGAACACTTGAGTTGCTTCTTCTTGTATAAGTTTGTGAATCAAGCCATCAAATATAGATTTCAATACTAACCAAAGAGTAGAATATTTCTTTTTAGATTTGTCTTTTCTAACAATTGTAAGCTTAGCCTTGGCATAGGGTGGCCTTGATGAATTTGTAGGTGACAACCTGTATACTGAAAGAGATGTGACTTCTCTCGTCATAGATTCTAGTAGAATAAATGCTTTATTATAAGCAATAAAGTTCATATTCTCAATTTTTCGCTTTCATATGTATTTAATTTGTTAATATTTTATTATTTTTAAATTATTTGTTTTCCTTAGATAGTACATGATGCATTTAATTTCTTAATATTTTATTATTTTAAAAACACTCATTTTTAGAATCACGTGTCAGTTGCAAAAATGAGCGAAACTTTCTCAGCCAATCAAATTGGAGATAATTCATTTTAAAAATATTTATTGTTAAAAAATGTGCATCTAAACTTTGCAAATGATAAATATTTGTTGTTTATAAAAAAAAATCTAACTTCTCATTTGATAATAGGTATAATAGGCTGAATTTGATGGTCTGTTTGGTCTTTTTTACATTTTAGACAGTATATTACAACTTTAAAATTTATTAGACCGTATAAGTTGACTTGCTACATTTTTATATAACGTATATATGACACTTTAAATTATTATTAAACTGTAAAAAAATATTATAGTTATATTATATATATAATTTTATAATGTTTATTATAAAAATATAAATTTTAGTTTAGAATCTTTTCAAAGATGGAATATAATTCTTTCTAATTTTTAAAATATTTTTAACAATAAATTTAAGATTTTGACATTTTTACTAATAATTATCATTGTTTTATATTAATATATATGATTTATAATATTTATTATAAAAATATATATTAATTCAAAATCTTTTCAAAATAGAATATCATTTAAAAAAAAAAACTTTTAGAGTATTTTTCACAAGATTTTTTTTAATATGAATTTAGAAAAGAGTAAATTTAAAATTTCTAAATTTATTACTAATTATCAGTGTTTTCTAATTTCACAAACACACACACACATGACTAATAACATAACAAGAGTTTTCATTTTTTTTCAAGATACAAGTTACAACATTTGTGTGTTTTAAAGTAATTGGCGAGCTTTTAATTTTTCTAGAGATTTAACTTTCTTTCGCTTGTAGATTTAACTTTGGAGAAACATCAGCGACTCATTGCCTCTCGAATACCAATTCTCAACTTGTTGTTCATATCTTTTGCCAAAATCTCCATATTGTAGAATCAAAATTTGTAGCTTAGAGTTGTTATTTTTCTGTTACTCCATGAACTTTGCACACTATTTGCATTATCTTTGTTGTCCCTCTCCTTGGAATGTATCTTTGGACTATATTATTTGTCTATAGATGTATTTAAACATGTTGGGTTAATATAATAATTATCTCTAATTTATTATGCCGAACAAGTTTGTGCCTTTCCTATATTTTCTTGTTTATTCATTTCTTCCTTAAGCCAATCTATCAAATGGTTTGCAAGCCCTTGCCGTGAGCATCCACTTGTGCATACATGTGTAAGATAGCTTTAGAATAACATAATTTTTTATTTATCCATTTATTATTTTATGTTCATGATTCGCTATAACCTGTTTTAGATGTTGCATGCTTGTAAATTACAACAAGAATAATAGCAAAAGAAAAGTGACTAATTCTGTTACTTTAAAAATATAAATTTATATTTTTTTTAATATTTAATATGTAGAATTAATACCAATCACTAAAAATGTTTTAATATAAAAAGATTTTCTATAAAAATTAATAAATTAATTTTTTTGACAATTTATATTTTTCATAAAACATCAAATAAAAGACATTTAAATGATCAAACTGCCACAAAATTTTATATGACAGAGAAGGGTGGACCATCAAATTCCAGGCATGGGTACAATTATTAATTTGTCCATTAAACAAAATGGAATGTGACATTAAACAAAATGGAATGTGATAGTCTCTTGGGAGGTACTAATTAAGGCAACCAATAGGCTAATTAATCTGCCCATTAAGCAAAATAGGATGGGATAGTCCTTTGACAGTTACTAATAAAGACTGACAAGATAGAGATAGAAATAAACCATTACCTACAACAGTCCAACTATTGAAACATGCTCAGGTATTGATAAAAGAAACAAGCAGACGAATCTCTCTTAAATACCTAAATTTCAGTGAGTTGTGGAAAATTACTTACCAAGCAAGTCGCCTAACGAAACGAAACGAAACAAAAGCCGTCACCGACACAGAATTACTATAGGTAATACTCACAGCAGTCGAACTACTGTCACGACTCGGATAGGAAGAATGACAAAACCTAAACGCTATCTTCAGCTCCAAAAATAAATTCCATTAATGAATTCCTTTTACATGTTCAATGTAGTATGTACCCCACACAAAATCCTTTGGCCGGTACGTCTGCCTTCTTACAGGTGTCCTGGAGGAGGGTTAAATTTTTTTCATTTTCAATCTATGCCACAGGTTCTATGGAAGGGGGCTTACTAAAAAAGTTATACATCTCTACCCAAACTATACTAGCTAGGTCTTATGGAGGGGCTTCCTAAAATTTAATGTATATCTTCCTCTTGGACTATGCCAGGTAGTATGAAAGGGGGTTTGCTAAAATTTCTCTATTTATATCTCCTTATTCCTCTATATTTGAGGCCAAAAGTTGTATTTGCATTATTTGCACTTGAATTTCTCTGCAGAGAGCAAGGGTAAGAGATTTAGAAAGCTGCTATTTTCAGCTGCATTAAAGCAATGTCACAGATAACTCGCTTTCAACTTTCTGGCATTGACAACTTGTCAAAGCAGAAAGCAAAGGTCGAGAGAGTGAAGGAAAAGATGCCAGGGATTGAGAAGGTTGAATGGGGTGAAGATAGATGGGTTACATTTGTGCACGGTTCCTGTCCAACTTATGAAGAAATAAGTACATAGGCTTCATTCATGATTCCATCTCCTCTTCTGTGGGCTTTTTTTTTTTTTTTTCCCTATCTCATATCCTTGTCTTCGGACTTTTGAGATTTCATTTTGATAGATATAATTTGGGTTCTTTTAAGGTGTGTGGAAGGAGGTGGGAATTGGGTGTTTTATACATGGGGTTTCTTCTGATGAAGAAAATTTGGGATCCCCCGATATTGGGAATTAGTTAGGAATTTGGGTTTTGATAGTTCAAAAAATAATGATTTAAATGTTTTTAATTTAATTGTGTAAGTTTTTTTATTAACATTTTAGATCATATTCTGAGTGATCTAAAATAGATCTTCAAAAGATTCGAGATTTGGGTTTTGATGGTAGACATAATTCTTTTACAGTTCATGAAAATGATATAAAGTGTTTTAAAGTTTAATTTGTGTAAGTTTTTTGTATCAATAATTTGGATCACATGCAGTAGATTACTGAGTTTGATCTAAAATGGATCTTTAAAAGATTTGGATTTGGGTTTTGATGGTAGCCATGATTTTTTACAGCCCATGAAAATGATTTTAAGTGTTTCTGAATTTAATTGTGGAAGATTTTAATCTAAAATGGGTCTTCAAAAGATTTGGGATTTGGGTTTTGATGGGAGGCATGATTTATTACAGCCCATGAAAATGATTAAGTGTTTCTGGATTTAATTGTGTAAGTTTTTTTGAATCAATATTTTAGATCACACTCAGTGATCTAAAATGCACTATTTAGAATTACTAAGTGGAATCCAAACTGGGTCTTCAAAAGATTTGGGTTTTGATATAGACATGTTTTTTTACAGTTCATGAAGATGATTCTAGGGTTCTTTAAATTTGATTGTTTAATTTTTTTCATCAATGTTTTGGATCACAATCAGTAATGTAAAACATACAAATGATTCAAAATAGATCTTTAAAAGATTAAAAAAGATTTAGATTTTAATAATAGATATGATATTGTTTTACAGTCCAAAAAGATTCAATTCTGTAGAGTTTTTTACATTTAACATTTTGATTTACTGAAGACCAAAACATTGATGCTTATTTATGTTGTTGATGTATCCAGAACAAGAACTGGAAGATATGAAATTGGAACCCATTCAGACTCGAATTATAAACAATCGGTGATGAAAGGTAAGGTAGGTATTCCTGCATATTTTCTTTCTTCCCCTATTAAATGGTCCATGTGATCAGAGGTGGGGTGTTTACAGATTCTAAAAAGAACTGTTGTGTTCGTTTCCCGTTTTAATGGGCGAAACGCCTTTCCATCCTAAACGGCTTTAAAGTGAGGTTTCTATTTTTTGCCTTTTTCCTTATGCTTCTTTTACCTGCGTTTTCCCCAACTGCGGCTCACATTTTGATACGCATTTGGTTTTGTTAATTTGTTTTTCATTATTGAAAATTGTTTTATTTTACCTCTAAATATCCTGTTTCTCAATTCCTCACGTTTCTTGATTACTTTATGATCTTCCTGTTTCTGATATTTTAGAATTCCTCTGTTTAGATTGAATGCTTATTTTACAGAGTCCCCTGTTCGGTCTAATGATTACTTCAAGGCCAGGCCTATTTATTACATGATACTATTCTGCTAATTCTAATGGTAGAGTTGTGCAATCTCACACTTTCTTTTTAATCATATTCCCCTGAAATCACCCATTTTCATTTAATGGTTATTGTGCAGGATCAACCAGTCATGGGTATGGACACTTTTGAAGATATGAAGTTACCAAATGCAGTTACAGAATAGTGTCCTCTTTGATTACACTCTATACAGTGTAATTTCCTCTTTATTGTTATTAATTATGCAATAAAAAGATGCTGATTTAGTATTTTAGTCCGGACGACATGTCATTCTGTTTTGGCCCATAAAAAGTAATACTTGTTTTGACCTTTATGGGATAATGATATTAGGCTATTAGGTAGGTACTTCAGATGGCCCGCGCAAATCTTTAACACAGACTTCTATATTTGTCATCTTCATGATTATGGAATCATATGGCCCGACCGATCTGACAACTATTCGAATACTAACGATAATCAGATCACTGGTGCTGAGACGTTGAAATTTTAACTGTACTTGACAGTAATAATCTAATAACACCACTTTCCAGGAAAGGACGCGTATTTGACCGAATTTATTAATTAATTAAAAGTCAAGATCATTTTATATTTTATATAATAATTAATAAATACAGTCAATGTTAGATAGAAAATACAGAAAATAGTGTTGTATGTCTGTATATTCAAAAGAAAAAAATAATATCTTTTAAAGAACAACATAGAAACACGCACCTAAAGTCAAGCAAATGACCACCGAGTTGATTAGAAATAAAACAAATAGAAAACTAGAAGAAATAGACATTCGTGCTCCTGTTTTATCACTTATATCTTTCCTTTCATTTTATAAATATCCAAAGTAATTTATTATTTAGTTGCTTCTAGAATATCCATTCAAATCCTGTCGTAAGCGAAAAAAACAGAAATAGTAATTGTTCATTTTTATATTAATTCATTTATGAGTTTGACATAGTTTGTTGTAGTTGCATGAAAGGTATTTAGAATAGAGAAACTTTAAAAACATTTTAGTTGGTTTTAGAGTAGATTTGTTTATAATTTTTAAATTTAAAATAGAAAAGTATAATTAATTGCAATTTCTTTATTTTATCAGTTTTTGTTTGATATTTAGTTTAGTTTAGTTTATATTTTATGAGCATTTAATTCATTCAAAGAAACACGTGAATTTTGAATCTTTTTAGATTTGAGTCAAAGCTCTAAAATATGCATTTAATTGTGTGAATTTTGAATCTTTTTAGATTTGAGTCAAAGCTCTAAAATATGCATTTAAATCAATTAAGTAAGAATCAACTAACTAAAAGCAGATACAAGAAAATATTCAATTGTATTCAAGTATTCACATCTCTTTTCTCTTGCTTACACTCTACATTTCACACTTTATGTTTAAGCATAAAAGGAAGATTAGGTTGGAACCACTCCACATGAATAAAGAGAAAACATCCTACTTCCATAATAAGAATGAACTATACAATAGGACAAAGAATAAAGTGGCCATTTACTTGGACTATCGATCTAGCATATCTTGAAACATTATTTGAGGTCAAAACTCTTTGCCTTAATAACTTCCTAGATAGTGTTAGTCAAGAACCTACCACCATACAAGCCACCACTATAGGAGTCCATATAAGAATCATCATTACATATTTCCAAAGATTCACAAGAAAAAACATCTACATTACCATCATTACATGACAATCTAATGTCATCATCCTATAATGAACACATATTTCTTGTGAAGAGATCAACCTACGAAATGCAATACAATCCCTCCAACAAATATCATTGTCACATTCAAGACACTTTTCCCTCATGAATAAGGCAGTCCTCCAACACACACCCTTGCTCTGGACTTTCTTTTTCTATATGACTAGGAATGATATATCTATACGCATAGCTACATGTGTAATACATGTGATCTTCGGCTCTAGGAAAATTATAATTCAACGCCAACAATTCATTGCTAGCAATTCATCGCCATGACAAATTCATCTCATGGAAAATTCAACACCAACAATTCATATCATATTGTTGGCGGTGAATTTTCCACGAGATGAATTTGTCATGGTGATGAATTGTTGGAAGTGAATTTTCTTGAAGCCATGCTCTCAACCTTCAACTTGTAGATGGTATTGATGAGTTATATTTAGAGTATACAATAATTATGCTCTAATTTTTTCTTAGTGATCTACAAGATTCTATTTAGTAAATTCACTTGATACATAGTCTTTTGCTTTACCTTTCTTGAATGTTTGGAGATTGGTTATATTGATGAATACTTTGGTATGATTGTTGAACAATTAGTTTATGAGGGAAATGCACCTTGATCAACCCCTTAAAATTGAACAATATTGAAAATAACATCCAAGTGCATAAGATATGGATACTTTACTCTTTTTATCACACCAAAATGAAGTGTATTGATTTCTTTCTAGAAATATTGGACTAGAATTTCTATGCATGATTCTTCTATGATTAGAATCAATACTAGCACATAAATCAAATTGAACCAAAAAAAGTGTTTAGCTCACTCAAGGCAGAAGGGTAAAGGGGGCTAGTCAGAAAAAAATAAATTTCCCCTACATCCATAAACTTGTCATGGAATGAAATAATGGTAAGATCTAGGTGGGAAATGACTAAATGGAGATAGTTGCATAGATAAGTGTGATAAACAATCAATTGAGTAGAATGTACAAGAGTGTGTATGTGTAAATGATAGGGTAGAGTAAATGTATAGGAATGTATGCACATGCATAAATGGATAATGGGGCTAGGGGAACAAGCCCAACTTCACACAATATCATGTTATTTGTCATTATATATGTGTATTAAGATATTCCCTCAAAATATACATAAAACTAAATGGGAAATGGCACAAGCATGCAAATTTTGCCATTGAATTTTTCTCCCACTCCAAGGTGCATATGAGTAAACATTTAAGCACTAAAAGAATATTGCCAAAGGTTCTATAAAAGTTAATGGTCCTTGCAAGATTGTCATCATGCATTTCCATCTTTTATGTGTTTATTTTTTAAGGATTATGACTATACTTTAATAAACAATTTTAGTTTATAATCTTTTCTCTAAAAAAATAAAATATCTTATTAATAGATTTATGTCTTTTAGTTTAAACAATAAAAAATATTGGTAAAAAATTTGGGCATGTCTTGAAGAAAAGATCCACATGCATTCCACCCTACCTTTTCAATTAGAAAGTTGAGGATAATTTAGCATTTTAATTATTCTAACACTTGAAAACTTATATTTAAGGAGTTGATGTGTGGTTCTCTCATCAACAATCATTCACTCCATTAGTCCTACTTAATGTGATGACACTAAATAAATGAATGAATGATCTAATAATTTCCACAAGACTAAATAATCTATGAGTCTCAAGGATAACAACGAGCTTTCTTTGCATACAAACACCCTTGGTATATGTTGCTAAAATTATGTTTGAACGATCTATCTATTTCCTTTTCAGTACTGGATCTTGATTTTGTTAGTCTCCTCTTCAAATAGGGTAATCGAGAAGTAAAATATTAAGATACTAGTGTATTAGATCTAGATGTCCTCATAAGATAAACATTCTATAATATAGTGACATTACACTTCCACTAACTTGTAAGTGCAAAAATGGCATACTCTATATACATGCATTATTCTATAGTTTTTTATCCACTTTCCATTCTCCCACCTAAGACAATGTGAGATATTCTTTAATTGAGTTTTCAACATTTTTTTTGAAGAGAAATGATCAATATCTAAGCATGGGATACATCATCACTTGAAGAAGAGTCACCAAATATACTAAAAAGAAGGTTATCAACAAAAAATTGAGATCCATTTGGTGAAGGAATATCATCAACTATAAAAATAAGATCCTCACAAGTGTTGAGGGAAGATAATTAGGCTTAAAAATATTGTGAGAGATCCATGATTTTTAACATGCAACTAAAGGAGGAAGAGAAGTGACAAAAGACATGTTAGCATCATAGACTATGGGAGAAGCAGTAAAAATAGAAGGAATGTCTATAGTATGAGAAGTGGACTACAATCAAATATAATTAGCATCAACATCATCTATCTCATACAATGTACTACCTTGATGGGTTATGGAGATAAATTTAGTGAAGTCTTCTAACCTAGAAGGGAAGACACACATAATATCTATAAAATTAGAAAGCTTAGAGAAGCAATCAATGATCTCATTCATGGAACATTTGTATGTATATATGTTATATACAAAGGTTATGTCATCCAGTATAGCTATGAATAAAAAAAGTGAGAATAAATTATAGTCCATAATGTATACATGTAAATAATCCCAAGAGAAAGAACTAAAAGGATTCATGAAAAATATGGGGGATAGAAAATTAATCTAGAAGGGTGTGAGAAAGTTGGACAAATACCACTATTTTTCTTGTTTAGGACTATGAAACATGGTTCATGGTAGCATCCACACAAAAAAATTGAGGAAATTAAAATATATATTTGGTTTTTGGGATGAAAATGGAAGGAAAAAGGAAAGGATTTTGTGTTGGATTAGTAGGCTCACCAAAGTGTAAATGATAATTTTGAACTAATCTATAATTATAATATTTTTATTCAAACCAATTTAATGGTATAGTCTAATTAAAATAAGGAAAATTTCTATTTTTTATGTTTATGAAAAGGAAACATTATTATGGAAAATGAGAAATCTAGACAAACAGTGACAATGTAAAAAATAAAATAATGGAATATAAATGTGGATTCATAGAGGGCTTGAAGAGTAAATTTAGAAGATGTTTAGTATAGATGATAGAATTCCCATGATGTTGTATTTGTTCCATATTTTCATCCAAAAGTAGTAAAAACATGATGCCTATGTAGGATCCAAAATTATCTATGTGCAATGGAATTAGAAATAGCAACACATAATATTGGAAATACAAAGGATTTAACGTGGAATAATAATAATATGATAATTTAATACACTTTGAACTAAATAAATGATGAAATGACAAGCAAATTGGATAGAAATATAAAACCTCTATTATGAGTTGAACCCTCAAATATACTTATTAGCTGGATAAGAAAATGTTGATGAGTACTTGGGATCTTGGCACTATTTTCAAGGATCTAACATGGTATTTTGAGCTCCATGAATAGTCATATAGAAATATTGGAATATTTTTTTTCTTTCATCCTATGTGCATCAAGTTCTAAAAGAAACATTGAATAATTGACATATAAGAATAGTAATAAGTGTATTAATCACTATCCTAGAGTGTATGGAAAAGGAAATATGAGAACTGTAGAATCCAAGGATGCCAAGGAAATAAGGAAATACAATATAATAAAAGAAAAGGGAAGGATAAAGTTTAGCACACCATCCCTTTAAAATGCAAAGATATTCAAGTGGTGATAATGTAGGTTGCTCACAAGGAAAAAAAGTTGTGGTGGAATCTTAGAATGTTCTAGAAAACTAGAAGAGAAGAAGACTTGAAGCTAAGAACTAATTTCAAAGCTTGAGAGGGAAGATGGAATCCAAATTCAAAATCAAATCATCCAAGATGCCAATTTTGGTAAACAAATTAGAACTTCTTGAAATCTAAAAGGTTAGATAAATTATTGTTTATAATAGATTTTGGATGCTAAATAAGTACCATACACTTGTATGAGATCATGAGATATTATCATGCTAGTACATATTTCCACATGCTCCACTAGCATCCAAGAAGGAATGAATGGAAAATATTAAGAGATGTACACATTAGACATAAAAACATTGGAAATACACTACAAAAACATAAAAAATGGTATTTGGATTAGGAAAAAGGCTAGGATAGAGGGCTAAAATGTTTCCTCAAATATACTACAAGAGTTGAAACTAGAGTAAGAATAATTTATAGTATCAATATAATGAAACACTGGTTCGTCTAATCTAGATAACATAAAATTTCTATAGCAAACACCATATAAATTTTTTTATGAACAAAAAATAATAAAGTAAATAGAGAATTTACATTGTTCTTTTAAAATGGATACAAATCATATGAAAAGTATTTCATTACATCAATTGAACATAGTTATTTTCATCAAGTCTCACATAATATAGAGCATCACTCAAAAATTTAGATTACAAGTATATATTACAAGTGTTATAATGATGACATAAAGTAAAAATCATAATATCTCTCATAAACCAAGTCTTATGCATTTCTCAACTACAAGAGGAAGAGCATCACCTGAGCGATTTTCTCCAACCACGGACCAACAATCCCATGCACACCTTCCATTAGGAAGTCTAACCCTACCCTTCACAAGGGTATTAGATCCAAGAAATTATCATGGTCACCATGTCATTCAAGAACTAGTGTTTTGTTTTAAATATAAACAATATGTCATACAACTCTAGATGCCCTCTAGCTAAGTATGACCTATCTGATTTATTTGTAATAAATAGACACTATTCATTGACAATGCAAGTAGTGATTTTGCATTGCTTTGGCCAAAGATTTAATAATAAAATATACACATTCTATAATGGATGTATGTGCGTCGTATGTTCACACACTTCTTTCTCGAATTGGTTATCAAAAATTATAATTTCACATCCATGATCACAAAATGATTTGGATAAATAAGTACATGCATATTCACATCAAGACAATGCTGCACTAGTTTAATATACTCCATTTTTACACATAATTCTACTTTTTAATTCTTAAACATACTCTAGCCTAAACATTGATCTCTTATTTCCACAGTAGTCATATTTACCTTAATTTAGTAAATATATTATCCCTTTTCCTTACTATTATAGAACATACACATATATACATATACCGCACACATATATAGACATTCACATCATCATTCAATATAAATGGTATCTATATATGTATTTATATCTACACATATGTATACATATGTACCTACATAAGTACATATTCACACCCTTTCATAATATTACCACAATTAATTATATTGTAAGAGAAAAATACATACTACAAACTTCATATTATTTCCTATGATCAAATAATATTTGCAAAAATTCTTAAGTTTTTGTCTTGTATTATGATCAAGAGTTTCTATAATTTCACAAAGTATACAAAAATGTTCATGGTCTAATAATCAACAAGTACCCGATATATCTACATAGTACTTAGACAAGGGTTAACAACATTCCTATGAACATTGACCTAACACGGGTCTAACATGTTTCATATTTAAAATACTCTCTTTTAGTGTTAAGAAATATTTTTTTATTTATAAAATTCTATAGACCTAAAAGGTCGCTTGTGGTTAGAAAGACTTAGACCTGGTAAGGTCAAAATATCCTTACTATGTTTGCATTTAAACACAAAATCTTGAAGGGGTCAAGTTTGAAATCAATATTAACCTTCTTATACTTATTTGATAGGAAATCGAATGGCATATTCATAAAAATAAAATCTTTGACACAGTTCAATTATAATGATAGTGATCAAGGTAACATTCACAATACCCAAAAGGTACATACCTATGAGGTCTAACACAACTTTCATAGTGTTCAAGTGAGCATTGGCCTTATATAGTCTATAATATTTATTCATAGTATTATATTAGGAACAGACCTTAACTCAATTGAGCGTCAACCTTATATAGTCTACAATGTTTATTCATAGTATTCTATTACGCATATACCTTAAATGGTCAAACAATAAAATCTATGATGCTCAAATAAGCTCAATACCTAAAAAGTTATCAAATTATTTACAGTTCATGATTAAGGATTTAAGGTATGTAGGAATAGATGCAAAATATAAGGGTTTGACAATAGTCCATGATTAAGGATTTAACCATGAAGCACAAATAGTGCAAGGATTCAAAAGGTGACAACCAACTAAGGACCATACCTAGGTGAAGGAGCATGATGAGAAAAAAATGAAGAATATTAATTCATGGTAAATGTCAAATCACACATATATATAAACTTGAAAATAATAAAGTATCTAACCTTAAAGGCTAGGCATGAAATTTATGAGTTCGCCAAAATTAAGTGAAACAAATGACCTGTAAAAATATATAGGTGTTAATATGTGGATAAATCAATTAAAGATAATTAACACCAGATGTAGGAGTTGAGTGTGTATATTATTGGTTATAAGAAAGCTAATGCAGACTAATTTAGCATCTAGTAAAGATAGAGTGAGATGGAATCAGGGTTACATACTTTAAAATATTTGAAAGGTGTATTTTGATTGATGTCACATCATGACACATATCAACAAACTAAAAATTGAGGTTGGATGATGGATCAAAGAGCCAATAAAATTATTATTTGAGATATTGAGTCACACATTGTCTATATGATTTAACCTAACCTAGAGATTATCATAATTTTAATAGAACCATGTGATTAAAATATATTATAATTCTTTCCTAATGTGTTTACCCTTATAGTTAATTTGACTATTATGTAGACCAACCCACATGCCAAATTATTCAAACCGAGCACTAAATATATTTTATTTAAGTGCAACCCATAGGTTATTACTTCATCGTCAATAAAAATAATAATTTGATAATCAAATATCATACATTGAAATATAAATTCATAGCTTACATAAACAATATTATATTTTGATGTAGCTAGGTTTTGTGGTGTTTCTCCCTATCCTATTTATTGACAATGCATGAATTTATTTTTATCAAGGAAGGTTGAAAGGATTCTCCTTTGTCTAAAGTAGGCACCTAAATTGTAAATTATTAAACTTAAATAATTTAAAATTTAAGAAAGAAGAATGCAAAAATAATCATAATTCTATTTTTAAAAAAGAAAAATATAATTCAAAATAAAAAATATTATAATAAACATATACTAGCAATTGTATCTTGGTATGCAATGGGTATGCCAAAAAGTGTGGAAGGTCAATTAGGAAAAAAATTGGACTAATTTTTACATAATGGAGAGAGGTGGAGATAAAGAGATAGATAGGGGGGATAGGGAGGGAGCGGAGGAAGGGAGAGATGAGGAGAAAGATAGAGAAGATAGAGAAGTAGAGAGATATAGAAAGAGAGAGTTATAGGGGAGAGGGGGAGAGGAAAATATGAGGATATATAAAGGGAGAGAGGAGAAGCTAGAGATAGATGGGGCAAGAGTAAGAGATAAAGAAGATGATAGAGAAAAGTAATAGAGAGAGGGAGATAGATAGAGAGAAGGGGAGAGATCAAGATAAAGATAGGGAGGGAGAAATAAGGAGTGTGTGTGAGTGAGTGAGATATATATAGAGATAGAGATAGGGAGGGGAAAACAAGGAGTCTATGTGAATGAGTGAGAGAGATATGGAGATAGAGAGAGATAGATATAGAGAAAGGGAGAGGGAGATAAATAGAGAGAGGATAAAGAAGTAGATAAATATAGAAAGAGAAAATGATAGGGAGAGAGGAATAGAGGGAGATACAAGGATAGAAAGAGGGAGAGATGGGGAGATACATATCTTGGGAAAGATAGGGAAAGTTAAAGAGAGATGTGGGAAGAGGTAAGGGGATAGAGATAGGGGAGAGAGATAGAGGGGAAGATAGAGATAGAGGTATATATATATATATATATATATATATATATATATATATATATATATATATATATATATATATATATATATATATAGAGAGAGAGAGAGAGAGAGAGAGAGAGAGAGAGAGATCATTTTTCCATCTCTCTTTCTATATATATATATATCTTCCTTTCTCTTTTTTCTCGCTTTGCCTCTATATATGGTATCTCTATTCCCTCTCTCTTCTCTTTTCCTCCCTCTTTTCTATTTATCTATTTTCATCCTTAAGTGTGCAATGGGTACCCTAAAGAGGTCTTAAAAGTGAATTATCATATCCTTAATCAAATGACATGCTAACCTGGGCATAACTCCCCAGGGACATGTGTTATCCTTGGATTGTTGGCACAAAAAGATTGATCAAAGGTTATTTTATCTCTCTCTCTCACTCTATAACTTTTAATTTAGGTTTTAATTTTTTAATTTATTTTATTATATAAATTAAAATACAAAATCAAAATATAATTATTACACAAGAATTAAAATTAGTAAGACAAGTAATTATAAATTAAATTAATTCTAATAACCATTAATTTTTTTTGTAATTTCATAAGAAGATATAAATTATTAAAATAAATTTAAAATTGAAATCTAACTTAAAAATTAATATAGAATAAATTAAATGTAAAGTCAAATAAATATCAAAATGCAAAGAAAAATATAAATAATAATATTTAAAAACTAATAATAAATAATAAACTTATTAAGTTAATAAATAATTAAATTAAAAAGTAAAACTAGTTTTAAATTTATTAGAATTGAAATCTTAATAAAATGTAATTCTATTTTTCATTTTAATCTTATCACTTCTTTTATTTTCTTTGTTTAAAAAAACTTATTTTTAAATTATTAAATCACTTTAAAAATAAAAGTAGAGAAATGTATTAGAATTGAAATATTTATAAAATATAATTCTATTTTTCATTGATAAATAGGAGGCATTTTCCACAGCGTGTCAAATTATGATATTGCTATCAGGATTCAACCGTGTAGTTTTTGAGTCAAACTCATTGACCCATGTTTCACAAGAACCCATCTCTCATGATAATGAATGATCCACTTAGCACTCATTGCATCTAGGTGATGCTCACAGAGGTGAAGCACTGGGCCATCTCAAGAGGTCACCCATCCCAGTATTGCTCTAGCTCAAGCGCGCTTAACCATAGAGTTTTCCCCAAGGTTAAGTCCACTTAGCTTGCAACCCCATTTGCAAAACCTTCAACAAGTGGTGTGCCTTATTTATAAAATATAATTCTATTTTTCATTTCAATATTTTCAATTTCTTTTATTTTCTTTGTTTTTATTCTTAAAACAAAAAATCTACTTTTAAATTGTTAAATCATTTTTAAAATAAAAATAAAGAGTAACAAGAAAAATGTGGATGACATCATATTGCATCCTTCTCTTTAATTCTCAATTGTTGATTTCAAAAATAGATCGTCTATTTTATATAAAAAATACCTTCGACATAATAAATACTCTAAATAAATTAATAAAATATTAGATAAAATTTTAAATCAATAAAAAAAGAAGAAGATAAAAATGCTTAAATATTACATTAAAAATATCAATACAAAATTTTGTATAAGTATAAATAAATAACACACTTTTCTCTCTTACAACTATAATATCCCTCCTTAATGACTTTCATAAAGAGAGAAAATAAAGAGAGAAAATAAATGGGTTTTAAGGCAAGCAAGATACGTTGAACCTAAAGTCTTGCTGGCCGTTTGACAAAATTAAATAACTTTCAGCCTATCGTTTTAAATAATTTTTCGATCATTGTAGGTGGGTATATAGCCCTCGTGCAGTCGCTTGCAAGGGACCCACAAAGAGAGGATAAATGTATGATGTGTACCTATCATGTTGGAATTGATTTAGTAAAAGAAACATTCCCAGATTTTAATATACAAAAATCTGATTTGATTGTTGTTGATATGTCAAATTTTCATGGTTGACTCTACAGAACCTGGTCCCATATTTTTCGTTATTAAATTATGGAGTTATTAAAGGTGGGTCAAAAAGTTAAAACAGCATGCATTAAGAGACGTGCGGCCGTGCATGGTAAATATCAAAACAAAGAACAAATATGATCATAAAAGTACAAATTATAATAGGTAAAACAAAGAACAAATATGATCATAAAAATACATATTATAATAGGTAAACAAAGAACAAACATGATTCTAAAAGTACGTATTATAATATGTAAACAGATAACAAATATGATCATAAAAGTAGGTAGGTGGTCTTTGGTCGTTTCTAAATATTACGACAAGTTTGGTACATGGTTGGATTTTGAAATAGTATGTGGAGTACTATAAGGTTGGATCTCACAATTTTTTCATAACTTGTTTTTTAGTCAATAGCCTTTTATTGTGAGCTTTTGAGTCCACAAATGTCGACATACCTATCTTGCACCGTTATACCTGTTTAGGGTTGCCAGAAAACAATTTTCAGGTTTGCTATAGTACTGTGGAATAAATGTAAATTGCTGGTAGATTGGATTGCGATCTTTTTAAGTAAATGCAGTATCAATCTAATTCACTGGCAGTCGATCATATTGCAGATTGCGATAAATGTAAAGATATTTTTTAGTCCACCTTTGCCACCGCCCTAACTCTTGTCAACTCTAGCACCACCCATAGTAAGAGTTTCACCGACATTCTGCAACTATAAATTCATTACTCTATAAATCTTTAGGCTACTGGTTTTCTTGTGAATGTAGTGCTATAAATTCCTTATTGTGGTCTCGTTGCTATTAGGCGAAGAAACGTTGCAAAGTAAAAAATATGGAGGATTTTATCTCTACTTGAACATTTTCTTAACAATTTTTCTATGGCTTAAGAGACTTTCCTAGTCGATTACAACAATGAATGGAGAGGAAACTCCAACAAATGACAATAGTGGTTGGGATCTCAATTCAACGCCTTAAGATGGTGTATTGGCCATGCATTCCAGGCAGCCTTTACAAAGCCATTAAGAGATGTGTGGCCATGCATGGTAAATATCAAAACAAAGAACAAATATGATCATAAAAGTAGGTAGGTGGTCTTTGGTCATTTCCAAATATTACGACGAGTTTGGTACATGGTTGGATTTTGAAATAGTATGCTGAGTACTATAAGGTTGGATCTCACAATTTTGTCATAACTTTCTTTTTAGCCGATAGGCTTCTATTGTGAGCTTTTAAGTCCACAAATGTCAGCATACCTGTCTCATGTCGTTATAGTAGTTCAGGGCTACTAGAAACCAATTTTTAGGTTTGCTATAGTACTATGGAATAAATGTAAATCGTTGGTAGATTGGATTGTGATCTCTTTAAGTAAATGCAGTATCAATCTAATTCACTGGTAGTCGATCAGATTGCAGATTGCGATAAATGTAAAGATATTTTTTTGTCCACCTTTTCCACCACCCTAACTCCTGCTGACTCTAGCATCGTTCACAGTAAGAGTTTCACCGACATTTTGCAACTATAAATTCATTACTCTATAAATCTTTAGGTTGCTGGTTTTCTTGTGAATGTAGTGCTATAAATTCCTTAGTGTGGACTCACTGCTATCAGGCAAAGAAACATTGCAAAGTTAGAAATATAGAGGATTTTATCTCTACTTGAACGTTTTCTTAACAAATTTTCTACGGCTTAAGAGATTTTCCTAGTCAATTATAGCCATGAATGGAGAGGAAGCTTCAACAAATGATAGTAGTGGTTGGGATCTCAATTCAATGCCTTTAGATGGTGTATTGGCCATGAATTCTAGGCATCCTTTACAAAGCTTCCCCCTTTTAGTTGTGCCTGGTGAGGCAACTGCCAAATTCCTCGAGACTGAAGATTCTTGTTCCAATTCCCATTTCAATTTGAAGCTCAAAGCACTCTGTATGGATGGTCATTTGATAGAGGCCCTTCACATTCTATTTACTACATACAATCCTATAATGTATTCTACATATCTTCAACTATTGTAGGATTGTATTTCCAAGAAAGTCCTTTCAGAGGGAAAGAAAATCCACTCTCACATCAACAACAGAGGTTTTGTGTTTTCCAAAAACCCAATTTTACATAATACACTTATCAACATGTATGACAAGTGCAAAATTTGGTGAATGCTTGTAATATTTTCCACGACATGATTGAACTGAATCTCTTCTCATGGAATATGAAAGTTGTAGCTTATAGAAGACATGAATTTCCTCAGGAGGCATTCATACTATTTTTCCAAATGCAGCCAACAATAGTTAAACTGGACATGTTCACTTTTTCCACTATTTTGTCTGTGTGCTCCGACGTGGGTAAAACATGGTTTGCAAATCCATGGAAAGATAACAAGATGCGTGTTTAAATTTGAAGTTACCATGGTGAATACCCTGATGGGTATGTATGCAAAATGGGGTAACATGGAGAAGGCACACAAACTATTTGACAAAATGCCTTACGTAGACATGGTTTCCTAGAATGCAATGATTACAACATATGCACAAAACATTACTCTTAACAAAGCTCTGCAACTTTTTGAAGAAATGTTGTGACCTAATTTGGTTTCATGGAATGTAGTAATTGCTAGATATGTGAAAAATGGGCTTATTGATGAAGCCCTAGAGATGTTAAAGCATATGCAATATTTAGATGCAAAGCCAAACTCGACAACTTATGCCAGTATCCTTTTGGGGTGTACCAAAATGAGAGCTCTGGAGTAGGGTATGTGTAATGTCTCGCATAGCGATCTGCGTAGCGTGTTGCCATTTGTCTGTGGGATTAGTGTGCATCCTACTAGATGCTCTGATGGGGCCGCGTAGCGTGCTGCCACCCTTAACACCCTGGGTAGCCACCCTAACCACTAGGTTGGTCTTTTGGTGTAGTGGTTTGGCCATAGTGGTATCAGAGCCTTAAGGCTTGCCGACTTGTGGGCTAAAAGCTTATGCAATTAAGTTAGAGGGATATTTGTGCCATTGAAAGAGAGAAAAATAAATTTGAAGCTGCGCAAGGAATAGGAGGCAAAGGTAAGGGAAAAATGGGAGACAAAGATCAAAACAATAAGCTGGATAACTTCATGAAGCAACAAGATCAAACCAAGCAAACTTTGTTGCAAGCAATTCAGTCCCTTACAATAGCTGTTAACAACATTAAATCCAAATCTAGTGGTGTTGAAGGAGGACAATCTGAGCGTTCAAGAGGAGGGGAGCAGAGTTGGACTTCAAACAGTCGTACCCACAAGCATTCTCAGCCAAGGTTTTTTCCAAAGACATAAGGCTGGCAAGAAGGGGAAGAGCAGTGAAGCTATGCATGCATTGTTCATGAGTACTTAGATTTGGATGCTAAGGCTCAAGCAACCATCTCCTTTGACCAATTCTATAGTGCCAGAAGAAGCAATGAAAGGCAACACCATGGGAATAGAGATCTCCAACATAAGATCAGCAAGCTATCACTTTCGACATTTGATGGGTTTGGAAAGATGACTACCCAATCATGGATTCAGAAACTAGACACATATTTTTCTCTTAGCCCCATGATGGAAGAGGAGGCTATCAAATTCTCCATTTTACACTTGGAAGATATCGCTCATGAATGGTGGCACCATGGCATTGTAACACAAGGGTTTGATCAGGTATCCTCGTATATTGACTTTACATAGAAATTGGTGGAGCAGTTTGACAAGAAAGACCTAAAAGCATATTTCTAGGAATTAACCAGATTGAAGCAAACAGGTACCATGGAAGATTATGTTTCATAATTTCAAAGACTCACAGTAACGGTGTCCAATGTATTCGATAAGAGGATCACTTTCTTCTTCATCGAAGGCTTATCCGATTCACTTTGTGGGTTGGTGATGGATTTGGAGTCGACCACCTTAGAAGATGCCATTTGGAAGGCATTAAGCCTTGAATATTCTACCAAGAAAGGGAAGGCCACTGTCAAGAACACACTAGTAGGGCAACCAAGGAAGCCTTTGATTAAAGAAAATCTCCTAGCCAAAATCCCCCCTACAAGTCCACAAGGCATGTCAAGAAATGAATTGCGTAAGAAGGGCTTGTGTTACTACTGCAATGAGAAGTGGAATAATCAACATAGGTGCCAAGGAAGGGGGCAAGTTTACTACATCGAAGTGGCATATGATGATGAGGTAGATATTGAGGAAGGGATCAATGAAGAGGACACCCTAGGAGAACTACAGGAGCCCGTAATAGAGGAAGGCCCGACAAGAAGCACTTTGGAAACATTGTCAAGGACACCTCGATACCACTCCTTACATGTAAGAGGAGTTCTTAAGGGGCAAAGGGTTACTATGCTCATCGATAGTGGAGCTACACATAACTTCATTAACAAGACTATAGTGGCTAAGCTACGATTGGAAACAATTTTTTTTGAAGGGTTTAATGTTTTGGCAACCGAAGGTAATGTCCTTCCTTACACAAAAAAAATTTAGAAAATGGAATTAATATTAGATGGCCACAATATGAAGGAGGATTTCTATATTGTTGACGTGGGTGACACAGACATGGTCCTAGGAGTGCAGTGGATACATTCACTAGGAGAGTACATCACTAACTACCAAACCATGGAGCTGAAGTTCAAGCATGAGGGTAAGGAGGTTGTGCTCAAGGGCCTTTCCAGAAATGGGCCTATGGTAGTTTCTACCAAGAGAATGGAGTGATCTTTCTGTAGGGATCAAGTAGCATGGGCAACATAATGTTTGATTATAGATACTAGCACACCCAAGGAGGAGAGAACATTTCCCAGTGACATTCAGGCTATCTTGGATAAAAAGTGCAAGGTCTTTTGAGAAATTCCAGCAAGATTGCCATCAGATAGATGATTTCAGCATGTGATATAACTTGAGGAAGGGGCCAAATCAGTGATCACCACTCCTTATCGTCATCCACGAATATACAAAGAGGAGATCGAGAAATCCATCAAGAAATGATTGGATATGGGGTTTATACGACCAAGCTCAAGCCCCTTTGCTTCGTCAGTGGTGTTGGTCAAGAAGAAGGATGGGACACTCAGGATGCGCATCAATTACAAAGCCCTCAACAAGAAGACAATAAAAAACCGTTATTCTATCCCCATGATTGATGAACTAATAGACGAGCTACATGGAGCAGTATACTTCTCCAAGATTGACCTGTGTTCGGGCTATCACTAGATTAGAGTTAGAGATGAAGACGTGAAAAAGACAACCTTTAGGTTTCATTATGGGAATTATGATTTCTTAGTAATGTCATTTGGTTTGACTAATGCTCCTGCTACCTTCCAATCCTACATGAATAAGGTATTCATTCTTCAGTTAAGGAAGTTTCTATTGGTTTTCTTCGATGACATCTTGATTTACAATAGGACATGGGAAGAACATCTAAAGCATATAGAAGAGGTGGTTGACATCCTTGAGAGGAATTCATTCTATGCCAAGGTGTCAAAATGTGAATTTGGAATGATTGAAATACTATACTTGGGCCATAAAATTAGCGCTCAAGGGGTAAGTGTGGATGAAGAGAAGATCAAGGCAATACAGGAGTGGGCTACCCCTAATAATTTGACATAGTTGAGGGGATTTGTGGGACTATGAAGCTACTACAGGAGATTTGTGAAGGGGTTCTCATAGCTTGCGACATCATTGACCAATTTGACAAAGAAGGGAGCATTCTCGTGGAGCCCCACATCCCAGCAGGCATTCGAAAAACTCAAAGAGGTAATAAGCTCGTGCCCCATTTTGGCCATTCCATATTTCTCATCTCCTTTTTTACTTGAGTGCGATGCTTCAGGAAAAGGCATTGGAGCTGTGTTATTGTAGAATAAGCATCCTATTGTGTATGAGATTTGAAAACTCACTAAACTAGAAAAGGCCTTTTCCATTTATGACAAGGAGATGTTGGCTATTATGCAGGCCCTTGCTAAATTCAGAAAATACTTGGTCTGTGGGAAATTCGTGGTGAAAACATATCATAACATCCTAAAGTACTTCCTAAATCAGCGAGATTTGAATGATAGGCAACAAAAATGGGTAAGTAAACTTCAAGCCTATGATTTTGATATTGAATATGTGAAAGGAAAGAACAACGTGGTAGCTAATGCTCTCTCTAGGAAGCCTGACCTTTGTGCTATGACTAATATATCTGCTGATTGGAGTATTGACATTACAATTGAATATGCTAAGGATGCATTTGCTAATGATATTTTGGAAGGGAAGATAATTGATGACATGTACAGGGTGGTTGAAGAGCTCATCCTCTACAAAGATCAAATTTATCTTGTACCTCATTCGAAGGTTAAAAGTAGAATCATTAAAGCTTTCCATGATACCCCTCTTCTGGTCATCCAGGGTTCTACAAGACCTACAAGAAAGTAAGAGAGAATTTTGCATGGAAAGGGTTGAAGAAGGATATATTGTAGCATGTGAGGGAATGCTTAGTGTGTGAACAAAACAAAACTGAAAATACATTACCAGCTAGATTCTTGCAGCCCCTGCCCATCCCAAATCAAAAATGAGAAAGCATTTCAATGGATTTCATCACAAGGCTTCCTAAGGTGCAAGGTAAAGATTGTATTTATGTTGTGGTGTATAGACTCACTAAGTATACCCATTTCTATGCTATTACTTCAGAATTTAAGGCTCCTCAAGTTGTAGATTTAAATTCTTTAAAGAGGTGTTTAGGCTCCATGGATTGCCTCAAAACATTGTGAGTGTCAGGGATATCAGATTTATCATCTTGTTTTGGTAAGAGCTCTTTTGATTGGTGCACATAGAGTTAACACCCAACACTAGCTACCACCCCCAAACAGATGGAAAAACTGAGATAGTGAACAAATGGATTGAGGGGTACTTGAGGAACTATGTGACAGGGCAAGAATCAGCTTGGGTAAAGTGGCTACATCTCAGAATTTTGTTACAATACCACGTACCACATGTCCATTGGAATGAATCCCTTCAAATCTCTTTACAACTACGAAGCTACTTCCTTCATGGATCTCATTCTTGTAGACAGCTAGGTGCCAAGCGCAAGGGTCATGGTGCAACAAAATATGGATTTCATGAACTTGTTAAGGGAGAATTTGTAGTGTGCCCAAAATAAATAGAAGTTATATGCAGATCAGAGGCAGACGGAAAGGGTCTTCAAGGTCAATGACATGGTGTATTTAAGGTTGCAACCCTACAAACAATCAACCCTCAAGGGGAATGGAGATGAGAAGTTGAAACCAAGGTTTTATGGACCATTGAAGGTCACAATGATGGTTGGAGAGGTTGTGTATGAGTTGGAGTTACCCTCAAGAAGCAATATTCATAATGTCTTCCATGTATCATGTTTGAAGAAAGCATTGGGACATCAAATCACCCCATCAGTGGAATTTTCACCTCTTGATGACGCAGGAAAACTCATTCTCAAACCTGAGATAATACTGGATGTGAGAGAGAAATGTCTAAGGAACAAGATTATTCCGCAGTACTTGGTGTAGTGGTATCATAGCTGGGGTCTCAAGGTCGAGACCTGCAAAGCATGGTGGGTTGTAATGTCTCACGTAGCGAGCCATGTAGTGTGCTGCCACATGTTCGTGGGATTAGCGTGCATCCTCGTAGATGCTTTGGTGGGGCCGCATAGCATGTTGCTACCCTTAACACCTTGGGTAGCCGCCCTAACCACTAGGCCGGTCTTTTGGTATAGCGGTATCAACTGCCCTAACCTTGGGTAGCTAAGGCCTAACCACTACACCAAAAGACTGGCCTAGTGGTTAGGGCAACTACCTGGGGTGTGAAGGGTGGAAACATGCTATGCAACCCCACCGAAGCATCTACAAGGATGCATGCTAATCCCATGGACATGTGGCAGCACACTACGCAACTCACTATGCGGGACATTATAACCCACCATGCTCTGTGGGTCTTGACCTTGAGACCTCGGCTCTGATACCACTAAGGACCAACCACTACACCAAAAGACTGACCTAGTGATTAGGGTGGCTACCCAGGGTGTTAAGGGTGGCAACACACTATGTGGCCCCATTGGAGCATCTACGAGGATGCACGCTGCGTGGGGCATTACAACCTACCATGCTTTGTGGGTCTTGACCTCGAGACCTCGGCTCTAATACCACTAATGCCCAACCACTACACCAAAAGACCGCCCTAGTGGTTAGGGCGGCTAACCAGGGTGTTAAGGGTGACAGTCTGCTATGCGGCCCCACCAGAGCATCTACGAGGATGCACACTAATCCCATGGACAAGTGGAAGCACGCTACATGGCTCGCTATGCAGGACATTACAGTACGAAGATCCATAAACAAATAACCAACAAAAGAGTTTTTCCTAATGTTATGGTTTTGAATTCCTTGATAAACATGTATGCAAAATGTTGAAGCATGAAAAAGGCAAGAGATTTGTTTGATAATATGCTTCAAAGGAATGTTATCTCATGTACTACAACCATTGCTAGATATATACAAAATGGGCTTGCTGGAAATGCCTTGGAAATTTTTAGGGAAATGCAACTGGAAAATGTAAAACCAATCTCAACAACCTTTTTGAATATTGTTACGACATGTGCCAAAATGGGAATTATGGAAGAGGGTATAGAAGCCCATTAAAAAAAATCGGAAGTGGATTTTTGTCAGATGTTGTAATTGTGAATTCATTGGTAGACTTGTATGCAAAATGTGGAAGCATACAAAAGACACTCAAACAATATGACCAATCCCATCTAATTCCTCTTCTAACATAAGTACAACCAATCCCAAGTACAACCAATCCCATCTAATTCCTCTTCTAACATTAGTAAATCTTTTTGATTTCTGTATGGAAAAATCTTGGTTCGAGACTTATATCACACTCCAACCTTCCTAGTTCGGTTTCTCTATGGACAAATCCTGGTTTGAGACTTATATTTATACAACTAATTATATAATATTAAAATACATTTAAAATTTTCCTTTCATTTTCAATCAGCGTATCCCTTGAACCTCTTGTAGGTGCAAGTGCTAGTTGATAAGATTATCATGATCTAAACATTATGAGTGGGAGAGAGTTGGCACTCACAATTTTGTCACCGACTTACTTTTAGATTATTTTAGTTTAGATAGTTAATTAAATTTCAATGTTATAAGATATAGGTTTATCAATTGAATAAAAAATATATTTAATACTAAAGGAAATTTACGCTATGTAAATAATGATTAACACGATCTTTAACTTATTTTCTAAAATAGTATATTTTAACGATAATAGATCAATTAAGAAATTATATTAAGTAGTTAATGATAATAAAAATCTATTAATTGCATTGACATGAAACATAAATTGGAATGAAACTTTCATCTTTTTTTTCCAACTATCATACACAATTGATTTCATAACATTTATGATAGCTTATATATCTATTAGGGAATCTATATTTTTCATGACATCATCAAAATGGTACATTAACCATTATTCAATTAGCAATTATTGTAATAAATTTGTATATGCGCATCTAATATAGTAATTGAGTGTGTAGATTTAAATGTATTGCTAAGATAATAATGTTGAAAACAAAGTAAATTATTGTAATTTTAATTGCGAATTATATCTACAAAAAATATTGTGTTTGTGTACTAACTATTATGTAAATGAAAATCAAGAAACAATAAACTTCGCAAACCATAATATTTTTCACATAACACACTTCCCTCTTCAATTTGAAAACATCCCAACAATTCCTATGAACCCATAAAAAATATATTCCATATCTCCAATTTATATAACAATACAAGAGAAAAACCACAAATGGTTTCTTAAAATAATGTATAACCAAAACCATGGTTTCAAGCAAAAACCCACATCCAATATGAAGCTCATTTTTTGAGAATAGTAAATTACAATAATTGACAACATCTCTAACTCATAAGTACCCCACATGAACACACCTCCCAAGGATGGTGTCCAACTTCTTCCACCAACATGCATGTGATCCACTTGCTAAATGCAAGATGCTCCATGACTCCCTTCTAACACCTAGAATTGAAATTTTCCATAAATGACCTCGAATGAATTTGCAATTTCCATCATTATACTCTACATATTTCATGAATACCACTATAACTAGTATTCCAAGTCAAAAAAGGAGAATTAATTTAATCAAAGAATAATCTCTCAACAACATGGGAATCTGAGTACCCATTCTAGGATTATTGACATTGTACCATTAGTAAATTAGGACTACAATTAACTATCATAATTTTCTAACATTATCCCACTTGATATTGTATATTTTTATGACATCCATACAAACCCTAAAACAAATCAAGTACATTATCCAAGATTCATAGCCTTCCTATACTAGAAAAACTCTCCATACTCATTGGCTTCATGAGAGAATCTATAGTATTATCCTAAGTGTCAATCTTCTATAACATGATGTTACCATTACCTATCATATCACAAACAAAATATTTCTCTACATCAACATGCTTTTTACAAGAATAGTGTTGGAGTAATTAGGACATCACTTGATAACTAATTATTGTCCCTTATTACTATATTCACTTAAAGCTAAACTTATGAGTACTTTTTTATTAATTAGATTGGGCTAAATATAGGTCAAGTTGTCTTATTCCATTAGATTAAGACACTTGTCACAATCTAATGCAATTTCCATTCAGGGTTTGTTTTTTCATATTTTTATAAGCATGCATATTCATTATAATCATTAATCCATGTAAGGTAATTCCATTTAATTCAATTACAATTGCAGGTTAATCTCAATATCATATGGTTGTGTGGATTCAATCTTTTCTCTCTCATGGTTGCATAGCAAATTAGTTTCTTTTATCTCTTGTTTGTGATAGGCATTTTGGTTGTAGAGGATCATTAGGAGCTGTTGGGTTCACTATCAACTCCGACATGGTATCAGAGCACCAAATTTGTAATTTCCTATCCAAAATTTGAGAGATCCAGCCTTGAGTGAAAAATCATCTCATCTTAGGGTGAAATGAGCATCACCATTGTGTCCAAAGTGGCTAAAAACCTAAGGAACACCTGTTGAATTGGTCAAATCCAAATCATTGCAAAAAATAAATTTTTTTAAGGTCTACACAGGTCCCAACAAAATCTGTATAGTTGCACGGATCCATGCACTGTTATGGGATTGTGCACCCCTCTATGTAGGAATGCAGGTAAAAAAACCTCTTACAAGTGTGACCGATGGATTAGTATGGGCTGGCTATGTCGCTTGATCCATGAAGAATCGAAGCATAATTAAGTCACTAACATGAATCTCAATAAGATCAATCAAATGAAAATTAAACCAAGCATCCATCAAAACTAACATGCTAAACTACAAAAGCTTAAAAATGCCTACTCTAATCCATTTGAAACTTATCCCATTGTGGGAGTGGTGTCGCGTTGATGTGGAATGACGACCCTTTCCCAATCTCATGGATAAATGAGTTTGTTCTAATCAGTTTTATTGAGAAAAACTGATGGAACTATTGTGAGATGTGTATGAAAACATGATTTTAACCTAAATGAATAAGATGCAAGCTATTTAATCATGATTTATGCTAAAATGATAAAGATGTGTGAATGCATAGCTAATCTAAATGGATTTTAAGCTAAAAGATTGAAAACCTAATCAATAAACAAGCTAAATAGATGCATCTAAGTTAACATGGAAGCCATTAATGGAAGCTAAGCTAATATGATGCAATTAAAATAAACTAAAATGATGCTAAGTAAATGCTAAATATGACTGTGAGTGTGAATGATTTCAACAACATGAGTATGCTTTGAAAAAGATGGATCCATTTGTCTCCAAATAGTGAGCTATTTATAGGAGGAAAAATGAGAAATGAAGGGTTGAGATCAAAAAGGGTAATCAATGGTCAATGATGGAAGAAGTTGGAGGCATGGATCATGGATTCTCATCAATGGATGAGAATGAAAGATGAGATTTTAATCAAGGGTTACTATTCCTTCAAACAAACACATTTTTGACCTCTACAAGAGGTCACAAGTTAACTTGCACATGAAGGTTTGTAAGAATATTCTCTTTTTCAAATGAGTGAGTAGAGAGAATATTCTTTGGAATATTCTAATGGGTGAGGAAAAAGATATTTAGCAAACTAAAACAAAGTTTAATTGTGCAAAAGGGGAAGGAATATTCCATGGAAATATTCCTTTCTGGAGGAATCTTCAAAGGAGAAATATTCACTTGGAATATTGCCTTGCAAGTGGGGGGGGGAAATTAGATTTAATTAGGTAATTGATAATTAAACAAAGGTTTAATTATGTAATTGGGGGAATTAGATGATATTCATTAAATAAAGCGATTTAACGAAAAGGGGGAAAGTGGAATGTTATTTAATTAAATAAGAAGATTTAGGGATTTAAATTAAATAGTTTGATTTATTTAATTTATTAGGACAAAGTGTTAGCATGGAAAAGGGTGAATTAACCTGATTAAATTAATTAGGCTAATAGATGAAAATGAGGCAATTAATTAAATAGCTAGGCTAATTTAATTAATTAAGTGAAAAGAGGATGGGTTTCAAGGTGAAATGATGTTAGTGTACCTGATTTGAGTGTATGATCTATTATTCAAGACATTTTTTTAGTGTCTACATTTTGTCCCTCTTTGAAGCAAGGTACCTGCTACGTCAATTCAAATACTGATGTTCTTCGGATCAAAAACTACAACTTAAATCAAAAAATAAAAAAATTCTAATTTTTTAGATGCCCCACTACTGCCCCAGCAGAAGGAATAAGTTGGTTCCTTGCCCCCTCGAGAAATCAAGCTGCAATTTTGAATTTTGGGTTGATTTCTCGACAAAGGTAAATACTGCGGGCAAGGGTTCAGAAAGGCTCTAGGATGCAAAAAACATGCCAACAATGCAAAAAATGATGCAAAATAAGCTCCAGTTTGGAAAAATTGGTGAAAGTGGTGAAAAACCCTAGCTTTAAGGTTAAATTAGGGAAAAAAACCATAATTTGGAGGCATAAATAGGTGAGAAAGGGTCTCTTTCAATTCATTTGTGCATTCACACCTTAGAGAATTCTTGTGAATTGAGTTTTGACCCTCCTGACGAAATGGTGTGACGAGTGCTTCCACGACACATTTTCAACTGGGTTTGCGAGTACTAGAGGCCTCCAAGCGTAGGACCATCAGTATGTGATTCAAAGCTTGACTCACATTTTGAATTTTGAGCGCATTTATTGCATTTTTAAATTTGAATTTTGGTGGCGTTGCTATATAGCGATGCTATTTTTAGAATTGGTGAAACTATTTTTATTTATAGCGACAAATATGTGAATAGCGATGTGGTTTGCAATTTAAAATTAGGGTTTCACATTTCAAATTGTGACACATATGTAAATAATGAAACATCTTGGGATTTGGAATTTAGGATTAGGGTTTTCCAAATTCAAATAGCGACACATATGTGATTAGCGAGGCATATCATGATTTACAATTTTAATGCCTCAAGCATCGTTGTTTGGAATTTGAGTTATAGCGAAACTATTTTTTGTCATTTTAGGGGTTAAAACTCCAAACTTAGCCAATTTTTTGTGAATTTTGATGTCATGCACTTCGTGGGTGTAGGAGGTTATCTCACCTTTGATGTCCCACGAGCACCAACTGATAGTTTTATCCAAACTTGGTGATTTGTTTGAGTTGTGACAAGAGAACATGAGAGAGATTGGTTTGTGGTATGTTTCCTACATGCCCATCATCTAGACTCATTTGGTGATGATGAAAGTGCTATGTGAGCAATGGTATAGCAAGAGCTCATCATTCCACTTACCTACCAGTGAGGTGACAATGACATTGGAGGATGTATGGCAGATTTTATGATTACTGATACATGGTGAGCTCATTATCTATGATATTGATGCTAGTTATGATGCTTTCCATGAGATTCTTGATTAGGAGTTCATTTTCCCGGTGAACTTCTAGATAGACCTCCAAATGTACAGAGATCGAGCATCAAATTTTAGATTGATCATTGCGACAGTGGTCTCAGGTTTGGTTGCCCCAAATTGGAGTAGGGGATTCAGTCTAGGATGGGGGCTAGCTTGGCACAAAATGCTCTTCCAGAGGACTCAGTATGCATGGGGGCCAGTGATGTTGGCCTCCCTTTACCACGATATGCATGACTTCATGTCTTGTGATGGGTGAGCGATTGGTCAGGGGTCACCTTTCTCCATATTTGGGCTTGGGAGCACATTGTTGTGCTTCAACCTATTGTTCATATGGCAGATGTGGAGTTGGATGATCCAATTGTTTGGAGATATAGGGGTCCCATCACTTTGCAACATACATGACAACTTAGCCTTCCTTATTGGTGTCGAGTGATTAAAGAGATGAAAATATTTCGATGGTGACCATGGCTTTAGATGCCAGCTTGGTACGATGATGTGCATCAAATTTTCTTTTCTTGATAGACCTGGTTTATGTAAGGTACAAATAATGCCATTATAGAGAGGTACCTACCCTATAGGGTTGCTAGATGGTTTGGCAAGAGGTAGGATAGGCTTGATGATTAGTACACTACCATTTTTTCCAGGTCCGCATGAGAGAGAACATGGGGTCACATGATCCCAAACCATGAGGTTGTTGAGGGCTTCCGAAAATTGGTTGTGAGGCCATGGGCTTATGATTAGGGACATGTGGATGCACAAACTATGCTTGCATATGATGCATGGTTCGTACCTTATCTCTGACTTACAGATCTAGTAGGTGTATCTCCACAAGGGAGGCTGAGAGGGAGGGGTGTAGATAGAGGTAGAGGACAACCAAAGGATGGATAGGGTGGAGAATGAGGCAGAGGACAGGATGGCCAACATCAGTAGGATGGATAGGTCCTAGGTGCACCACCATTGCACCAACAATAGTAGCCACCAATACAACAACCACCACAACAACCATTGTCGAGGCTAGATCCCTGCGATGTTTAGATTCAACAGCTTCAACAACTATAGGTGGTTGCAAGTAAGAGAGATCAGGTTAGACAACAAATATTGGTCAATACAACTGAGAGAGACCAAGCTCGACATCAGGTATAGAAAGTTACAACTTAGAGGGATTAGGAGCGTCATATCTGATAGGCCTCCAATATGTAGTTGGCTTAGGAGGCTAGGCAACGCTTTTAGTTAGAGGCCATGAAAGCTATAGCCCAGAGGTGGATAGTTTCTACCTGTTTATACAGAGAGGTTGTGATCGAGGCTGCGTATTATCGCATGCACTACCACCGAGATATCCCCACAATGATTAGATAACCAGATTACTCACAAAGGAGTGGTGCACATCCCCGAGCCAAGGATCGGCCAGAGAGACAACCAAGTGAGGGGAGCAACCATTAGGGCTAGCCTATTTGTATAAACACTTTTTGATTATTGTCCAATTCTTTATATAGATATACATTCATGGGCTCCTTTTTGATAGCCTCGTGGATATTATATTTTTGATCGATATACATACATTGACTTATATATTGTATTATGACAGTCACCATTTTTTGATATATACGATATGATATGCGATGTGTTCATTTTATTTCATGCTTATGAATGTATGGATGCATTTGATGTGAGATAATGTGACATGCTTATATATGTTTATGTGATATGCAATGATATATGTGATATGCAATGTAGTGCAATGCAAATGATATGGATGTACTTCTTTTTTAATTTTTTTTCATGACATGTTTATGGGATGAATGATATGATATGTAGATGTTATGCTTATGATATGATAATGAGATGTATGTTTATGATATGTGTGCAATGATTTAAGTTACTTAGAATAACAAATCTATATTATTCATTCATATCTTAAATGATTAATGATGGTGCAGTGAAATATGATTCCTATATTATGATATGCCGTGATGATGCAAAATATATGCATGCTAATGTTTTATGGATGCAAGATGGATGTATTGATGATGTTTTTGTTGACTGCCATGGTACCAGGTTAGCACAAAGAGAAGATAGAAGAAATAAGATGAATGATCTGTCCATTGATTTTGATGATTGGTTCAAAAGATCCAATAAGTCTATGATCCACCGAGACTTTATTAGAGATGGTGATGAGAGATGCATGATGATGATGATTATTTTCTCATATCTTGGGATTGGATTTTTTTGTCATTCCTTATTATTTGATATAACACATAGGCATGATGCATCAAGGTATTGATAACCAGGATGGCATTGTATTTAGTGTAATGGAATCTGACTTTGCAAATAGATAAGATAGTTCTTGTTCACACCCCGACATACATAAACCTCGTTGGAATTTAGTTTAGTAGTTTAGAATATATTGGGCCAAAGCATACACAATAGTCAACAATGTACTCCAAAAAACTTCCCCACACATAACTAAGCGATTATCTGCCAAGATTATTTTACAAGAATACCCACAAGCACATCAAAAAAAAGATAATGATTGATGTCCCATTCCTTTCTCTCTAAATTTTTTTGAGACATCATCAAGAGGTCCTCAAAATGGGTAATAGATAAATAATAAGAAAAGATCAAAGATAAACAATCAGTGTTATCTATATCTCTTGCTAGTTTAACTTAGCTAAGGTGATTTCTGATATTGATGTCCATCATAGGAAGGATACATCCTAGGACATGTTGATCAGATGTTTTGATTAGGATGAGGCATTTAAAAGCCATTAATATAAACTTCACTGACACATTTACCTATGATCTAGACTTTAGATTTTGAAAATTAGGTTCTCACTTTACGACTTGTGACACTTGTTTTCCATTTGTTTTTCTAAAGGTTGAATATGACGATTGATTTATTATGGATGAAGGTTTATTTCGGGTGAAAGTGAAATGGGGTGGATGGTTTTGGGATTTTCTAGAATATTTCAATGTTTTTGGTATTTTGAAAATGTTTTGAGGCTATTTTTGGTCTTTTTGAAAGTTTTTATGAATGTTTATATTTTTAGATTATTTGAGGTTGTTTAGGGTTTTTTCAAGATATTTGATGTTGTTTAGGTCTTTTGAATGTTTTCTAATGTTTTTGTGTTTGCTGATATTTGGATGTTTAGGGATTTTTGAGATTTTTCAAATGTTTAAGGCTTTTCTGATATTTGAATGTTTAGGTTTTTTTTTTAGAGTTTCGACCAAGAACCTAACTTAAAAGACCTATCCTAGGGGCCTCGGGGGTTGATCAAAGATTACCCTTGCCTACATTATACACGTAGAGACCACGTAGTCCAACTGCCTTGACTAGCATGAAGTTAATAGTAACATTGTAATGATTTTTTAGTAAATTAGATTGATCATTGCAATTATTTTTGAAATTTCCCTTTTGCAATTATTTTAACACACACATGCAAGTACTATTTATGTACGTAATGGTTGTTTTATTATGCAAACAAGGGTAATCATTACTTATGTGATATAATGTGTTATTTTTATTTCTTTTTGCAGAAATGTATTGATAAACTCAAAGAAGGGGATAAAGTTAGGGAGTCAACTTGAAGAAAAAATAGATGGAGCTATTCATCTAAAAGAGAAAGAGGGAACCTTCACACAATGGCCACTAAAATATTTGTAGAAAATGACATAGTTGAACGTGTTTATCATGTACTAGTTAATTAATGTTAGACATCTTGGCTCATTGCTTTATGCAGTATTTTGAATGTGTTGTTTAGGGATTTTAATTATCATGGTGTATTTGAAAGAGTTGGAAACTCTTAGACAACTTTGACATTTTTTATTATATTTACATATATACTCTTAGACAACTTTGACATCTTGTAACTTGATATATATATATATATATATATATATTTGCATTAAATTTTTTGTTGCACATTACCTTTATTTATCATGATGTTGAATCAATCTTTTAATTCTAGCATGTTGTAGCTTGTTTGTATATGTAATATTTTTATTTGCTTTTATATTTTAGTTCAAGTTTAATATTATGTTAGTTTTGTATTATAAAATTTATGGTACTTAATAAATTATTCATTTTATGACTATATTTACTACCAATTAATGAAAACCAGCAAATAAAAATGACTAAATTAATGACTAAAGTAATGACTAAATTAATTACTAAATATATGACTAAATTAATGAATAAATATATGACTAAATAAATAACTACCATGACTAAATAAATGACTAGTTAACAACAATCAATGAATAAATTAATGACTAAATAAATGACTAAATTAACAACTAAATCAATGACCAAATCAATGACTAAATAAATGACTAAAATAGTTTAGTCATAAATTTAGTGGTGTTATAAATGACTACAAATAAACCACTAAAATATTTATGTGACTAAAATTAATGACTAAAAAATGTGACTAAATAAATAACTAAATCAATGACCAAATTAATGACTAAAATCGATGACTAAATAAATGACTAAAATTGTTTAGTCATAAATTTAGCGGTGTTATAAATGACTACAAATAAACTACTAATAGTCACGTGACTAAAGTTAGTCATTTATATGCAATTTTTAGTAGTTTATTTACTCATATATTGTTGTTTGTGTACTAGTGATAGATCCCTTGTCCTATGTTTTGAGGATTGCCTTGTGCAAAAGATGTAAACAAAGGATTTGTAATCAAGGTACTCCTGGGATTGATAGAACTTGTAACCAAGGAATTTTTTTGAGGTGGATTGATGGTGGATGATGTAGAAATGGTAGATGGAATGGATGAACCCACTAGAGGGTTGGATAAAGATGTCCCTATTTGTGTTGAGGGTTGATTCTATGATATAGTATTGACATGCCCTTGTGTGTTGTTTTGAGATGCTTGGTCTATACTGCTTTGTGTGATGGTAGGAATGCTTGTGGTACTCATAGGTGTGGATGAAGAAGGGTGTCCCCAAAATGTTGAAGTGGTGGTGGAATAATTAAGCTCAAGTGGAGTGTGTAGCTAGTTTAGATATTTGGGAACAAGAGAAGCACCAAAGGTAGTGTCCAAATGGTGGTGGGAGGTGGAGGATTTGTTTCAAGAGTACCCACAAGTTTAATACTTTCAAAAGGTAAGGTGTGATAAAAATCTTTAGCAAGGCTGCTTGCAAGACTAGGTATGTAAGTTTGATTTAGCCCTTGTGATGGAGTTGTAAAATCTTGTGTTCAACTATGTGCTACAAACATCAGGGTGATAGGAGCTAGTCTTTCAAAAGAGTGATGTTCCAAAAGTTCTTCGCTAGTGAGCTCAAATGGATTATTCATGATGTCTTCGATTTCATATGGTCCTGAAGGAGATGATGGTTGTTGCGATGGTGTAACATGGCTCCTAGGATCAAATTCTAAAGGATTTGGATCACTTGAGGTAAATGTATCTTTGTTTTTCTCCATGATTCTTTTGTGTTGTGATCTCATCTTTACCATAAATTTTGTGTCAGCTATGGGAGAGTTATGTTGAGTTTTGTAATGTTTGAACTCTCTAGTTGACTCAAACCTAGGTAAAAGGTCCACTCTAAGTCTTTTGGGAGCAATGATGATAATGTGGGATGAAATGATGGGTGATGCAGGAAGTGATCTTTGAAAATGTTTTGGAACAAGACTTTTGACTTGAGTTTGATGTTTTGATGTTGGAATAAAGGATGCTAATGAACTTAGAAATATTTAGGGTAGAATTGTGACCTTCAAGATAAACTAGTTCAAGGATGATAACTATCTTAACTAAGTGCATGGAAAAGGATACATTTCACATACAAAGTGGTTAAGGTAGCATTTGGTTTGATGTTTAAGTCCCAAAGTGTTGGTGCATTTGGAATTTTGCAAAGTCAGATGAGGTGAAAGATGAAATTTGATGAAGGGGTAAGTGAAATGTTTGACCCAATGTTAACCTAAAGTGAACCTTTTGTATTGACAAGACCAAGGTAGTGAGAATAATGCTAGACCTATAAAATGTTCAAATCCTAAAGACTCGATGATTTAGAAAATGAGAGGACAAATGGGGATGTTCAAATCTTTTCAGGCTCTCCTGGACCGGGCATAAAAATTTCTCATCAAAGTGTAATGATTGCGGTAAAATATTGAATCCCACTTTTGACCATACCTCATTCTATGATTCCTATGTCTGAAATGGAGTGCTAGAGATTTTTCCCTACGGATTTTGACTATTTGATGAATCATTTAGAGGAGTTGAGTATCATTAAAAAGACCAGGATTTTGACTCCAAAAGAATGCATACAATTCTAGACTATACCATGAAGCATGTCTATTAAAGTTTGCTACCAATCTGTTTCTATTTTTGTGAATTGCTCGAAGGTGTTTCTTAAGAGCTTTTGGAGTGAGATGCCTAAGTCTAAAATGAGGACTTGTAGACCTTCGCTTAGGGATCCTGATTTTTCATGAGATCATGTGGAAATAGTTTAAGTTTATGGAAGAAAGGAAGATATTTAATGCCACATGAGTGGTGGTAATAGGGGCCTTCCAACCTCAATATCAATGTGTCCCTCTTCTTCATCTAAAATGGTTGTTGCATTTCTCCACTATATGTTTGCTTCCATGTTTTCAAAAGTGAAGGTTCTCAAACTGCTAATAAGATCTATTTGTTCACCATTTATGAGTTTAAAGTTTGGCTGAATTATAGCATCTGAAAGATCAGGTTGTTCAACAGAAGCAATCAGTCTCCAAATAGTCATGTGGGGTTCATTTGTCAATTTATCTTTGCTTAAGTGAATTGATTTTACCACAAACACTTGTCTTTGATTATGTTTCCAAACTAGATGTTAATGTCAAAAACATCATAACTTTCACAATGTCCATTTCGTGAAAATCATGAGATTAAATCCCTAATTTTCTATGTTATCTTTGGGAGAAATATAGATTTCAGATTAAATTTCAAGATAGTTAGAAATTGCTCAGGATAAATCCTTAGGACAAGTAGTAATATCAAGGCTAACTCAAGAAGTCCATATTTGAGCCAAAGTGTTTTAAATTTGGATAGTGAATGTTTTTTTTGGATTGTTTTGAAACCAAGCAAAGTGTTAAACTAATTCACAATCATTTACAACCCTAGGATATAAATGGCTATATTTGTTAAGTCCCCACTAGGATTTCTCCAAACACTAGACCATGCGAACAGTTAGAGATTTTGTGACACTGGCTCCCCTCCACGACACACACTTCTTGGGACCACCAAATCTGAAAATACTTAAAATATGAAGATTAAAAGGAATTTTTTTGTTTCTATAATTGAATAGTATAGAAGTGGGGCAACTTCAGAATGACTATTCTTGCACCAACAAATATTTGTAGGATTTTGGCATAATAAAAAAATGGGTTGTAGTAAGGGTGATCGAGGACATGGAACCTTGCGAGTGTCCAGCAAGCCACTAAAGGCTTTGATGAATCCTACTAGAGGCTCTTATACTTTTTACAGTAGTACCCATTCTAAAAGACACTATACGACTAAGGGCTACATACCATGAGGACTTGACAGTTTAGTCTTATCCATTTATATACAGGCCTAAGTGAAAAATTGGTTGGAGTCACCTTTGAATTGGTCTTAGGCAAGCTGCTCTAAAGATAATAGGAGTGATCTTGTTAATTAAAGATGGAGTTTATTATCATTTTCACCAATTTTACCAATATAGACCTAATTTTGTATCGTTTTTTGTGTTGTTGGCATTATTCTTGCATCCCAGAGCCTTTTTGGACCCTTGGGGTAGCTTTTTAACCTTTATCAAGAAATCAACCCAAAATTTGAAGTTTCCACCCAATTTCTCAAGGGGGTAGGGAGTCAACTTTATCCTTTCGTTGGGGCATCTAAAAAATTAGAATTTTTTAATTTTTTGATTAAGGTAGTAATTTTGATCCGAAAAGTGTTATTCTTTGAACCGAAGCAGTAGGTACCTCGCTTCAAAGAGAGGAAAAATGTAGACACTAAAAATTTTCCTAGTCGATATCATACATTTAATAAGATTTACTAACATCATTTCCTCCTTAATCCATCCTCTTTTCGCTTAATTAATTTAATTATCCTAACTAATTAATTAATTGCATGATTTTCATCTATTTGGCCTAATTAATTTAATTGGGTTAATCATCTCTTTTTGCACTAACACTTCATCTAATTAGATTAAATAAATCAAAATATTTAATTTAATCTCTTAATTCATCTTATTTAATTAAATAACCTTAAGTTATTTAATTAAATATCATTTCACCCCTCCCCTATTTATTAAATCATCTAATTTAATAAATATCTCCTTAATCTTCTAATCCCCTAATTTCATAGATTAAACCTTGTTTAATTAGCAACTAAACTAATTTTCCTCTAAGAAAAGGGAATATTCCTTATCCCTTTTTTGCACAATAAAAAATTTGTTTTAATTTGTGAATTATCTTTTTCCTCATCCGAAAGGAATATTCTCTCTCCTCCAATCAACTCACTTAGCTTCAAATGCAAGTTAACCTTCAAATTTTTGAGAAAGTTACTTTTGACCTATGTGAGTAGGTCAAAAGTGTTTGTTTGAGGAAAGTGTGAGCCCTTGATTAACTTTCATCTATTGATGAGAATCCATGATCAAAGCCTCGCATCCCCTTCATCTTGAACCATTGATTAATCTTTTTGATCTCAACCATTCATTCCTCATTTGCTCTCCTATAAATAGGTCACTATTTGGAGACAAATAGATCCATCTTTCAACTACAAACTTATGTTGTTTTATTCACTTTCATCCATACTCTCAATTTACTCACTTTTTAGCTTATCTTAGCTCATTTTCATTTCATAATAGCTTAGAGCATCCATTAATGGCTTCCATGCATCCATCTTAGTTTGTATATGAATTAGGGTTTTTATCTTTTAGCATAATTCTAGCTTAGATTAGCTTAGAAATAACATAATTAGATCATTTGTAGCATAAAATCATGGTAGCTTAGCTTGCATCATGTTCATTTTAGCATAAACTAGGTTTTCATACATCAATCACAATGATTTCATCGATTCTCTTCCATAGAATCGACATAAACATGCTCACTAATCATGAGATTGGGAAAGGGTCGTCGTTTCACATCAACACGACACCAATTCCACAATGGAATAATTTTTAGATGGATTAGAGTAGATGTTTTGAAAGCTTTTATAGTTTAGTATGTTAGGTTTTGATAAAATGTTTAGTTTCAATTTCATTTGATTGATCTTGTTGTGATTCGAGTATTAGTGGCTCTATTATGCTTCAATTCTTCATGGATCAAGTGTAATTCAGCCAATACTGATATCCTCACATCGACATTTTGGCACTAGAAGTCGGGAAAACCAATAGTCTAACTATTTTTTAGCTCAAATTCCATTTTCATGTTATTTTATTGGTTGTAGCGACGGTGAAATCACAAATAGCGATGCTATTTCAATAGCATCGCCATATAGCGATGCCCGATCAATTTTGAACAACGATGTATATTTAATTTTCTAACACTAATTTAAATATGGTGATGTGTATTTAATTTGAATATATCAAAAAATGAAAATGGCGACACTCAAACTCACCAATCCAACACTTTCAAATTCCAAATCATGACACTATTGTTAGAATCGACGCCCATCAAAATAGCGACGCGATCATGCTCACTGGTCTTGCTATAGAGCGATGCCCATTTTCACTAGAGTGACACCCAAATCTCAAACTGTGATGCTATCGTGTTCAGTGACGCCCAACTAGGGTAAGAAATTTTATGATTGTTTTTTCAACATGTGACTTAATTTCTTTAGCTTATTTGATCACTGATGCATGCCTGATTATGTTTTGGTTGTTAGACTAATAGGGTTTTGCGGGTTTTAAGGACATGGAGTGAAAGTGAAAGAAATTCTCTTCTATCTCAAATTCTATGATTGTAACAAGCGTATGACACTTTAGGGCAATTATAACCCAATTTCATGCTTTCTACTTTCTATTTTAGGAAACACACTAGAATTCAACTTGGTTTAAAATGAATACTCAAAGTTGGATAAAATTGAACCCTCACATCACATTTTTCCATTGGGCTTAAAATTGAACAAGACAAACTTCATTTTTCAATTGGTGCTTAAAATGAACTCATCATTGCTTTGAAAGGATAAAATTGACAATTGTTTGCTTTGTTTTGTGATTTTCAACGTTGTTGTTGAATGTGTATGCAATTCTCTTGCACCATTTGGCAATCTTGAGAAACATAAACATTCTCTAACACTTTACAAAATCACCCACATCTTTCAATTGAGTTTAAAATTGAACCATGCTAGTGTGAGAAAGAGACATTGTGTGTGCTCCCTCCTTGTGCTTTACGCGAACTGGGTGGTCGAACTACAAGTGTACTCCCTCTCTTTTGTTATCTTTAGAGGGGCCTTCCTAAGACCAATTCAAAGGCAACTCCATCTGGCTTTTCACTTGGGCTAGTATATAAATGGATAAGACTAAACTGTCAAGTCCTCATAGTATGAAGGCCTTAGTTGTACACTATCTTTCAAAATGGGGTACTACTGTAAAAATTATAAGATCCTCTAGTAGGATTGATCAAAGCCTTTAGTGGCTTGATAGACACTCACAAGGTTCCATGTCCTCGATTACCCTTACTACAACCCATTTGTTTAGCATGCCTAAATCCTAAAAATATTTGTCAGTGAAAGAACGATCGTTCTAAAGCTACCCCACATATGTACTATTAAATTTTAGAAACAAAAAAATTCCTTTTAATCTCTGTATTTTAAGGATTTTGAGATTTGGAGGTCTCGAGAAGTGTGTGCTATGGAGGGGAGCTAGTGTCACCAAATCTCTAATTGTTCACATTGTCTAGTGTTTAGAGAAATCCTAGTGTGGACTCAAAAAATATAGCCATTTCTATCCTAGGGTTGTAAATGATTGTGAGTTAGTTTAACATTTTTCTTGGTTTCAAAACGATCCAAAAACAAACATTCACTGTCCAAATTTCAAACACTTTGGCTCAAATATGGACTTCTTGAGTTAGCCTTGATATTACTGCTTGTCCTAAGGATTTATCCTTAGCGATTTCTAAATATCTTGACATTAATCTCAAACCCATATTTCTCCAAAAGATAAATTGACAAATGAATCCCACATGACTATTTGGAGACTGATTGCTCCCGTTGAACAACCTAATCTTCTAGGTGCTATAATTCAACCAAACTTTGAACTCATAAACAGTAAAAAAACAAATCTTATTAGCAATTTGAGAACCTTCACTTTTGAAAACAAGGAAACAAACATACAGTGGAGAAAAACAACCATTTTAGACAAAGAAGAGGAACACACGAATATTGGGGCTAGAAGGCCCCTATTACCACCACCCACATGGCAATCAATATCTTCCTTTCTTCCATAGACTTAAACTATTTCCACATGATCTCACGAAAAATAAGGATTCCTAAGCCAAGGTCTATAGGTCCTCATTTTAGACTTAGGCATATCACTACAAAATCTCTTAAGAAACATCTTCGCCTAGTTCACAAAAACATAAATAGATTTGTAGCAAGATTTTATAGGCGTGCTTCATGGTATAGTCCAAAATTGTATGCATTTTGTTGGAGTCAAAATCTTGGTCTATTTCACAATACTCAACTCCTATAAATGATTCATCAAACAATCAAAATCCGTAGGGGAAAATATCTAGCACTCCATTTCATACATAGGAATCGTAGAACAAGGTATGGTCAAAAGTGGGCTTCAATATTTTACCACAATCGTTACACTTTGAGGAGAAACTTTTATGCCCGAGCTAGGAGAGCCTGATAGGTTTGAACATTCCTATATGTCCTCTCATTTTCTAAATCATTGAGTCTTTAGAATTTGAAAATTTTAGAGGTCTAGCATCATTCTCACTACCTTGGTCTTGTCAAAACAAAAGGTTGACTTTAGGTCAATATTGGGTCAAAAATTTAACTCACCCCTTAATCAAAATTCATCTTTCACCTCATGTAACTTTGCAAAAAATCCAAATACCAACACTTTGGGACTTAAACATCAAACCAACTACTACCTTAGCTACTTTGTATGTGAAATGTATCCTTTTCCATGCACTTAGTTGGGATAGTTATCATCTTTGAACTAGTTTGTCTTGAAGGTCACAAATCTATCGTAAATATTTCTAAGTTCATTAGCATCCATTATCCCAACATCGAAACATCAAACTCAAGTCAAAATTCTTGTCCTAAAAAAATTACAAAGATCACTTCCTGCATCACCCATCCTTTCATCCCAAATCATCATAATTTCTCCCAAAATACTTAGAGTGTCCCTTTTACCTAGGTTTGATCCAACTAGAGAGTTCAAACATTACAAAACTCAACACAACTCTCCCATAGCTAACACAAAATTTATGGTAAAGATGAGATCACAACACAAGAGAAGCATGGAGAAAAACAAAGTTACATTTACCTCAAGTGATCCAAATCCTTTAGAATTTGATCTTAGGAGCCATGTTACACCATCACAACAAACATCATCTCCTTCAAGACCATATGAAATCAAAGACATTATGAATAATCCATTTGTTCTCACTAGGGAAGAACTCTTGGAGCATCAATCCTTTGACACTGTAGCTCCTATCTCCCCAACATTTGTAGCGCAAAATTTAATGCAAGATTTCACAACTCCATCACAAGGGCTAAATCAAGCTTACATACGTAGTCTTGCAACCAACCTTGCTAAAGGTTTTGGTCACACCTCACCATTTGAAAGTAGTATACTTGTGGGTACCCTTTAAACTAATCCTCCACCTCCCACCACCATTTGGACACCTACTTTTTGTGCTCCTCTTGTTCCCGAAGATCTAAAATAGCTACACACTCCACTTAAACTTCATTATTCCACCACCACTTGAACATTTTGGGGACACCCTTCTTCATCCATACCTATGAGTACCGCAAGTATTCCTACCATCACGCAAATCAGTATAGACCAAGTATCTCAAAACAAAACACAAGGGCATGTCAATATTGTATTATAGAATCAACCCTCAATGCAAATAGGGACATCTTTATCCAACCCTCCAACAAGTTCATCCATACCATCTACCATCTCCACATCATCCACTATCAATCCACCTCAAAACAATCCCTTGGTTACAAGTTCTATCAATCCCGGGAGTACCTTGATCATAAATCCTTTGTTCACATCTCTTGCACAAGGAAATCCTCAAAACATAGGACAAGGGAATCTATTCAATCAATGGAATGAAGGTCCTAGTATGTCATTTCCATTGCAAAATTTAACGACATCATCTTTTCCAATAGTTCCCTTTTCTATTCCAAATCAATCAGGACCTTAAACATACATTCCTCCACCTCATTCTACCATATTGTAGGGAATGATAAACCAATGGAACTCTCCACCTTTAGCCAAAAATCCACTACCTATCTAAAACATCAATATCCCTAATCTTTCACAGATGTCTCAACAACCACTTGATCCCACATTGCAAGAACATTCCTTAGCTCTACAACAAGCACAACAAACTTATCAACAAGTCATACAACAATAGCAAGTAGCCTTAGGACAACAACAACAAGAAGCATAGAAAGCAACTTTAACACAACAACAACAACAAGTGGTCATCAGACAACAAGCCCAACAAGCAGCCTTAGCAGCACAACAAGTCATGCAACAACAACAAGCAACTTTATTAGCACAACAACAACAACAAGACCAACAACAAGCCCTAGTGGTGCAACAACAAGCCTTACTAGCTCAATAATATGCCCAACAACAACAACAAGGTTCCTATTATCCTGATTTCAACATCGTCAATCCAAACACATCAGGAACATATTCATCACCTTCACAAAATCTCACACCTTCATACACCCCATATAACTCATCTGTGATCCCACCATATTTTCCTCCACCCAATCCACAAGACGATCTACTATTAAAATTGAAAGCACTATCACAAGAAATGCAAGACTTTTACTTGGGCAAGAAAAAGAAACCTTATACAAAGAACTTGTGTCCTTACCCATTTGATCAAAACATAGTAATGATACCATTCCCTCCTAGTTTTGAAATCCCCAAGTTTGAAAAATATAGAGGGAGGGGAAGTCCTGTTGACCATATCAAATAATTTAACATCATGTGCATGAAAGTGGTTTACAATGATTCCTATTTAATGTGTGCCTCTTCCCTCAAAGTTTAACAAGTACTACTATGGATTGGTTTCCTGATTTTCCTCCTAGTATCAAAACTTTTAAGAAATCACTACCAAATTCATCGATCACTTCTCCTTCAATCTTGACACGGACATCAGTCTAGAAGAGTTGTACACTCTTAAACAAAATCCAGGAGAAACCTTCACTAATTTCTTACAATGATGGAGACAAAGAGCTAGTAAAAGCAAGTGGCCTCTTCTTGACGAACAACTAGTCATAATCATTATAGCCAACCTAGACCCAAATCTATCATTCCACTTGAAAATGAAATGCATCACATCATATGATGAGCTTATTTTGAGAGCCCTTAACATTGAAAGAGCCCTAATCTCACAAGGAAATACTCAGGCTTACAAAGATAACCATCCTTCAAACAGTTCAAATGAGAAATCTTGTGTATGGGCTAAGAACAAAAACATAACAAACGATGGTGTGGTAGATGCTAAGGTCATACTAAGTGCTCATAGACCCAAGAACAATTAAATTGCTAACATCCAACCAATTGTGCAACAAATGATACCACCTCAGAACAATTAGAGTAGTAACACCAATATGCAACAAAGACAAATCGATAATAGTAACAACTATCCCAAACACAAGTACACACAGTTATCAGAACCCATCAAGACGATCATGAAGAAATTGGTAGAGTCAAATCTGATAACACTTCCTAACTTTGAAAACTACCAAGAATAACAAGATAAACCATCCTGGTACAACAAGCATGATCTCTATGACTTTCATAAAATCAAAGGACATAAAACAACAAATTGCATACCTATTCCAATGTAGTTTCCTCCTACGATAGCGTTATCACTATTGTCACCATCAAAGGGTCTAGTATGGAATGTGGAGTCACCACATGATGTGCAAACATAATTGTTCAAGGAGCTGTCCCATCTTAATCTAGGACACAACCTACTTTGCCTGCATCTAATCCTAGCAAGTACAATCTTGCAGATCAGATTAAACAAACCACCACATAGATATCAATCTTAGAACTCTTAAGGTTATCTCTTGCACAAAAGGAAATACTAGAAAAAGCCTTGTTTGAGTCATCTATTCCTGAGAACATTGATACTGATTAGTTTCAAGCTATGGTAAGGCATATCGCCAACCGTCTTCTTACCTTCTTTGAGCAATATTTACTGTTACAACCATCTCATAACCGTGATTTAAACCTTGAGGTTTTCATTCATAAAAAAAAGGTCAAAAGAGTCTTGGTAGATGAAGGTGTTGGTCTAAACATTTGTACCCTGCAATTGATCACAAATCTAGGCTATTCAGAAGATACTATTGAGAAAATAAAGTACTACCATCAGAGCATATGATGACCAAGAATGGGTATCACAAGGAATCATTGCACTACCAATCCAAGTGGGACCTCTTATTGCAAAGCCTATATGCCAATTACTTGAGCTTGATCTTCCCTATAACATACTACTTGGCCGACCTTGGATCCATGCTTTGAAAGTTGTTGCCTCAACCTATTATTAGTGTGTGAAGTTTCGTTTTGAATGTAGAGAAATTACTATCCATGGAGATCCCGAGCCTTTGTACTCCTACAAAAGTCTTAAGGCTAAGTTTTATAAGATCCCACAACTAACCAAAAATGATGAAGGACCTACACCATCAAGCTCATTTATTGACTCATCATCGCTAGCCTCTACCTCGACATCAAAAGTACCCATTATGAAAAAGCATACCCAATGTCAAAGCAATGATCCAAGATGATGGTTGTGGAAGCTACACACTATTGAAAGATATATTTGTCTTAGGAGAATTTCCTATTTCTCCTCAATCCCACAGGAAACCTACATCTAGCACCAAAGAACCAAAAACAATTAAGATGGCAGCTACTACCTTCACCAGGTGGGGAGACCTGAATCAAGAAGACATCAATGAGCAAGATATCTCTAAAATCCTCTATCAAGATGAATGACCTATTCTTGTTCTTCCCATGGAAGATGACAACAAAGGTATACAACTAATGCAGAGCATGGGATATAACAAGAATGAGAAGCTAGGGTAGAATGACAATGGTTTACTAGAACCCATCATTCTTAAGAATCAACTAAAAAATCTTGGCTTAGGTTGTACTACTAGCAAGGTCACTCTTATTGGAAAAGGTATTACTGCTAAACAAGTTGAGGCTTCCTCTTGGTCACCTGCATCATGTGATACAACTTTAGATGACTTTCCCCTTGATGTTGATAATCTATTTAAGAACAAAACCCTTTTCATGATATCCATAACATCCTTTGTCTCAAACGACCAACCAACTAAAATACACCTAGTATACCTAGAACTCATTGAAATGGACCAACAAGGACCTTTGATTCTAGATTTATTCAAAAATGATGAAGCAATCTTAGAATTCATGGGACTCCAAGACAACTTATCATGGGAAGATCACAAAGAAGGCTTTGACATAAAGCTCGGTATAGGGGCATACTATGGGGAGACAATTGAATGCTTGAGTTACAAAATAAATGAAATGGAATTAACATGCAGATCCTCGAGTGAAAACCACCTAGTTGTACTCTCTAGTCCCAAAATATTAAAAACAAAGGATGCATCTGATGATGAAAACCTCTCCAAGGTGCCCAAGGATGAGGGATTCAATCTCCCCCTTAGTGCAATGCATCCAGAGAAGTCAGTCGTACTAGTAGAAAAGGCTACTCCAGTCAATGTGAGAACAAAAGAAGCACCTAAGATCACTTTTTATGTTGAATCCTTGTTGGATGAAGAACAAAAGAACTAACAGTGTTACTTAAAGAGAAAAGAGCTAACTTTGCGTGGTCATACACAGATATGCCAGGCCTTGATCCAGAGTGGTTGTACATCACTTAGCAGTTTCTTTCAACGCCAAACCAGTCAAGAAGAAATTAAGGAAGATCCACCCTTAGATAGAACTCTTGGTTAAACTAGAACCGCAAAAGCTTCTTGGTGTTGGATTCGTATGCCCAATAGATTATCTTGAATGGGTTTCAAACCTAGTACTAGTCTTAAAACCCACTGGGGGCATCATAATATGCACTAATTTTAGAGATCTAAACAAGGCATGTCCAAAGGATGATTTCCCTCTTCCCAACATTGATCTCATTGTGGATTTAATAGCTGGTCATGAAATGTTGTCACTCGTGGATGGATTTTCAAGGCTACAATCAAATCATAATCTCCAAAGAGGATCAACATAAACCCACCTTTACTTGTCTTTGGGGAACCTACTACTGGAATGTGATGCCATTTGGGTTGAAGAATATATGAGCTACTTATCAAAGAGCAATGGCCCTCATCTTTCATGACATGATCCACAAAACAGTTGAAGATTATGTGGATGATATTTTGGAAAAATCAAAGAAGAGAAATGAGCACGTACAAGTCCTAGGACCCATCTTTGATAGGCTTGAAGAATACAAGGTACAGTTGAATCCAAAAAAGTGTGTGTTCCTTATTAATTTCACAACTCAGTGGAAGATATACTTTGATGGATCATTCACCCAACATGGATTAGGAGCAGACATTCTTTTCATCACCCGCTAAGGTGATTGCATCCCAAAGTCATACAGGCTATCATTTCCATGTACCAATAACATTGTTGAATACGAAGACTTGATCACAGGTCTTAGGATAGCAATTCAGTGGTAGATACAAGAGATGAAAGTCTATGGAGACTCATAAATAGTTATCAACCAAGTCAATGACGACTATCAAAATAAAGATGACAAGCTCACTCTTTACAAGAAGATGGTGGAGAATCTCTAAGATCTTTTTATAGACATAAATTTTGAGAATATTCCTCGCATGAACAATAAAGCAGTAGATGCCATGGCAACAATTGGATCATCACTAGACATGTCAAACAACATCCTCCAACATGAATTCTTGGTAGAACAACTTCTTGTATTGACTTTCAAAATCCCTGAATTTGAATTCATGTGTGTCATTGTTGGTCCTGGATCCCCGTGGTACCATGACATCTTTACTTACCTTAACAGAGGAACCCATGAAATATCACCCTGAACCTTAAAAAGACCTTTTTCAAAAAGGCATCTTGATTTGTGATCCCAAGAGATAGCCTTTACTATCAAAGCATTGAAGGGACATTACTACAATGACTTAACCAAGAGGAAGCCTCAACTACTTTAATAGAAGTACACTATGGCATATGTGGGTCCCATTCTAGTGGTATGACATTGGCAAAGAAACTATTGAGGACAAGGTACTATTGGCCAACCTTGGAAAAATAAGCTCATCAATATGGGTAAAAATACATCTAGTGTCAATAGCATGGGGATCTGATTCATGCTTTAGCTCAATAATTTCAACCAATGATCACACCATGGCATTTTTTGCAATGGGGACTTGACCTCATAGGAAAAGCACTCCAACCTCATCCAACAGCCATAAGTTTATCATAACAGCGACTAAGTATTTTACCAATTGGGTTGAAGCCATTCCTATGACCTATATAATGGGGAAGCATATATCCAATTTTATCCTAAATTACCTAATTTTCCATTATGGCATGTTGGTGTAATTAACTATTTAATTACATCTTCATAAGTTTACTTAGGCATATATATTCCTGTGTCATCTGGTACGAAGGACATGAAATCTGGCTAGTGGTCATCAATCAAAGGCTCCATTAGCAGGTACGAAGACTCATAACCGTGGTTCGGTGCTGACAGATCTTCATAGCCGTGGTTCCGTTAGAGATCTCCTTCGCACAGTACTATCAGCGCATTTATTCTCTGAGGACTATTGGAATCATCGGCGGTACAAATCCATCGACATATTCTTTTTTGGGATTTTTGCATGGCATCTTTTTCCCCTATTTTTGGTTAGTATTTTTCAAAAGAGGGCAAGTTTTTTTTTTAAAAAAGATTTCTATTTAAAAAAAACTGACGGTTTTTTGGAGATTTTTTTTAAAAAAGTTTTCTATAAAACTTATTTATTTCGAAATAAAGAGGGAGAAGCCAATATTCATTCAGCCCAGATAGTTTGTAAATGGATGACTTAATTACTTTGGAGAATGGGAACTATAGGCAATGGATTAATTTAATTCTCACTCATCTTGGTGAGAGAAATCTATTGTCCTATTTGTTTAATAAAGTTCCTTGTCCTAGCACAATGTTGAGTATGGCATTTGGAAAGGCTTTAGGGCTAGAGTCTTTAGAGTTATTTTTGAAAATGTAAATGATGACATTTTGGAGACAATTATTCACTTTGAATGTCCTCATGCTCCTTGGACCCACATTAGAGAGGTATATGGAGACCATGATTCTTCTCCATCTCTTGAAGCTCCTCCCTAGGTTGCATTTTATTATCCTTATCTAATTGAGCTATCTTGTAGCTCAAGTTAGGTTTAGGGTTGTGCATGCTTTCCTTTATAAGCAAGCCTCATCTTGTACATTTGTATCAATTCAATCATGAATCAATCTTGCATATTGATATAGCGAGCATTCTCACCATTATCTCTCTTGTGGAAGTGGTTTTGGTCGCAACTGATCTTGGGGGTGTTGAGGAGTCACCATCAACTCCTACATGGTGTACCACAAACTCTCATCTCATACAACGAAACAAAATTCAAGAATCAGGATGTAAAGGAGTTGTGTAAAAAATTCAATATCTAACACTGATTCTCTACCCTATACTATCCCCAAGGCAATGGCCAAGCAGAAGCAACGAACAAAACTATCCTGGAAATCCTCAAGAAAATAGTTAATGAAGCTGGTCGTGACTGGTATTTTCAGTTAAATACCACTCTTTTGGCTTATCAAACTAGTATCCACATGCCTACAAGTGCAACCCCTTTCTCCTTGGTCTATGGATCAAGAGCAATCTTGCCTATCGAGGTTGAGCTCCCATCATTGTGAGTGTCACTGCAAAATCTAATAACTAAGGAAGAATACATATTGTATCAATTGAATGAGCTAGAATTCCTAGATGAACGTCATCTTGACACCCTTAATCACTTGCAAGTATATCAAAACTGACTAAAATGAAGCTATAACAAGAGAATCAAATGTCGATCATTCCAGGTAGGTGATCTTGTCTTAAAGAAAAATTAGAAGAACCTTCCAGATCAAGACAACAAAGGAAAGTTTGAGCCTAACTGGTTGGGTCCCTTTGTTATCACAACAAGCTACGGATCAGGAGCATACCAACTATCAACCCCTAAAGGTGCACCCTTGCAGGAGCCAACCAAGAACCTACATCTCAATTTTTTTTATGCCTAATCATGAAGGGTGTAAATTAGAAAACACAAAAAAATAAAAAAATGATCAAAATCCAAAAAAATGAGAAAAGGGATTGAAAAAAGTAAAGAAAAAATTTGTCCTCTTGTGAAAACCACTTCGGTGGCACTTTGGGCAAGTACCTTGGTGAAAACCTAGCAAATAGGTGCCTTGCTTAAATAAAGCATCTCCATATATTATTTGGATCTTTTTGGCCTATCATTCTTTGCATCACCATTCATCCCTCATCTGCATCCTTATCATGGCTTGTCACTGTAACGTATCATGAACCCTTTAGCACTACTTGGCATATTTCCAAGGTCAGTTTTTCCTACCTTTATCGAAGTAGGCTAACATGTCACATTGGGGGCATCTCGATATGCGTCACAATTGGGATCTTGTATACCTTGAGGTCATGGGACATCTTATTAGAAAACACCAAAAACATTCATAAAATCTTATCCAAAAAATCTAAAAACATTCAAAAAATTGTAAAGGCTAAAATCCAAAACATCCAGAAAACATTAAAATCCCTAAAAAGGTAGAACATCAAAAAATCTGAAAAAAAAGTCCTCTTGTCGAACTACGTTGTCTCTAAGCTTGAACGTAGGCAAGGCCATCATTGATGTGCCCTCGAGACACCTTAGGTCAGTCTTTTAGCGGTATGTCATAATAAACTATTGTCTTTCGTCTGTTCATATCTTCGTCTTGTAAATTGGTCAAGTCAATCAAACTACATGGTCTTTGTGTGTATAACATAGCCAAGGCTAATCTCTGATCAAACCCCAAGGCCCCTGGGATAGGTCTTTAGGTTAGGTTCTTGGTCAAAACTCAGAAACACTCAGAAAACCCTAAACATCTAGACAACTCGGAAACACTCAGAAAACCCTAAACATCCAGATAACTTGAAAACTCTCAAAAATCCAAAAATATCCATATATCTGAAAATCAAAAAAATCCAAATATTTAGAAAACACAAAAAAAATTGAAAATAGAAAATCCAAAAACAATAGAAAACATTTAGAAAACCCTAAACAATGTTAGAAAATCTAAAAAATCCTAAAACGTTCATATAAACTTTCAAAAAGACCAAAAATAACCTCAAAACATTTTACAATACCAAAAACATTCAAATATTCCTGAAAATCCAAAAAAACCATCTATCCCATCTCACTTTCACTCACAATAAACCTTCACCCATAATAAATCGATCGTCACCTTCACTCTTTAGCGAAACAAGTAGAAAACAAACATAGCAAGTCATAAAGTGCGAAACCAAAAGTCAAAATCTAGAGTCTAAATCATAGGTGAATGCGTCAGTGAAATTTATGGCAATGACTCATCTTAGCATTATCATCCCAACATCAAACAACCCTTTGATCAACATGTCCTAGGACATATCCTTCTTGCAATGGACATCACCTTAAGCTAAACTTAAACTAGGCAAGAGCTATAGATGACACTTACTGTTTGTCTTTGATCTTTTCTTATGATTTATCTTAATGACTCATTCTGAGGACCTCTCAATGATGTCTAAAAAAATGATTTAGAGAGAAAGGAATGGGGCATCAATCATTATCTTTTGTTTGTTGTGTTTGTGGATACTCTTGTAAAATAATCTTGGCACATACTTGCTTAGTTGTGTGTAGGAAGGTCATTTGGAGTATGTTGTTGACTATTGCGTATGCTTTGGTCCAATATATTCTAAGCTTCTAACTTACATTGCAATGACATTTCCGTATGTCAAGGTGTGAACAAGAACTATCCTATCTGCTTGTCGAGTCAAAGTCCATTACACTAGATACATCATCTTGGTTATCAATACCTTGATGCATCGTGTCTATGTGTTATATCAAACAATAAGGAATGACGAAAAATCCCAATCCCAAACTATGAGCATCTCATCCTACATTTTTCATTGTCTTGTCACCATTTCTAATAAAGTCTCGATGGATCAAGGACTTGTTGGATATTTTGAAGCAATCATCATCAGCAATAGTCATTCATTCTTTATACTTCTATCTTCTCTCTATGCTAACCTGGTATCATGACAATCAGTAAAAACATCATCAATACATCCACCCTACATCCACAAACCATTAGCATAATCATTTCATATCACATCATACATTCTACATTATCATTTGAGTTGTGATGAATAATATAGATTTGTTATTCTAAGCATCTTAAATCATTGCATATCATAAAAATTTTCATCCATCCATCCATATGCATACATCATCATCATAAAACATGCATGGAACATATACAAAAATGAATGCATCCACATCATTTGCATCCATAACATTTGCATATCATAAATCATCCATCCATATCACATCATGAAAAGATAATGAAAAAGAACATAACATTGCATCCATCCATATCATGATCATTTCATATCACATAGGAATAAATAAAATGCATCCATATCATATCATCCATATCATGAAATAAAGTGAGCACATCATATCATGAATCATTTGTATCCATATCATATATATAAAAAAAATGTGTCATGGTACAAAATCCGAATTAGTGTATGTACAACAATCAAAAGTATAATATCCATGAGGCTATAAAAAGGAGCCCATGAATGTATATCAGTGATAAAGAATGGGCAAAAATAAAAAAAAGTGTCTATACATCAAAAAGCTAGCCTTGATGGCTGCTACCCTCTCCAGCCTACCTCTTAGGTTGATCCTCTGCTCGAGGACACGCATCACTGCACTGTGAAAAATTTGGCTGTCGAAGAGTCGTTGGAACATCCTAATGATAATGTTGCCTAGAGTATGCAGCCTCTGTAGCAACCTCTCTATACAACCACGTTGATACTGTCTTACCATGTGTCATTGCTACCATCACCTCAATTTTTTGCCACTTGGCCACCTCTAGATCTCTCTCTCCTATGATAACACATACCCTCTGCAGCACCTAATCTCTCTCGATTGTCACTATCACCACCTGCTACCGAGCCTAGTCTCGCTCAGCAGTAATAGCCAAAATCTATTGGTGGGCCTGGTCCTGCTCATCAGTCAATGTCTGCACCTACTGCTACAACTACTAAATGAAAGCATCTCATGCATCTCATTGTGGTGGTGGTCCTAGCTATGGTTGTACCTATGGTTGCTGTGCAACCGGAGGAGCCCCCGAAACCTGTCTGTCTTGGCCATCTTAGCCTCCCTGTCCCCTGCCTCTGGCTCCCCTACCTCGTGATCTCCCTCTAGAAGGAGCACTTGTCGGATCTATTAGTTGCCTCAGTGGGATGAACCATGAATCATATGCCGGAGTGGTATGCACTACTAGATGACCTTGATCATATGCCTAAGACTAGGCCACCAACTGTCGAAAGCTCTCAACGGCCTCTGGAGCTGGAATAGTCGGTCCTCATGTGGGAACCTCTTTGGTCAATCTAGTAAAAATGGTCCTATATGCATCACCTGGCCTATCCTATACATCCCCAAACTATCTGGCCACCCTGTCAAGGAGATATCTCTTAATCATAGTATGCTCTCGACCCTGCATGTAACAGGTTTGTCTAGAAAAATATAACTATTGAATGTCATCAAACAATGGCGACATTTGAAGCCATGGGTTCCAGCAGAAAACTACGATGTCATCTATAAATCATCTCCAGTACGGGAGCCCAATCTGTCTAGTGTGCCTCAGAGTAATGGAAATTCTATATCTCCAAATGACGGGATCATCCAGCTCCATGTCTGTCATCTAAACTATCAGTCAAAGCATGACAATGTGCTCCCATGCCCAAATGTGTAGCAGAGTAACCCCTGCACCAATGGATCTCCTATCGCAATAAAAAAATTCATGTAAATCATGATATAAGGAGGCTAGCATCACATTCCCCCACACAAAAAGAGTCCTCCGATGTAGCATCTAGTGCTAGGCCAAGCCCCATCCTGGGCTGAATCCTCTACCACGTCTATCTAGAGCCACCAAGCCTAAAATGATGGATGTGCTGATCAATCTAAAGGTTGTCACATGACCTTTGTATGTCTCCAAATCAATATGAGATGTGACCAAAGCAAACTAGTCCATCTCCATCACCTCAAGGCATGCATCGAACTTGACATTGGTGTCGTAAATCACATAATCACTGTGAATTGATAAACACAATATCTACCACACATCCTCCAAGGTAACTATCACCTCCCCCGTCAGAAGATAGAAGGATGAGGTCTCATTGTGCCATCTCTCACAAAAAGTTGTCATCATCGCCAAATGAGTCCTAATCACGGGTGTCTATGCAATGTACCACGGGCCAATCTCTCTTAGGTGCTCCTGGCATAACTTTGATAGGTTACCTAATCTCTCCAAAACTATGGGCCTGTGTTCCCTTAACATCAATGATGGGAAGACCTCCTGCACCCATGAAGTACATGACATCAGTTAATCATTGAAATTTGAAGTTATTTGAAATTTTTGGCTCAGAAATCACAATAGCGTCACTATATTCAAATTTTAAAGAGCGACACTCGATGCATTTCAAATTTAAAATTGAAAAGTGCATTGCTAGACAAGTTGGCATCACAATTTAGCTTTTTCTCTAACCTAACCCTAATTTTGAAATTGACAAATGTGTCGCCAAATAAGCCTGCGTCGCCATTTAGAATTAGAAACACTAATTTTAAATTAAGAAAAGCATCACTATATACATATGCATCACTATAAATGGTTTGGGTGTCATTGATTTTAGTTTGGGTGTTGCTATATAGCAACACCGCTAGAATCTAAATTTTAATGCCTAATAAATGCATCAAAATTTCAAATTTCAAATCGGATTTTGAATCACATATCGGTGGTCTTGTGCTAGGAAGCCGCTGGAACTCTTGAACTCGATCAAACATGTGCCTGGGAAGTTCTCTATGTTCCATTTCATCAAAGGGTCAAAGCTCAAATCACAAGAATTCCTTAAGATGTGAATGCATAAATGAATTGAAAATGACCCCTCTTGGCCTATTTAAGTTAGAAAATTAGGGTTTTTTGCTCTAATTTAACCTTAAAGATGAGGTTTATTATCATTTTCACCAATTTTTCCTCATTTTTTTGTGTTTTTGGCATTATTTTTGCATCTTGGAGCCTTTCTAGACCCTTGGGCCAACTTTTGAACCTTTATTGAGAAATCAACCCATAATTTGAAATTTTTGCCCAATTTCTCGAGGGGGTAGGGAGTCAAGTTTATCCTTCCATTGGGGCATCTATAAAATTAGAAATTTTTATTTTTTGATTAAGGGAACAATTTTGATCCGAAAAGTGTTATTCTTTGAACCAAAGTAGCAGGTACTTCGCTTGAAAGAGGGGAAAAATGTAGACATTGAAAAATGTCCTAGTCGATATCATACATTTAAATTATATTTACTAACATCATTTCCTCTTTAATCCATCCTCTTTTCGTTTAAATAATTTAATTAGCCTAGCTAATTAATTAATTGCACCATTTTCATCTATTTGACCTAATTAATTTAATTGGGTTAATTCATCTCTTTTCACACTAACACTTCATCTAATTAAATTGAATAAATCAAAATATTTAATTTAATCTCCTAAGTCATTTTATTTAATTAAATAACCCTAAGTTATTTAATTAAATATCATTTCACTCCTCCACTATTTATTAAATCATTTAATTTAATAAATATCTCCTTAATCTTCTAATCCCCTAATTGCATAAATTAAACCTTGTTTAATTAGCAACTAAACTAATTTTCCTCTAAGAAAACAGAATATTCCCTATCCCTTTTTGCACAATTAAAACTTTGTTTTAATTTATAAATTACCTTTTTCCTCATCCAAAAGGAATATTCTCTCTCCTCCAATCAACTCACTTAGTTTCAAATGCAAGTTAACCTTCAACCTTTTGAGCAAGTTACCTTTGACTTGTGTGAGCAAGTCAAAAGTTTGTTTGTTTGAGGAAAGTGTGAGACCTTGATTAACTTTCATCTTGCATTCTCATTCGTTGATAAGAATCCATGATCCATGCCTCTCATCCCCTTCATCTTGAATCATTGATTTATCTTTTTTATCTCAACCATTCATTCACTATTTGGAGACAAAGGGATCCATCTTTCAATTGAAAACTTATGTTGTTGAATTTGATTGCATCCATAATCTCAATTTACTAACTTTTTAGCTTATCTTAGTTCATTTTCGTTGCATAATAGCTTAGATCACTCATTAATGGCTTCCATGCATCCATCTTAGTTTGTATATCAATTAGGGTTTTCATCTT